>JABWTJ010000070.1:957674-1350463 GCA_016801875.1 Solanum sitiens | reverse complement strand
CATCAAAAGTGAGAGCAGTATTAATTATGGACTTACGATATGAATTGTATTGAAGATGTATGGAAATCTGTTTTTGCATTTAACATTAAAGGCATTGGGTAATACGAATTGTATAGAAGATATATGGAAATCTGCTTGTGCATAAACATTAATGGCATAGGATAATCCCATAGATAAAAAGTTTTTGAAAGGGGATTGGTGATTTACATTTTAACAACATGGGTGCGTTAAAAATTAAGGGGAATATGTATGTTAGTGAATTAAAAGGGAATTTAGTATAAATAATGCGTGCAAATAATTTCGACTGACTCATGTTAAATAATGAAAGTTATGACTGTGTGTGCGAAAGCTTGGAGATGAGAACAAAGGACTATATACAGAAGTGATTGAAAAATTATGATGTTAAAAGCAGCGAACCTGGCTGGAACGGCGAAAATTGTGCGATGTTGCGGGCGCTGTTCCATGTTTATGAAGGCAGTGGAGGTGAAACCTATTGTTTGAAAGAATTAACAAAGGGAATGGCAGGTAGTGCGGAGTATGGGATGGTTATAGAATGTGTGCGAGGAAGGTTTTATGGAGGAGTTATTTAAAACGACGAAGGGGTGGCAGGGAAAAGTTACGGTGGATGGGTAGGAAACGTTTGAATATAAGGAAAGGGGTATTTGTGGAATTTTAAAATATAAAAGTGAATACTGGGTTGTGGTGTTGTCACGTCACCGGATTCAGGTTTTCCTTTATGTATATATTAGGGAATCTAACCGTGCTTCGCGCGGGTAGCAATTGTGCCTTATTCGACTCTATAATATGATGTAGAAGTGTAAATGAAGTTGCGTTCTTTTTCCCCAGTGTTGTAGGCTGTGGGATTATTTTTCTTCAGGTTTAAGTGTTGTAATGTGATTCCATGTTGCGTCGCCAAACATTCAATTTATTAATGCACTTCAACGTTTGATGTTTCTCGTTTCTCTTTATATTTAGTTGTTGCTTATTTGTAATGACATCACTTTTTTTAGTAATGTCACTGTCTTTGTATGTTACCATACGTTTTATAATATATCATTTTTATTTCCATGTGGAGCATGTCCCACCTTAGCATCTAACTGATCATTGACTATTCTGTGCACTGCTACAATGATACACCGACATCATTATTTAATTATTTGTCACCCCCACTTTTGTCATACATATTTTTGTGAGTGCCTAAGTTGCTATATATTTTTTGTTGTTGGCTCTGGGTACATGTGTATTAAGTATGCCCCTTATATACAAAGGTATTTACGATGGATGTCTATGTAATAAGTCCCCTACGTCTGCATTGTGTATAGTTAAATCTCTTATTTGTGACAACATGAATCGTTCACCATTAAGTTAGTACTAGAGACTCCTATTTGTGCCGCTAATATAAATATTACGCTGGACATTCATTTGTTATTTTTAGCTTCTCAAATCAGTGCTTTCCTTGACGGTTGTCTATCCCAGGTTCCCTCATCAGTAATGCAATCTGTATTATTAAATTCCCTAGGCAGCTCACCTGGTCTCTCTTGTATCAGTTAGGCCTTCACGCCAGTGTTGCATTTTCATTCCACCTCCATCACGAATCCTCGTAAGTACTGACGTTTATCTGCACATTGGTCGTTGCACGAAGTTAGTTAGGCCACTATTTATTGTAATGTATGTTTATAATCAACATATTAAATAGTTAATTGCGATGAAATACCTCGTCAGTTTGCACCTTTCTTGGGCTGACGTTCTGTAATATTTCCCTGTAAACAATATTTTTTAATGTATGTTGGGTCATCTGTGTCCTCGTCCGCATTGACAATTGTCAATCCTTCTCTTGTTTTTACACGTGATACTGCAACATACAATTGTCCATGTGTGAATACTTTTTTGGCAGATATAACCCAACTCTTTGAAGAGTTTGCCCCTGGCTCTTGTTGATGGTCATGGCATAACATGGTGCTAAAGAAAATTGTCGCCTGTTGAGCTTGAACGGACACTTTGATTCGTTTCGTGACATGATAATTCTTGGTATTGTGACTCTTGTACCGATGTTCTTTCCTGAGATTATGTTTGCAGTAACTGACCAAATACCCAGGTGCGTTATTATTAATCTTGTACCATTGCATAGTCCTTCAGTTTGATTTAGATTTCTAATCAACATAACCGGACTTCCTACTTTCAAATGAATGTCATGGTTTGGTATACCGGGGAATCGTAAGTTGTTTAGGAATTCTGTTGGGTACAATATATCCTCCTCATTAGTATTCACGCTTGCTTTGCAGACATTGTCCGAGCTATAGTAAGTTCTTCCTTCCCCAGGTATCAGCTTGAGTATTTTCTCATTCATTTCATGTACCATTTCATTCTTTGGTGTTAGTATGACTCTATCTTTCAAGTAGGATGGGTTGTTATAGTTCTGTTGGAGGGACGGATATACCGCCTCTACAATGAATTCTATCTGATTGTGCGCTGTTGGAATGTATACATCAGCGGGAACCTGAATGAGATCCTTCTTATTATCTGCATAAGCGAATCCATCTCCAATCTGCAAAAGCCATTTATCAAAACTTGCTATTTTCCGTGCTTCAGAACCTATTACTTTTCCACAGGTAAGTCTCATATTTTCCGTCAATTCATAAATTGAGAAGTCGGGCCACAACTGTGAGTAGTTCAGCGATGCATCCACAATATCACCTCTTGTCCCTTTGGAATAAACGGAAGTATTTGGAGAAAATCACCACCACATACAAAAGTTATGCCGCGAATGATCACAGAGCCTTCAACTATATTAGCACAAAACCTATTCACATGATTTTTCTAGATTACCGCGTGTATCAAAGTTCCCTGTTCATATCAGTTGGTAAGTGCATCTGCAATAACTTGTCGAACAATGTGGTATTATGTTGTAATGAAAGAAGTATTACCTTTTCGTCAATAAGTATCATGTCCAGACTTATTATCTCGTTGCTTCTCTTGTAATTTTTAAATTCTCACATCCGGAAAACTCGTACCTTAACCAACCAATCATCCCTTGTAGTATCCAAATCTGAAAGAAGTGAATAGGCCATATGGTTGTAACAATTATAGGTTAGAGAAAGATCAATTTTATTTTATTAAAGGAAGGCAGTGATTGTTTATCGTTAATGGTTTTGTGTTGGAGTCTGCAATGCATTATATAGACATTGATGGAATTTGAAAGAGGTTTGTAACCTTTTGGAAAAGACGAATTGTTTTGGAAGGAGACTAAGGCGCAATTTGGAACAACCGTTAGGAGCAAACAGTGTGTTTAGCCAGAGATGTTAGGAAGCATCGCATTCTTTGAGAAACGCATTAACTGTTTTCTTATTCACAACCCGTAAAGGCATGTTTGTAGTATTAAATAGGCTACTTAGGTTTAATTAGAGGGTTGGAATTACATTCCGTATTGGGCTTGAATAGCCTTGAGTTTGATCATATATTTTAGTAATTGAATCGAACTTATCTCGCGTAGTCGTAGATATGTTATGATGTTCTACTAAAAAAGGGACTTGTGAGGTATACATAAAGGACTGAAGCCATGGGCCTTTCCATAGATTGGACTTAGGGGACAAAAAGGTGTTTATTTGTTCACGTTTGATTACAAAGCTTACACTTAAAATATTTACAGTTTAAGGTAGAGGGTGGGTAAACTGGGTGATACCAATGTTTTTACATCAAATTGTCTTGCCTCTTTACTGAATAGTCGCCGTATAAAGTTGGGATAAGAATTCACTACTGTGATATAGTATGATGGATTTATCTTTTAAAGTTTATTGATGTAGCCTCATACATGATAATAATGTAGTTTTAAAATCTTGGATCTAGCGTCCAATTTTTTTTTAGTAATACTCTTTTTTTTTTTTTTAATTAATGACCTATGATCATACACATTTTATAAATGGGGAACATATTTTTTAATGTGTGAGCCGGCGAGGTAACCTTTTTTAAGCATACAATTTTGTTATTGAAATTGTAGAGAGTTTTAAGATGCGGTAACAACTGGATTTATTTGCGAACAAACGTGTACTTTCAGAGGCTAACATGTTGTTTAGGTTGAATGGTAACGTCACCAGTTTTGCTTTATTTCAAGGTTGGAAGATATCTCTAATGATGTTTATTAAGCATATTTTATACCCATTCAGTGTAGTAATTGTACAGAATAAACATTTGATTAAATAAGACGCCAACCGTAGTGTGATAAAATTATGAGGGATGCAAGTGCGTTACATAATAAATATGATGAAAGACGATAGTGGTTGTTCATTGGTATAAGTTTGAGTGTACATAGCGTGGAAAATGACAGTATTAGTCAGCGTGAATGGTTAAAATGATGATACTGTAGGAATGTGATAACCTTTGTGATAAGGAGGCATCCTCATCCTTGTTCAGGTTACCCTTTACCATCAAATATGTAATCTCTTAAGCTTCTATTGAGTTGAACAAATTAGGAGGTCTCGTATTCCTTATCTAAGTTGTGTCATTAGCAACCTTGAGACCGTGAAGTACTTCGCTACATAACCTAACCTTCTTTTACAAATATAGTCTTTGTTTTTCCTGTCAGTTGAGTGTTTGTTAGTTTCTTCTTGGCTGCTGTTTCTTGCCTTTAATTCTCTATATTGGTGTAATGAAGATCCTACACTCCGACCATTTTTTTTAAATTAAAATGGTCACATTTAATTTACAAAATAACCAAGTTGTAGCTGAACATATAATTTTCTGCAAGCTGGGTGAAGAAGCAATAAAAAAAATATTCACAGAGGAGCATACTGCCATTAAAAATTGTAACCTTGATATATTATAAATCAAAAACACTGTCTATACTAAGCAATCTCGGGGGAACGGGCAAGGAACTGGAATGCAAAGGGTAATAATGTGACGACGTAAATGTGAAAGAACTGATTTGAAGACAAATTTCCCTATGTAGCCTACTTAGCGCTTTGAAGGATATAGTTGCAGCTGTAGTAACTTATTTAATGCGTCCAAGTTTGGAACGTTACACGCAATATAATGTGCAATTTGAAAGGCTCACATCAACAGAAAGAAGAATGGTATCGAAGTACGATTCATTAACATATTCTATAGGTGGATAACATTGACAAATTACATTAACTAAGTCTTGTTTTAATAAATTGTGCTACGGGTTCTGATAAAATGATGTTGTTGAAAGTACACAAGGTTGACACATAAATGAAATAAGCATGTATGAGCTTTGTGACACTGTGTTCAGGTAAAATGATGTTAATGAAGGACCGGAAGATGTAGTTAAGGACATATATGTTAGACAAGTGACATTTTTTCAGCTTATTATTATTTTTACCGTTTTTACTTATTTCAGTTTAGTGCTTCCTATTTTCTAGCTAGACTTAGTCAACTTTAGTTGCTCAACTTTCTGAAGTTAGTGGCCCCATATATGGCTGTTAGTGGCACCTTTTATAGTAGATAGTGGCACATGTGTAGTTTTAATGTTTATATGTTTTCCTTGTATAAATTCAGACTTTCTGCAGATTAATATATAGCTGGAATTTCATAAGTTCACTCTATTTTTATTTTTCAAATCAGTTTCTTGAGTATTTTGTTCTAACAATATATCATTAGAAACAAAGTTGTAACATAATACAAATATAATAGAAAATGGGTTGTTCAAAATAAATTGTCATTGTCGCCACACTTCCAATGTTAACTAAGTAGAGGGGTTAGGGAAGGTATGAGAATTAACAGGGCACCAAAGTTATAAGGTAAACGGGACATAATAATGAATAAAAACATAAGACATTGATTCTGCAATCATTTATAATTTGCTCCAGATGGTTCTTGTAGGTTTGGGGAATGAAGGAATGCCCTTATGTGGGCGTGTTGTCTCCGCATGTAGTTGATTCTCAATTTTATCAGGTCCGCGTATTCCCTTTCCACGGGAGTTGGAGGTAGTTCTGTTTCAGAAGTAAGAAGGAGTCAATATTAATTGTGAACAACGATAAGAAGTTAGAAATAAAGAAACAAAGTTATATTGAAATAAAGAAATAAAGTTATAATGTGGTAGTTACCTGGCAGTTCTGTAGGAGGTGTTATAGTTGAAGGAGTGAGTGTAGTTCTTTCAGCAATCGTTATATTCCTGCGTACGTATAGATTTGAGAAACGACTATACGATTTAAGGGGAGAATGAAAATCAGGGGAACGGTGTGAGGGTGAGAAATCCAATGAATGTTGCAAGGGGTAAATTTATGTATGTATGCCTGGTTTGTCCGGGTTTTTGGGAATGTTCTGTTGGATCAATATGAGTCAGTTGTTTTGCGTCCATAGAAGGCGTACTGGCGAGCGAAAAACTGGGTGCGAAACTGTTGTTTTAAAGTTATCAAACTTAAATAGGGGAGGGAAATATAAAACACACGAGTAGGCACTATTGTAGGGGGAATGATTTTAGGGGCGTAACGGGTGAGTGAAAAATATATGAATGTATACCTGTATTGGGTTTGATTTTCTTTAAGATCATTTGTGTCCATACAAGCCGCGTGAACAGTTTCATCCCGAAAAGAAAACCTGGTAGGAGACAAGGTAGAATACAACAAGAGTTTGCTTACAAAAATATCAAGGGGAACAATAATGAAACACAAACGGCTATTAAAATGCTTTAAATATAACAGGGGATGAAAATATGAAACGTTCGAGGAGGCACCATTTTATAGAGGAACGGTAACGGAGGCGTAACCAGTGAGTGGCAAATGGATGAATGTGTACCTGATTTGGGCGAGGTTTTGGTGTAAATCCTTTGGATCAATAGAAGAAGCAAGTGAACTTGTGTCCAAATCAGCAGGCCTGTTAGCAGAGAGAGTAGAGTAGTACAAGATTTTGTTATGTGAAATAACGGGGTTGAAAATATGAAGCGGGAGAGGGAGAACTATTGTACAGATAAACGTTAAGGCAAATGAACGCGATAATGGAGAAAGTAAGATTGATAACCTGGTTTGAGGGGGGTTTTGATTGAAATCCATTGGGTACGTGAGGGAGTGAAAGTGCGTAATTGGTGACAGAAGGGGGATTGATTTAAGAAGTTGGAAGCAAATGAGGGTATTGGAGGTTGTGTGCAGTCGGAGTTGCAGCAATGTAAGGAGGAATTGGTTTTAGGGCTATTTGTATTAACGTGGTGATGGTATGGAAGAGACGCGTCGGCAAGGAAGGGGGTGTTTTCTGGTGAGGGGTATGATTCTTCCAGAGGAAGGGTATTTTTGCCTTTAAAAAATGTGAAGGAGAATTAAGGTTTGTGGTTGCGCCACGTCATCGGGTTGAGGGTCTTCCTTTATATATATACTAGGTAATGAGCCCGTGCTTCGCGCCGGTGTAAACTGTATATATGTGTTATTGTTGTAATTTGATGTGTAAGATATTTTATATATTTATGCAAGATAGAATATATATATAAACATTTCTTGTTTTGAAAGTCCAACCATTCATTTTAAGATTTCATTTAAGAATTCATGGTCTAAAGTAATTTATTTAACTTTTGAAATTCAAATTATAACACAAATTAAGAATGAAAGAAGTACAATCTAAGAGAAAGCATATACATGAAAAAGAATCAATTAGAAGTGCACGAACGTTAATAGTATTGATATATGAATATTATCGTGTAGCATTAGGCAGATTAATTAAATACTTAAGAAATAAAGTTCATCTAAATCATATCTACTAAAACATAGAGGATATTTAATAATATAAAGAACAAAAATATAAGTACATGGGCCACAACTTAATGGTTGTTTGAAGTTGCTATAACCGTATAGAAATTACATTTGTTACTTGATTTCTGTTTCTCTCAAAGATGTAGTTGAGTTTGGGGCTTAATTTTCGTCTGAAGTAACTTCATTACTTGGAAATTCGAACTTAGAAATTTCATCTTTATATGATTGATGCAACAAATTAAATAATATTTTTGACAGTATATTCACAAACAATTATATTTAAGAAGTCAAAAACATAAGTAATGAGCACTACGAATTCATTTATATATTTGGAGAGGAAAGATTTCATGTCGAAGTCCTATCTTTACCTGAGATTGGGTAACTATTGCATAAAAGTACGCACACAAAATGAAGCTACGTAACAAACATGTATCCCCATCATTTCGAACACAGAACAACAAATTCTGACTACATATATATCTACAATGCTAAATAGTCTTACAAAAGGTCCGCAGAGAGTTAAGTAAACAAAGACCTTACTCTACCTCAGAGATAGGGAGGGTTTTTCCCATAGACCTCGACTGGGTCAAAAGTTTCTTCAAAGCTCGAAAGCTAAGATTGAAAAGTCAAATTTTACAAATTCTATTACATATGCCATCTAATCAACTTGGGAGCGTAAGAATTGCATGTAGTTGATGATTTCGTCAAGGATCACAACTATTACAGTCACCTATTAAAAAGACAATAATGAATTTATCATATATTGTTGCATATTTACTTCAAAAATATATAGCAAGGAAGGAAGTGTTGGGTTTTAAAATTTGTGAATGGAAAATGAAGAGTTGTGACTTTTATAAAGAGTTGTGACTTTTAAGAATGGTTGCGACTTTTATGAAAAGTTGCGACTTCTATGGAAAGTTGTGACTTTTATGAAAGGTGACGACCTTTCCGAAAGATTGTGACTTTTCAAAGGTTTGTGACCTTTTTGGTAAGGCACAATAAGAACCTTTTCGCACTACCCTTTGTTTTCTATAAATTGAGGGATTTCCTTTCATTTTAACTATAGAATTTATGGATTTCTTCTTCTACTACTAAATCTAGTATTCTAAGTGTACTTTACTGTCGTTTAGTGGCTCGCTGACACCAGAGTTTTTTGGTATCTATACTCTGGTGATTGAGATCATTTTACCCTGGAGGTCATATTCCAAATCAAACCTCGGATACTAGAGGGGAATAATTTCCTTAAGGGGACACTGTGAGTTCAGTGGACTTGATCTTTTTCCTATTAAATTTTCCAAATTCTGGTACGTGTTTTACAAATTTTAGATTTGTGAATTAATTTCAGTTCTTCTATTCTTTTGTTTTTCACTAGTTCATCAAACTTGGTAACTTCGTGTTTTTGCAAAGTTTGTTGGAATCAGTAAGATTCTTTTGACACATATTAACAACAATTCTTTTTAAGAAAAATATTTCGTATATTTTTTCTAATCCGTTTCTGATTCTAGTTTCACTACTAGTTTTAATTTTCTAGTTGTGAAAATGTTCTTAAACTTTGTTGTCTCACAAAGATGTTCAAAGTTTTGCTCTAAGTATGTTTGGAATACAAGATGAACAACAATCTTAAGGAAATTAGTATACTGTTAATATTTTTTGTATTCTACTGATTGAGAGAATCTGATCATGGAAGTAGAAGATAAATGCATTACTTCTCCATAATTCGTTGCTTTGTTTAGCAAGGTCGAAGTGAGAATGTAACAGACAATTTTTTTGGTATTCCGTTTAAAGATTACCAGGTAACCTTCTTATTAAATTGTCTAAGGAGGAAAATAGTGTGTAAGGAGGAAAATAGTATCTAAGAGTAATCATCTTTGACTTTTTTTTTATCATGTGTATCTTTGGAAAAAAAAAAGCTGCAAACCATATGTTGTGGAATGAATTTTACTTGGCAAATATTGTTGCTTTTAAAATTCTTTAGTTTGCAAAAATGAGAGATCCATATTTTTGTTTGATAAAATAGTATGTCAAAATGTTATAGTTGGAAGACTATTTGATAAGAAAAATATTTCTATGTGATAAAGAATATCTGTTATTCTGTTTGGGGAAAAAAAGACTTTTATAGTTTTGTACTCCATGAGAAATGTTAGTGTGTCTGATTTTTGTAGACTAAAAACTTTTGTGGTTTTATACTCTGGATAAATTGGACTATGCAATTGGTTTGAAGAATATGAAAACTTCACATAATAAGTCAGTGTTGTACTTTTGATTTTCTATAAATTTCAATGTAATATAGAAATAAATTGTACAATTTTTTTTGGTCCTTACTGTTAGTATTTAAAATAATAAGTGGTATGTCTATTTATGGAGGAAAAATACCAGTGACTTAGAATTTGTGATTTTGTTTCTCTATGGAATGAACTTTGACATTGTGTAAACATTGTCAAAGAGAATTGCAACACTATAGTTCTTTCGTAGAATAATGTTTCCAACATAAAAATATGTTGAAAAACTATTTTCAAATACTTGAAACATATTTTTGATATCACATATGAAATGTGGGGGTTCTTTGCTTATGATTAGACTTGGTGTCTAATTTAACTTTGGAGCAAAAGATATGAAATTCAATGATACTTTTGTATTATGTTATACCCACAAAATTCTTGGAGTATATTTGGTATTGTGGTTGTTGAGTTTCTCTACTACTAGTATATAGTGTGACTAGTGTGAAACAACCAAATTATATATATACTTGTTCAAAATAATTGTGTTCTTTTATGAAAAAAAAATCACTTAAAATATTGTGATTTTTCATGAAAAGATATGTCTATTATAATGAAAGTATTTGCATAGACATGAATATTGGTGAATAATTATTTGTTATGTTTTTGTAAAAGTAACATTTGGACTATATTGCCTTTATTTAACCTGATAAACTTTGTTCATGGATAGTTCTTTAACAATCAAATTGAAAGTTATCGAAAGGTCCTTCTGAAAAGGACATTTGACTAGGTGATGACTCTAAACAATGTTTGTATCACACAAAATTGTAAGAAATAGGAATAAAATATTAGTGAGGAAAAAGCTACCTCGCGAAGAGCTTTTCGAACTGAATGTTTTTATTTGTTCTTACTTGCTTGAGTCAATGTTTGTGACATGAAAACTTGGGGCATGTCAATTACAAAACCTTGTAAAGAAAACTGATCAACTTAGAAGTTTTGTCTAACTTTGAGTGCAACAAATAAAAATGTCAAGTTTATGTGAAATCTAAGTATGCTGAGCATTCTTATAAATCTGTTGAAAGGAATTTTAATCCCTTAAAATTGATTTACACTGACATTTGTGATATGAAGTCAATATCATCTCGTAGTGGGAAAAAGTATCTCGTTACTTTAATTGACAATTGCATTAAAAAGAAAACTGTCTATTTGCTTAATGGTAAGGATGAAGTAATAGAAATGTCTAGACAATGTAATATCGAAGTTGAATATCAGTTTGGAAAAAGATAAGAAGTGATAAGAATGGAGAGTATAAATCTCCTTGTGCAGAAATATGTTTGGAAATTGGAATTATCCATCAAACTACTGCGCTATTCACCTCAATCTAATGAAAAACCGAACGTTGAAAGAAATGATGGATGCATTATTTATAAGTTCGGGTTTACCACAAAATTTTTGTGGAGGAACTATCCTTACTGCAAAAGGGAACAAAAAAAAAGAGTTTTGTCTTTTGATAAAGAAAGCAATTTTGTTTGTTCAGGACACAATATATTCCATATAAGAAATGAAAAGAAAGGAAATCCAACTTGAAATATTTCAAAGTGTGGGGGTGTCTAGCCAAAGTCTAAGTTCCTATTCCTAAAAGGATTGAAATAGGACCTAAGACTGTGGACTGTAAAATTAGACTTGAGTAGTCTAGTGAAAGGTCTAAACGACCTTGGAAAGAACAAAAGCAGAATGTACTTAATAAAGAGATTCAGAGGTGTAGTAAATGTCAATGGACTTATACTTCCTTCGAATATGATTTTGTAACATTTCTTGTGACTTATGTAGACTCATCCTTTTGGACAAATGGTATCTCTAGTGAGATTGATGTAACCTTGAGCAATCCTATTGGAAGTTGATTGATCTTCCTCTAGGAAATAAACTTTTGGGTTCAAAGTGAATCCTCAAAAGGAAAATTGGAGGGAAAAAAAATTACATGAACAACCCGAGGGTTTTATGGTTCCTGGTAAATAAAAGAAAGTGTGCGAACTTGTTAAGTCACATTATGGACTAAAACAAGCACCCAAACAATGACATAAGATATTTGACCAAACCATGTTGCCAAATAGATTTAAGAATGATGGAACTAATAAATGTGTTCACATTAAAATCACAAGGTCATTGTTTATTTGTATATTGGTGATATGTTGATCATCAATAGAGACACTAATGACATAAATGCTACTAAACATATGCTTAAAAACAAGTTTGGAATGAAAAATATTGAAGTTGTTGATGCGATCTTAGATATAAGAATCCTTAGAACTCCATAATGTTTAGCATTTTCACTGTTTCATTGCATTGAAAAGGTACTTGACTAGTTCAAATATTTGGATGTCAATATTGTCAAGTCTCCAATAAATGTGAGTCGTGCATTTCAAAAGAGTGAAAGCAAAAGTGACTCACAATTGGATTGTGCTAGAGTATTGGGAAGTATGATGTATATCATGAAGTGTGCGCGATCAGATATAGCATTTGCTATTATAAACTGAGTCGGTTCACAAGTGATCCCAAATAAACTCATTAGATGGAAATAAATAGAGTTTTGGAGTATTTAAAATAATACTGAAACTATGCCTTGCATTATAACAATATCCAGCAGTATTGAAAGGATATAGTGATGCAAATTGGATCATCGGACAAATGAAGTAAAATCCACGAGTGGATATGTATTTACTCTTTGTAGAGGAGCAGTCTCTTGGAAATATTTCAAAAGAAACATGTATCGCTAGCTCTACAATGATTTCTGAGCTAGGTGCTCTAGATAAGGTCGGTGAATAAGTTGAAAGACTCCGGAATTTCTTGATAGATATTCTATTTTGGCCCAAACCATTGGCATTGGTATGCATACACTTTGATAGTCAAGATGCAATAGGTAGGGCATGGAGCATGACGTATAACAGAAAGTCTCGTCATAAATGACATAGACTTTATGAAAGTCAAAGGATAATGTGTCGGATCCACTTACAAAAAGGTCTAACTAGAGAGAAAGTTGAAAGATCATCTAAGGGAATGGATTTACGGCTTAGGACAAGTCATCATGGCGGTAACTCTATCTAGCAGACTGGAGATCCCAAGAGCTAGATTCAAGGAGAAAAACAAAGTTGTGAATGGCGGTTCGGCATTGTCAACAAACTCAATCCATTCTCATGATGAAGACAATGCTCAGGGACAAGGATACAACATTAAGGCTTGTTAATGAGTTAATAAAGCTTAATGGTTTTAATGATTTGCTAAGTTTGGCAGAGTTGACCAAATAGTGTATCTACGCGATAACACGGTTAGGAATCACCTATGTGAGTGTGAAGTGTAAGCCGCTTCAAAGAAGATGATTGTCAAAAGCCCATCTTTCTATACACTCATGAAACCAGGAGGTGTTCATGGCTGAAACGAACACAACCGTAAGAACCATAAACGGTAAAGGGTTAATTGTGTGACATATGGTTGTCTAGGTATACACCAAAGCTCGACGGTTCAAAGATATCGCATCTACCTATTGACCGAGTATATCCGACATATGTTCACTGCGGAAAGTCCAAGGGGAAACCTACTTATCCAGATGCAATTAATTCTTGCCTGTAAAGTACACATAATTGTCCATTTCTTTGTCTTAGAGTCATTCCCCATTCATACGGGGGATTGTTGGGTTTTAAAATTTGTGAATGGAAAATGAAGAGTTGTGACTTTTATAAAGAGTTGTGACTTTTAAGAATGGTTGCGACTTTTATGAAAAGTTGCGACTTCTATGGAAAGTTGTGACTTTTATGAAAGGTGACGACCTTTCCGAAAGATTGTGACTTTTCAAAGGTTTGTGACCTTTCCGGTAAGGCACAATAAGAACCTTTTCGCACTACCCTTTGTTTTCTATAAATTGAGGGATTTCCTTTCATTTTAACTATAGAATTTATGGATTTCTTCTTCTACTACTAAATCTAGTATTCTAAGTGTACTTTACTGTCGTTGAGTGGCTCGCTGACACCAGAGTTTTTTGGTATCTATACTCTTGTGATTGAGATCATTTTACCCTGGGAGGTCATATTCCAAATCAAACGTCGGATACTAGAGGGGAATAATTTCCTTAAGGGGACACTGTGAGTTCAGTGGACTTGATCTTTTTCCTATTAAATTTTTCCAAATTCTGGTTCGTGTTTTACAAATTTTAGATTTGTGAATTAATTTCAGTTCTTCTATTGTTTTGTTTTTCACTAGTTCATCAAACTTGGTAACTTCGTGTTTCTGCAAAGTTTGTTGGAATCAGTAAGATTCTTTTGACACATATTAACAACAATTCTTTTTAAGAAAAATATTTTGTATATTTTTTCTAGTCTGTTTCTGATTCTAGTTTCGCTACTAGTTTTAATTTTCTAGTTGTGAAAATGTTCTTAAACTTTGTTGTCTCACAAAGATGTTCAAAGTTTTGCTCTAAGTATGTTTGGAATACAAGATGAACAACAGGAAGTGTTCTCTTCAATACTTTGTTAAAGCCCGTAGGAGATTTTGTGTCATTCTTTCACTGATTTTTTCTTCTAGCATATTCAATTAAAAGAAACCAGATCAAAAAATATTATAATCTAGTTCAGCTTTACGCAATATGTTACTCTATAGTTATATACATGTTGATATCAGGAGTGGTAATTGCTCCGATATTGGATCAGAATCCTTAATATACACAAGGGTTGGAGATGTCAAGTTCGAAAGTCCTTGCCAATGAAAACAGTGGTTACATAAGAAAATCTTAATGTGAAATGTCACGTAGTTTATGTCTTCTAGAACTATCCGACATTGAACTTTTCTTGGCCATCTAACAACTAACTAATAATATGTTGCATCAAATGCTATGTCATATGTTATTGAGTTAGTTTGATACTTCTACATATGATGTCCTACAAAGTAATATATCTTAGTACTGACATAAATATGGTACATCAAAAGGTATTTACAGAGCATTGAATAATTCGAACCGTAGAAAATCTAACACACTAACAAAGTAGATTAAAATTGAGGAGCAACATATATAGAATATGCTAATCAGACGATGATCAAAATATGTATCTCCTGATAATTCTAACATAAAATTTATCATATATGTATTTACACAGATAAAAATAACTATATCAATCAAATTCATTCAAAACGTATCAAATCTATCTATTTTTTAACAATGTCAAATTACCTAGCCTGATCACCTAAGCAGCGTCCCAAATCCGTGCACTTGATAGTGTTATGAACAATTCTAAGGTCCTCATCTGGAATTCAACACCTCTGGTGGATTTATGATCTCTCTAAGCTCGTTCAGCCAGTAGCTACAACTAAAGTTCGATCAATCAAATTGAAGATAGAATGGGTTCGTGAGGAAGAAAAAAAGTTTATGCCTCTTTTAGAAGAAGAGGGTTGTGTGGAGAATTCAACAAACTCACTAATAAATTTATAAAGAATGAAACTACTAAATTAACAAATCAAGCAATCTAAAATCAATTTCATTCGAAAATGCAAGTAAACAAATCCAAATTTTCATATTGAAGAATGTTTTTCCCAACTTCCATGTCCACATAAATACTACATTGTCCCTTTCTTAAAGTCATTTCCCTTGATGCGACAATATATAATATCTTTTCAATAGCATATCTGTTTCATGCTTAATTCCAACAAAGTTAAAGAACTACATCTTTAGAACATTACTGTCAATTGCTAGTAGATTTATCTATAAATGATCATTTTTATCAATGATGAGTTCCAATCAAAACTAAACACATAATTTAAAATCGAGTTCCAGTCAGTGCATGTTTTAAAAATGACATTGAAATCTTTAGGGAGGAAAACCAGTGAAACACATAAATCAAAATTGAGTTCCAATCAGACGTTATGTTGCAGGGACTTGGACTTCTATTCCTATGTTCACCTCAGTATATGGTGTACTTGGAAAGGAAAATATCCTAGATGTTTTAAAGGGTAAAACAAAATACTACAACTTATTTTATTGGTGAATCTAGCCTCGATTTTGTATCTTCTTATTAGATCCCTCTGTTTAAGATATAAAGCAATATAGCCAGTTGTTCTTGGCGTTTTCAAATTCACAACTGTATAGTGGATATTTAATCCCTTGTAAGATTTAGGAAAAGGAGGGGTAAACCTGTGCGACATATAGGCGGCTTCATCGTCTTTAGCACTTCTTGAACATCAATGTTGTAATCTAAATCATGGGAATGTGAGATATTTGGAGAGGGATTCTCCCATCAACCGTATAGTTCAAGGTCTGTGAATTTTTTGTGGAATTCTCAGAAAGCAGAGGACTTTTTTTGTCTTTTATGGAAGAAGAAGCAGGGGAAACGCAAATAAGAAGTTCAAAATCGAAGCAGCGCTTCAAAATCCAAAATTTAACAAAACATGCTTTTTCATTCTTGTAAAATAAAAGGCTTAAATTTTAGAAAAACGAAGAGTGAAATTTCTTAGTTGTGGTGTTGCCACGTAGATGAGCCTAGGATCCTCTTCTATATATATATATATAAAAGTTGTTGGCACATGCTTGTGATACATTTATTGTGATAATCCTAATGTATATCATAAGACCAAACTACCAACTTAACAAAACAATAAAGCAAGAGAATATATACCTCAAGCATAAATAAATCAATGGAGTTTCAAGAGTGACTGCTGTAGGGAATTATTCTACACCTACATTCAGTAAACCCTCTCAATTCAAAGATCTTGCAACATGCTAGTAATACATCTATTTTTAAATACAAAATTTCAATATCTCACTCATTATTAAAAAATCAGAAATGCACAATAACATAAAGAAAGTATAAGAATATAGCACCTTAAGCTTGGAAGTCTCAAGAGTGACATATGCAGCCTTCATTGATTTGGATTCTCTATATCTTTGATACAAATAAATAATTAGAAAATAAGAGGAAGTAGCAAATTATTTAACCCTGTAGCAGTTAATTGTAATTGTTGAAACACGGAAAACTTGATCAAAGAACTAAACCTGGAAAGAAGAAATCAACATGAAAATTAGCACATAAATTATTCGATTTAATAGATTGTTTGAAAACAGCGTTGTAATGATAAAGCAGAAATATTAACAATTCAAACAACACCTACTTCCTGTTAAACAACGAATTGTGACGCAAAGATAACCCCAAAAGCAATGGTTTACTAACCAAAATAGGAGTCATTAGTTCAAAGGGGAGTTTTTATTTTCTGGAATGAGGATAGGTAATTTGAAATGATGGGTCGTTTGGTTAGGAGTAATTGTGAAAAATGGAGTAATCATTATATGTGGTGGCTTCATGGTATAATCGCGTAGGCAAAATAATTGATTTCAATGTAGAAGATTATTAATATTGTGGTACAAAAATCAGAAACGAAGGAAAATAGTAGAAGAACTTTTCATGGAAAATTTCAATACATAAACACATGTAAGACGACAATTACAAATAAAATAATAAACTAAATATGGTATTACATACCGAAAGAGGTTTAAAATTGAAAAGTTCCATGCATGTGTCCATTCTGGTATTTTGTTCATCCCAAACGATAGTTGTCATGTTAATTTGTTTATAGATGATAAAGAAAAGTGAAAGTATGTTCAGCCAATTTATTGAAGAGGGGAGGGTTATAAACCAAAGAGAATTGCAGGGGAGGGAAAAAATGGTACTAAGTATGAAGGAAAAATACGAGATAGAGGAAGAGAAGAAAGGAATAGTAGAACGATGATGGGTGCTAGATTTCGGCACGACGTTGAACAACGTTTCTAAGTAAGCCATGGAGAACGGTGAAATTTGGTTGAAGAGTGTTTTCGAAGAAGAATGCAGGAAGGGTGTGGAAGGTGATTTGGTTGGAGAAGAAGAATGTAGGAAGGGTGGTTTATTTAGGTGGCGCCGTTGGGAATAGGCACGCCGTAATCCAAGAGTCGTGTAGGTGTTGAAGGTTTGAAGGGATGTGATGTTTGAGTACGGGGTTTATGGGGGCAGGGGAAGGGTAGTTTTGTCAATACTTAAGTAAAAAAAGAATTCCTTGCTTCTGAATGCGCCACGTCACCGGACTGAAGGTTTTCTTTTATATAAACTAGTCATGGACATGTGAGCTGCACGTGTCAGCGTTGTTAAGTTGTATCATTCTTATTGTTGCTCCAATCATTATGTGCTACCGACCTCACAGCGTAAGAGTTATAATTAGTAAAATGACATATTTTAGTAGTTATTCGTACTACAACCCATAAAATAGGATAAGAGGAGATGTAACACTACATAATTGAGAAAGAATGATGCACACAAAAGATAATGGCCTACAAGTCTAATTGTCGGGAATTTTGCAGTGTCTAACAGATGATTAAATTAAATTATCTTGGGTTTCTGTTTCCTTTGCAGACTACTATTTCCTGAAATCAGTTCATTATATTTGTGAATATATTACTTTTATATCTTTAGGTGAACTACAACTAACTCTGTCAAGATTAGGTGATGTTTCTATAACAAGATATAAGTGCTTACTAATACTCAAGGCACTATTGAACTGCAAGTGGAATGAGTAAATATCGATAGTCAGAAAATGAGGATGAAATAATGGTGCCAAAATATCAATTCCCATATACTCACATACGCATTCAAACGACTTGTTAAAAGAAGTTCACACAACCTACCCGCTTGACTACATCAAGAATTACTTATTATCACCAAAAAAAAAAAATACTTCTGAGCAAAGAAATAAATAGTTCTCCGAAAACTTCCAATTGACGTACATTTTAATTTACGGATCATTTATGAAGCCACTAATTAATAACCTCACACACTTTCCCGCCATCGCCAGAAAGAAGGAGAAAGAGCAAAGCCACTAACAAAAAGGAGTATATCTGAAGTCTAGATTACATGTAACACATGTATCAACTTCAACTAATACAAAATTCAGTTAGTTGAAACTATTTTTTTAAAATTAAATTTATTTATGTTGGTTTGAATAGATGGTTTTGATGTTAAAACTCCATGAAACTCTTGTTTATGCATACTTCAATTTTGACTTGAAAATGGTTTATGTGAGCATGATTGGAGTAGGGTTTGAACTTGGGTCTTCTTGTATTTGTCATGTTGGTGTAGGTACTGCCCTAAGGGCCTTAATATGGTGAAATATTGATAAATTGCTTATGGGTAATGATGGTTTGATTTGTTGATGAGTTGCTCTCATTGTATAATTCTTATTATGAATTGTTATTTGAGTGGTATGGTCCACCTTATGGGTGGCGGTGCTAATTGATGAACTTGATGTTACTTAGTATGGTTTGAGTATGTGATATTGAAGGTCTAATATGTGGAATGAAGATATATATTTGAAATGGGTCTTGTGTTGTGTTTGATGCAGCTTGAATTGCATGTTTGACCTAGTTTATGTCTAAATGAAGTATATGATTATGAGAAGTATGTAGAGTGTGTAGCTTGATGAATCAAGGTTAAAGTATGAGTAGAACTTGGTGATAATGAAATGATGCTTATATGCAAGGTGTGCACATGTACACACACACTCTTTTAAGATTTGTATTATGTCAAGTTGAGCAAAAAGGGGAAATCTTGAGGTGGACACACTTCGTGAGTTGAGATGTAGTGTCTAGTAACAACCTCTCCATTTCCTAGTGAGCTTCCTATGATAGACTTTTATGATGACAAATCCGTGTGGAGTTATGCCTAGCACCGAGAGGATATGAAGGGGAGGTGGATTGCACTTCGTTAGTTGAAATGTTGTAATCCAAAGTACCTCTTGAGATGAGTACTCCTCGTTAGTAGAGAGTGAGTTACTTAGTAGCAATCTCCTTATCCCTTAACTATGTGCCCGCATAGGTGTAGCTATTGGAAAAGCCATGTAAACGCTAAGAAACATGACCTTACTCTAGGCAAGTAAGGATCCCTCATCCGATAGGGGTTAATATCGGGATTCCATGTCTAGCTCTCATGGTCTTTGTCGGTTAAGCTAACTCCCACAAAAGAATTAATTTGAAACTAATTATCTTGTGTATTGTTGAAATTGTGTATGTATGTCGTGAAGTGCTCAATCCACATTAGTTACCAAGTAGGAGCATTGAGTGGGAGTAGTAGTATGGGATGCTATTCTCACATTGCACTTGGTGTGACCTATACCTACTATGGGAGAAGAGTACTTTCATGAAATCTGTGTGAATGAGTACTATGGTGTAGTGTTATGGAGGATTATTGTGGAGTACTTGAGTAAATGGAATCCATTAGGAGTACTAAGTGGGAGTGGTAGTATGGGATGCTACTCTCACATTGCGCTTGGTATGACCTATATTTCCATGAGTGTTTTGCATATGTTAGCCAAGGGCGTGGATTTGATTTCTAACGAAGTAAGCCTAAGATTTGGTAGTTTAAGGGTCGCTTTGGTGTGCTTTGAAGGGAGGTGTAATGAGAGTCCCTTCTTGGCTCACCTTAGGGAGTCTTAGAATAACCTTGGGTTAGGGCAACTTCTAAGAAAAAGGGTTCATATGACTTGGACCGTGCCTTTCACTGTAAGGTCTTCATTGTAAGAATTCAAAATGTTCACTATGATGCTTTATTCAATTTTATTGCAAGTTTAGCAAAGTTAATTGAAATGTTCCTTTTGTTTACTTTAAGTTTGGTAAGATAGTCATAAAGTGTTAAATTGTTGATTCTTATGTGGGTTTGCTTCTAGATTCATGAAGGTTATATTTGAATTGCATAAAAAGCTATCTTTATTAAAATGTCCCTTTTTGCATGTTTTTGCATATGCCATACTTAGTACATTGTTGTACTAACCCCATACTTTTTATACCTTATGAGTATAGGTTGGAAGCCTTTGGAGGATCGAAGTTGAAGCTTGGGAATTCTATCTCTCAAGACTTGGGTATGTCCTCATATATTCGAGGACATAGTTTTTATGTTTCTTAGTTTCCTTATTAAGACTTAAAAATGTATTTACTCTATTGTAAAGGGCCGTGTCCCTAAGATTCTAAGTCGTGTCTTTAAGTTGGCCTGTGACGATAAGATTTCCTAGTATTTATGAAAAGACTCCTTTTATTATTATTATCGTGAAAAGTTTTAATTCCGCACTAGTTTTCATGCCTTATGTTATGAATGCTAGTTAGAGGGCTTGTACGAGACCCCAAAGGGGTCAAGTACGCCAGGTCACGATTCGAAGGTTTTCCCTAACTTCTAGGGGGTGCTTTCGGGTCGTGACAAGACTTGGTATCAGAGCATAAGGATTTGAGAAATAGTTTAAGGTCTGAATGTCTCACAAGCCACATCTAGTAGTATCTTGGTCATTGGTGTGAGTCGCGACACATCCATGGACAAGAGGCTATAGGATGCTAGAAGTTTCACTTTCTTCTCTATTCTAGTATCGTGCCTTAGAGTTGAGTATATAAGGTGTCTATTCTCAACCTCTTCTTTTGTGTTTTTAGGACATGAATACGAGGAGATCGACCGCTAGAAGGGAGGAGGGAGGTGTACAAAATGAGAGAGTCCTTCCCCATGTTGACCAAGTTCCTATTGTTGGCTTAGGGGAGGAAAATGAGGAGGTTCCTCTTCAAGAACCTCAAGTGCCTCCGGAACCTCAAGGACCTCAAGTGCCTCCTATGCCTCAAGCTCCTTTTGTTGAGGGTGATATGACTAATGCGGAGTTGAGGGCTGCCCTAATGAACTTGACCCAACTCATGACGGCTCAAGCTCAAGTTGTCAACAATCACTTTGTGGGGCAAGCTAACCTAGGAGATAGGCCCCAACCAAATGCTAGTACTCCCGCTTCTAGGATTCGGGATTTTATGAGGATGAACCCTCCTACTTTTCATGGCACTAAGGTGGATGAAGATCCACAAGGCTTCATAGATGAGGGTTTCAAGGTGGTAGATGCTATGGGTGTGACCCCTAGGGAGAAAGCGGAATTGGCCGCTTACCAACTTAAGGATGTTGCTCAAGTGTGGTATGAGCAATGGAGGGGTGAGAGACCCTTAGAAAGAGGACCGGTTAATTGGGAGGAATTCAAAGAGGCTTTTCTAGATAGATTGTTTCCTTTAGAGTGGAGGGAGAAGAAGATGGTTGAATTCATGAACCTCCGTCAAGGGGGAATGAGTGTGCAAGAGTACTCTCTCAAATTCACCCAACTCTCTAAGTATGCCCTAAACATGGTAGCCAACCGTAGGACTAGGATGAACAAGTTTGTGATGGGCATGTCTAGCTTGGTGGAAAAAGAGTGTCGTACGGCTATGCTTCTTAATGACATGGATATCTCTAGGCTCATAGTTTATGCGCAACAAATTGAGGATTCCAAAATTAGGGAGATAAGGCAAGAGGGTAAGAGACCTAGGTCGGATGATTCTAGTCACCAAAGGCCTAAGAAGAGGTTTTATCCCCAAGATTCTTCTATGGGAAACAAGGATAGGGCTCCAAATCAATCTTCACAAGGTGGTGGTCATTCCTATGAAAGGGCTAGGTGCCCTACTTGTGGCAAGCAACATGGGGGTAAGTGTCTTGCCGGATCAGATGGTTGTTTTGCATGTGGTAATAGAGGCCACAAGATGAGGGACTGCCCAAACCTTAAATCAAGGGGGAGAGATGTCAATCAAGCTTCCCTAGATCCTAATGCTCCCAAGAAGAACCCTTCCTATGGGATGGGGGCTAGAAAGGATAATTAATCCGGATTGATGGTTTTGGTAAGTCTCAACTCTTGGTTATTGTTGCTTTTGTGTTATGAGATGAGTATATATGGTTTTATAGTTCATATGATCATGTCATCTTGATAAATTGCTCAAAGAATGGAATTTTGAAAGTTTTGTATATTTGACAATGTTACAGTGAATATTCACTGTAAAAAAAAAAATTGCAATTTGAGAAGAATTTGCCTTGCCTTAATTTAAGTTTAATTATGTGCAAAATTGTTGTATATGAGCATGTTTAATGTTGGAGAAGGTAGTTCCTCCATAAAAGAAGTTTAAGGTTGAGTTTTGACTTTGTGAAGTTTGGCAAAAGTAGTCTGTGTTGATAAGTGTTGAAAGTGTGAAATGATGCTCCTTGCTAATGGATGCTTTGATTGTTGATGTTTTGATCATGATCTAAGTGTATTATATGATGCTAAGTGAGTCCTTGCTGTTCTTAAAATTTAAGTGTCATTCGAGGACGAATGTTATTCCAAGTGGGGGAGAATATAACGCCCCAAAATGAACTAAGGTGAACTAGAGCCTCATGGTTGTTTCTTGAGTTGATTTTAAGTTAAACGGAGTTAGTTTTGTGTCCTTAGGCAGTGTGCAAAGTTTGGTTAAGTTTGGAGTTCAATCGACCAAAAACATCCATGACGTTCGGATGGTATGCCTTAGAATGTACTTGTATGTCTTGGCGAGTTTGGATGAGTTTTATGTGTTCGTTTTACTTGAAACATACGTCGGATGTTCCTTAGACCTAGACGACTTAGTTTAGGGGTTTGACGTCCAGGCACGACCCCACCTAGGACCCACAAGGGGCCCTAGATGAAGGGCCCAAGACTTGGGCAAAGTCTGCCCATCAGTGGCTCACGACGACCATGGCGACGGTCCGTCGCACTCAGGACGGTCCGTCGATCTAGGGCGTCGCGAGTGACAGAGAGTGGAAACTTGTACAGGCTCCAGTTGGAGCCAAGTGTTCCTCGACGGGACTCCATGACGGTCCGTGGTGAACGTGACGGTCCGTCGAGGAGGTCTCGTCGACGAGGCCAGCCAGTGCACGACTTAAGGCTGCCGACTTGGGGTGTAAAACACCCCAAGTCTTATAAGACCCTAGGTGTATAATTTTAGTGTTTTTAGGTTATATTAAACTAGTTTTAAACCCTAGACCTAGACAAAACCCTCTCACTTCAAGATCCAACTCTCTCTTTCTCTCAAGAAAACTCTCTCAACTCTCTTGGAAGCTAGATGTCAAGAAAGGATAGGAGGACGGATTGGGACTTGTTTCTTCATCAAATTCGTGGGTTTCTTTCTCATAAAGGTATGGTATCCATTCTTGAATACCTTTCCATTCAAGAAGCCAACTTCCGAAATGGTTTTCAAAAAGAGGTTTTAAACTCAACTTCTTCTAAACTTTGATTTCTATTATGGGTCTTCTTGTAACTAAGTTCTAATGGTTTAAATGTATTTATCTTGGTTTGAATAGATGGTTTTGATGTTAAAACTCCATGAAACTCTTGTTTATGCATACTTCAATTTTGACTTGAAAATGGTTTATGTGAGCATGATTGGAGTAGGGTATGAACTTGGGTCTTCTTGTATTTGTCATGTTGGTGTAGCTACTGCCCTAAGGGCCTTAATATGGTGAAATATTGATAAATTGCTTATGGGTAATGATGGTTTGATTTGTTGATGAGTTGCTCTCATTGTATAATTCTTATTATGAATTGCTATTTGAGTGGTATGGTCCACCTTATGGGTGGCGGTGCTAATTGATGAACTTGATGTTACTTAGTATGGTTTGAGTATGTGATATTGAAGGTCTAATATGTGGAATGAAGATATATATTTGAAATGGGTCTTGTGTTGTGTTTGATGCAGCTTGAATTGCATGTTTGACCTAGTTTATGTCTAAATGAAGTATATGATTATGAGAAGTATGTAGAGTGTGTAGCTTGATGAATCAAGGTTAAAGTATGAGTAGAACTTGATGATAATGAAATGATGCTTATATGCAAGGTGTGCACATGTACACACACACTCTTTAAAGATTGTATTATGCCAAGTTGAGCAAAAAGGGGAATCTTGAGGTGGACACACTTCGTGAGTTGAGATGTAGTGTCTAGTAGCAACCTCTCTATTCCTAGTGAGCTTTCTAAGATAGAATGTTATGTTGAGAAATCCGTGGGGAGTTATACCTAGCATCGAGAGGATATGAAGGCGAGGTGGATTGCACTTCGTGAGTTGAGATGTTGTAATCCAAAGTACCTCTTGAGATGAGTACTCCACGTTAGTAGAGAGTGAGTTACTTAGTAGCAATCTCCTTATCCCTTAACTATGTGCCCGCATAGGTGTAGCTATTGGAAAAAAAGCCATGTAAACGCTAAGAAGCATGACCTTACTCTAGGCAAGTAAGGATCCCTCATCCGATAGGGGTAAATATCGGGATTCCATGTCTAGCTCTCATGGTCTTTGTCGGTTAAGCTAACTCCCACAAAAGAATTGATTTGAAACTAATTATCTTGTGTATTGTTGAAATTGTGTATGTATGTCGTGAAGTGCTCAATCCACATTAGTTACCAAGTAGGAGCATTGAGTGGGACTAGTAGTATGGGATGCTATTCTCACATTGCACTTGGTGTGACCTATACCTACTATGGGAGAAGAGTACTTTCATGAAATCTGTGTGAATGAGTACTATGGTGTAGTGTTATGGAGGATTATTGTGGAGTACTTGCGTAAATGGAATCCATTAGGAGTACTAAGTGGGAGTGGTAGCATGGGATGCTACTCTCACATTGCACTTGGTATGACCTATATTTCCATGAGTGTTTTGCATATGTTAGCCAAGGGCGTGGATTTGATTTCTAACGAAGTAAGCCTAAGATTTGGTAGTTTTAAGGGTCGCTTTGGTGTGCTTTGAAGGGAGGTGTAATGAGAGTCCCTTCTTGGCTCACCTTAGGGAGTCTTAGAATAACCTTGGGTTAGGGCAACTTCAAAGAAAAAGGGTTCATATGACTTGGACCGTGCCTTTCACTGTAAGGTCTTCATTGTAAGAATTCAAAATGTTCACTATGATGCTTTATTCAATTTTATTGCAAGTTTAGCAAAGTTAATTGAAATGTTCCTTTTGTTTACTTTAAGTTTGGTAAGATAGTCATAAAGTGTTAAATTGTTGATTCTTATGTGGGTTTGCTTCTAGATTATGAAGGTTATATTAGAATTGCATAAAAAGCTATCTTTACTAAAATGTCCCCTTTTGCATGTTTTTGCATATGCCATATTTAGTACATTGTTGTACTAACCCCATACTTTTTATACCTTATGAGTATAGGTTGGAAGCCTTTGGAGGATCGAAGTTGAAGCTTGGGAATTCTATCTCTCAAGACTTGGGTATGTCCTCATATATTCGAGGACATAGTTTTTATGTTTCTTAGTTTCCTTATTAAGACTTAAAAATGTATTTACTCTATTGTAAAGGGCCGTGTCCCTAAGATTCTAAGTCGTGTCTTTAAGTTGGCTTGTGACG
This sequence comes from Solanum sitiens, assembly GCA_016801875.1. NCBI lineage: Eukaryota > Viridiplantae > Streptophyta > Magnoliopsida > Solanales > Solanaceae > Solanum > Solanum sitiens. Next base: position 1,324,330 of record JABWTJ010000070.1, on the reverse strand, counting down.
ATAAGATTTCCTAGTATTTATGAAAAGACTCCTTTTATTATTATTATCGTGAAAAGTTTTAATTCTGCACTACTTTTCATGCTTTATGTTATGAATGCTAGTTAGAGGGCTTGTACGAGACCCCAAAGGGGTCAAGTACGCCCGGTCACGATTCAAAGGTTTTCCCTAACTTCTAGGGGGTGCTTTCGGGTCGTGACCGCCTAGTACTCAGACAGTGCTACTAGCTAGCTCGTTCTTCTATTTAGGTCCTTTTGTAACTATATATCTCAACTTTAGGAAAATAGTCACTTGAATCATGTTTCAGTTCACTTGTTTACTTTCCAGGTTTCTAACTGTTTTGCATATATCTCAATCTTGCATAGTCCTCATTTAGATCTATGAAGCGTTTGTGGCTGTTGCGAATGCATAGTCAAGATTACAGATATAATCACTAGCATGTTTTTGTTCCCAGACTATCAAGTTACTCTGAACTCGGAGTCGGAGAAAAAAAAGAAATTTTGAGCATGTCTTTGTTTTAAAGGATATTTGCAAGACAGTTATGGAGCTATTTTGTAGGATCAATTCAAATGGAGAAACATGGTATTACCGATTCCAACTTGTTTGAAATTGAGACGCAGTAGTAGTAGTTATTGTTTCAGTCTTGGTATAATGCTATTTTTCATATTTTGTTTTGTTATTTTCATCACCAAATTCACCAATTTTACGTCAATAGTCATCCTACTGCAATCGTATTATGTAGATAGGTGAATTGTTTTTATTGATATATGCATTACGTATTGAATCCCTTTGTATACTTAATCCAATATTTTCATATTATGTTTTGTTATCTCCGTCACAAAATTCACTGTTTTCCTCTACTGGGGATTAGATCTTAATGCTTACGCATACGTAAAGTTCTAGTAGCATCAATATGTACCTTATGGTACAATATAAACCTTACAACATGACATATTTTGTTTTGTTATTCCCATCACCAAATTCACTATTCTTTTATTGACTGTTAGCCTACTGCAATTGTTTTTCTTTATCGAGCATTAGGACTAAATGCTCATGCACGTAAAATTTAATTATTACACATCATCATTAGTGGCAAAGACCGATATAGTCAACTATCATCAATTCACTGAAAAAATGTAGATACTATGTGTTGTGTTGAATCCCTAAATATTATATCAAATGATTAAGACGATCCACATTCATATTTTCCTATAAAAATTATCCTCTCACAAAAAACAAATTGTAGAGTATTTTAAATGAGTCATGAAATCACGTTATGAATTAATAAATACAATTGAGTGAATATATATGTTGTAATTAGAAGGATTCTCAGTATTTTGTTTTGTTATTTCCATCACAAATTCATCAGTTTTACATTAGCAATCAGCATACTGCAATCATCTTCCTCTATCGTGGCTTAGCACTAAGTCTCATGGAGATAAATTTTACATAATATTCATCATCATCAATGACAGAACAACATGTATTCAAAAGGTGTTAAGTTGACGAGCTCAAGAGTTACGTTGCTTCGCACAGGAGATGCTACACTCAATATGATACGATTTCAGTTTACTGCTTACACTCTCTGATAATATTCTTATGAATAAAAGTTTATCAAAAAGCAGAGAAACATATTGAATTCTCATTTGTTATGTCAAATTTGCTAATAAATCAAGTTCGACTTTAAATCTAGCTATACTAAGGTCTAAACTTCTCTTGAGTGGCTTTATTAACCATTATTGTCTTACCAGCAGCCGATTCAACTGACAATAATAATTGTTTTACAAAAAGTCCATTAACAAATGCTGATTTCACATCTATATTGATGCACTTTCCAGCCACGTTGTGCATAAGTAGAATTAATTAAGAAGCAATCTGATTGTGTCGAACCTAGCAACTGGAGCAAAAGTGTCAAAATAACCCTTAACTACAAGCCTTGTTTTATACTTGTTGATTGAACCATCAACATTTAGCTTAGCTCGAAAGCCTAGAGGCATGTCTAAAACTAAACCACTTATAATTATGTAGAAGTATCATGTTATTCGATTTTGTCTTTGCTAAACTTGGACCAATTTTGTGCAGGTTGGTAGAGCAGTGCTAGGCTAATGATGTGAACAAGAGGATTTTATGGTGGAAGACACTCGAAAAATTCTGGATAATCGTTGAACCTTAATATCTGGCATTATAGTTACGGAATTTGTGTGAACTAAATGTGGATTTCCTATTCAACATTGTAGACAACTTTTCAAGCATTGTAACTTGAACATAGTATGGCAATGTATTTTGTTTGAACTAATTAAGGATGCCCTATTCGTGAAGAAAAAAAATTCATACATGGTTTGGACGTCCACGAAATTTTTTGGCAAAAATGACGGCGGTTGACCAAAAAAGATGGTGAACTACACGAAAGTTGTTAAAATTTGGGGTTTACCTGCTCCTGGACTCGTTTGACCTTGAAAACGGGTCGTTTTGGCTTTTAGGCCAAAATGGCTCCATAGCTAACATCTTAACAGAGGCCCACGAAAACTTTTGACAAAAATGACATTGGAATTCCAGATCACCAAAAATCCATGCACTATAGCATACAAAAATCCACAAAATTGGGGGGGAGGGGGGTGTACATGCTCTGTGGCTCGTTTGACCTTGAAAATAGATCGGTTTGGCCGTCAGGTCCAATTGGCTCCATAGATAACGTCTTAAAGGACGTCCACAAAAAATTTGGGAAAAAATGACGTTTGAATTGCGGATCACCAAAAATCCATGCACTATAGTACACGAAAATTGGCAAAATGGGGGCTTTACTTGCTACAAGGCTCGTTTGACCTTGAAAATGGGTCGTTTTGGACATCAGGGCCAATTGGCTCCATAGATAACGTTTTAATGGACATCCACGAAAATTGGGGCAAAAATGACGGCGGAAATCCGGATCACCAAAAAAGATGGTGAACTAGCACACGAAAATAGGCAAAATGGGATTTTTACCTACTCTGGGGCTCGTTTGACTTTTAAAATAGGTCGTTTTGACTGTTAGGACCACTTGGCTCCATTGATAACTTCTTAAAGACGTCCACAAAAAATTTGGACAAAAATAATGTCAGAATTCCAAATCACCGAAAATTCACGAACTATATTCAACAGTTTTAGTCAAAATTCATTGACAATACTAATAAATATACAAACTTTGTATAAAATTATTCAAATCTCAGATACCAATATTTAATGTTACTACTTTAGATATTTGAATCCATTCTTCAAATATGGCTTGCTTAAATCCAAATTATCTTTCACACTGTATGTATATAACCTCCGAAGAATTTCTTGGATAAATGTATTTGTATGTATATTTAAAAATATTATCAAATGATTAATGATGATCTAAATTTATTTTTTTCTAAATATGAACGATCCCACCCCGCCAAAAATAATAATAATTGGTTTTGTAGAATGTTTTTAAATAATGTCTGAAGTCACGTTGTGAATTAATGAAATACTATTGAGTGAATTTATGTCATAGTGAGAATGTTTTACATATTTTTTTTGTTATTTCCATCACCAAATTCACCAGTTTTACGTTAATAGTCACCCTACTTCAATTGTATTATGTAGATAGGTGAAATTTCTTATTGATATACATATTACATATTGAATCCCTTTATGTACTTAATCCAATATTTTTATATTATGTTATGTTATCTCTGTCACCAAATTCATTGTTTTCCTCTACCGGGGATTAGGGGTAGATGGTTACGCATATGTAAATTTCAAGTAGCATCTATACGTACCTTATGGTACAATATAAACCTTACAACACGATATATTTTGTTTTGTTATTCCCTGTCACAGACTTCAATAGTCTTTTATTGACTGTTAGCCTACTACAATAGTTTTTCTTTATCGAGCTTTAGGGCTAAAAACTCATGCACATAAAATTTAATAAATACACTTCATCATTAGTGACATAAAATTTAAATAATATTCATCATCATCAATGACAGGACAACATGTATTCAAAAGGCGTCAACTGATCGACCAATGGCGGAGCCATCATATATTTAGGGCTTCATCCGAATCCCTTTCGGCGAAAAATTATATTATTTTTATATGTTAAAATAATTTTTTAGGTACATAGAGTAGATGTCGAACCCCCTTCGGCTACTTCATGTGTCTATTTCTAAAGATTTTGAACCCCCTTATAAAAATTCTGGCTCCGCCTCTCTGATCGACACCACTCCATTGAAAAGGTATATTATGTAGATATGTGAAACGTTTTATCACGATAGTAAAATCAACTTTTAGCGACAAAAAATATGCACATTTATAAAGAGTACTTAAGTCTTTGCCGGCATTAGTTAAGCTCCATTTGAACCAATGTCGCTAAAGACTTTCAGGACATATACAAAGAGTGTTAATTATCGCTAAAAATACATATATCATTTTTGATGTAGTGTATGTAGATTATAAGAGCCAAAGCAAACAGGGAATGAGCCCCCTATATAACTATACGGAAATACTTTATTGAAAGTTTGTAAGAGAACTATTTTCTTTGTTCGGTTTATTGTGTGTTGAATATCGTTCTTATGATAATTTCTTTGAAATTAATTTTCCATAAGAGGAAGCTATACAACTAACAAACCTCTTTAATTTCTTCTTACATAAAAACAAAAGATGCAATATTGATTTAATTATTGCACTTAAAAGACAAATTCAGCAGTTTTAGTCAAAATTCATTGACATTAATATATAAAATCTGTATAAAATTTATTCAAAGCTCAGTTACTAATATATAATGTCACTATTATATATATTTGCCATAGTTCAAATATGGCTTGCTAAAATTCAAATTATCTTTTCATATTGTCTGTATATAACCTCCGAAGAATTTCTTGGATAAACGTATATGCATATATATTTTAAAATATTATCAAATGATTAATGACGATCTAAATTTAATTTTCTTTTTCTAAAAATAAACAATCCCACGCCGCCAAAAAAATAATAATTGGTTTTGTAGAATGTCTTTTAATAATGACTGAAGTCACGTTATAAATTAATGAAATACTATTGAGTAAATATATGTCGTAGTTAGAAGGATTTTCATATTTTGTTTTGTTATTTCCATCAAAAAATTCACCACTTTTACGTTAATAGTCACCCTACTTCAATTGTATTATGTATATAGGTGAAATTGTTTATTGATATGCATATTGCATATTGAATCCTTCATAGACTTAATCCTATATTTTTATATTACGTTCTGTTATCTCCGTCACCAAATTCATTGTTGTCCTCTACTGGGAATTAGGGCTTAATGCTTACACATCCGTAAATTTCAAGTAGCATCAATACATACCTTATGGTACAATATAAACCTTACAACATGACATATTTTATTTTGTTATTCCCATCACCAAATTCACCAGTCTTTTATTGACTGTTAGCCTACTGCAATTGTTTTTCTTTATCGAGCTTTAGGACTAAAAGCTCACGCACATAAAATTTAAGTAATACACATCATCATTAGTGGCAAAGCCCGATATATTAAAAAAGAGTCAACTATCACCAGTTCACTAAAAAATATAGATACTATGTTTTGTGTTGAATCCCTAAATATTATATCAAATGATTAAGACGATCCACATTCATATTTTTTCTATAAAAATTACCCACTCACAAAAAAAATAAAAAGATTTTGTAGTATATTTTAAATAAGTCCTGAAACCACGTTGTGAATTAATAAAATACTATTGAGTGAATATATGTTGTAATTAGAAGGATGCTCAATATTTTGTTTTGTTATTTCCATCACAAATTCACCAGTTTTACGTTAATAGCCAACATACTGTAACCATCTTCCTCTATCGTGGCTTAGCACTAAAATCTCATGCACATAAAGTTTAAATAATATTCATCATCATTAATGACAGACCAACAAGTATTTAAAAGGTGTCAACTGATACCACTTCACTTAAAAAATATATTATGTAGATATGTGAAAAGTTTTATCACGACAATAAAATCAGCTTTTAGCGACAAAAAATATACACATTTACAAAAAATGCTATAATATTTACCAGTATTAGTTATTTTTCATTATATCCAATATCGTTAAATGCTTTAGGAACATTTACAAAAAGTGTTAATTATCGTTATATTTAGTGGCAATTAAGCTATTACGGTTAATTAATTGCAGGTAAAGATCATTTTTGGTGTACTGACATAGTACGTATTGAATCCCTTTATATATTTACTCATATATTTTGTCGAATTTTGTTTTTGTTATCTCCATTACCAAATTAGCCAATTTTACGTTAGTAGTCAACCTACTGCAATTGTTTTCCTCTAACAAGGATTAGGATTGAGCTCATGTCTGTCGTAATATCATGATTTACCTTGTGGTACAATATTAACCTTTCAACATGATATATATAGTTTTGTTATTCCCATTATCGGATTCACAAAAAAAAAATATTGACTATCAGCCTAGTGCAATTGTTTTTTTCTATCAAGGCTTAGGACCAAAAACTCATTCACATAAATATTAAGTGGGATAATGCACAAGTACCCCCTCAACCTATTCCCGAAATCTCAGAGACACACTTATACTATACTAAGGTCCTATTACCCCCCTTGAACTTATTTTATTAATAATTTTCTACCCCTTTTTGGCCTACGTGGCACTATCTTGTGGGCCCAACGCTGGTTGACTTTTTCGTTCAACCTACTGCCATGTAGGCCGAAAATGGGCAGAAAATTACTTATAAAATAAGTTAAGGAGGGTAATAGGACCTTATTATAATATAAGTGTGTCTCTGAGTTTTGGGGCATAGGTTGAGAGGGTACTTGTGCATTTTCTCAATATTAAGTAATACACATCGTTATGAGTGGCAAAGCCACATGTATTCAAAAAGAGTAAACTAATACCAGTTTACGAAAAAAGTATATATAATATGTGTTGTGTTAATCCCTAAATATTATATGAAATGATTAATGACGATTCAAATTCATAATTTGAGTGGATTATCTTAAAATTAATTTTCCAGGAAAATATTCAATTAATAAACCAATATCCATTTAAGTATTGCACTTAAAAGTCAAATTCAACAACTTTAGTCAAAGTTCAATTGATTGAATTAATGAATATTATCTCAAATGATTAATGACAATTCGAATTCATAAATTTAAGTGAATCATCTTAGAATTAACTTTCCAGGAAAAATATTCAATTATTAAACCTCATTAATTTATTCTTACTTAAAAACAAAAAAGGCAATATTCATTTAATTATTGCAAGTAGAAGTCAAATTCAGCAACTTCAGTCAAAGTTCAATTGATTCTATTAATAAATATTTATAATCTGTAGTAAAATTTATCCAACACATTAGTAACTAACATTAAATATCACTATTTTAATCCGTCTACATATAACCTCCGAAGCATTTCTTGGAAAAACATATAATTTAAAAAAAAATATCAAATGGAAGATCCAACTATCATTGAAAGAGTAGAGTTGTTGGTTTCACCAGTTGGTGGAATTCCACAACGAAGAGTTGCCCGTTTTTTAGATCTGATTGCTACTTCGATTGAAGGACCAAATTTGAAACCTCATTCAATCCACTTTCCATTTGATCAATCTGAGTGGCCATTGAAAGTCACGTTTCATGGTTGCAATGGATAGAGGGATCAACAAAAGAAATGGAAAGAATGGGTTGAAACGATGGAGTCTATCCATCGCCCTGTATGGATAGCTGCAGGAATTTATGGAGCGCTAACTTATAGAGTCCATACCGACGAAAATTTAATATTTGGGTTGGTAGAGAGGTGGTCTTGTGAGACTAACAGTTTTATGTTTCCGTGGGGTGAAGCTACTGTTAGTCTTAAGGGTGATTTGTTATGGCATTCTCCTCTTTCTTGGAGTGTGGCAGCAGCTTAGAGGCAGAGGCATTGGCAGAGCCCTCAAGGGTTTGGATTTATGCATTTCAACCATTTTTTCTTGGAAATCGACTCAATTATAGTCTTCTAGATGATTGAAGGAAAAAGACAAGCCAATTACAAGCTCAATCTCACCATAGAGAACATTTGACATATGATAATTCAAGCCTAAGAGAGGCCAATAAGGTTGCGGATAACTTGACTAAGATGGCAAACACCAACAAGAACAGCCATATATGTTTTTGTCTCCTTTCAGAGGATTCCTAATGGTGCAAAAGGGCCTTATCAATTGGACAAAAGTCAAATGCTATCCATTAGACTCATATACGACAAGGTGAATTTTTTGTTAGCTAATTTACTTTCTTATTTGTGCGGGGATTTAAGTCATCATATCCTAACCCTCCTTTTGAAAGGAAAAAAGTTTTATCCATTGTGTTGTATGTTGAGGTAAGGCCAAGCCCTCTTTTTGTACTTATTCTCATGATATAGAACACTCCTTCTAACTAGCGGAATTTAAACCATTAGAACTTAGTTACAAGAAGACCCATAATAGAAATCAAAGTTTAGAAGAAGTTGAGTTTAAAACCTCTTTTTGAAAACCATTTTGGAAGTTGGCTTCTTGAATGGAAAGGTATTCAAGAATGGATACCATACGTTTATGAGAAAGAAACCCACGAATTTGATGAAGAAACAAGTCCCAATCCGTCCTCCTATCCTTTCTTGACTTCTAGCTTCCAAGAGAGTTGAGAGAGTTTTCTTGAGAGAAAGAGAGAGTTGGATCTTGAAGTGAGAGGTTTTTGTCTAGGTCTAGGGTTTAAAACTAGTTTAATATAACCTAAAAACACCAAAATTATACACCTAGGGTCTTATAAGACTTGGGGTGTTTTACACCCCAAGTTGGCAGCCTTAAGTCGTGCACTGGCTGGCCTCGTCGACGAGACCTCCTCGACGGACCGTCACGTTCACCACGGACCGTCATGGAGTCCCGTCGAGGAACACTTGGCTCCAACTGTAGCCTGTCCAAGTTTCCACTCTCTGTCACTCGCGACGCCCTGGATCGACGGACCTTCCTGAGTGCGACGGACCGTCGCCATGGTTGTCGTGAGCCACTGATGGGCAGACTTTGCCCAAGTCTTGGGCCCTTCATCTAGGGCCCCTTGTGGGTCCTAGGTGGGGTTGTGCCCAGATGTCAAACCCCTAAACTAAGTCGTCTAGGTCTAAGGAACATCCGACGCATGTTTCAAGTAAAACGAACACATAAAACTCATCCAAACTCGCCAAGACATACAAGTACATTCTAAGGCATACCATCCGAACGTCATGGATGTTTTTGGTCGATTGAACTCCAAACTTAACCAAACTTTGCACACTGCCTAAGGACACAAAACTAACTCCGTTTAACTTAAAATCAACTCAAGAAACAACCATGAGGCTCTAGTTCACCTTAGTTCATTTTGGGGCGTTATATTCTCCCCCACTTGGAATAACATTCGTCCTCGAATGACACTTAAATTTTAAGAACAGCAAGGACTCACTTAGCATCATATAATACACTTAGATCATGATCAAAACATCAACAATCAAAGCATCCATTAGCAAGGAGCATCATTTCACACTTTCAACACTTATCAACACATACTACTTTTGCCAAACTTCACAAAGTCAAAACTCAACCTTAAACTTCTTTTATGGAGGAACTACCTTCTCCAACATTAAACATGCTCATATACAACAATTTTGCACATAATTAAACTTAAATTAAGGCAAGGCAAATTCTTCTCAAATTGCAATTTTTTTTTTTTACAGTGAATATTCACTGTAACATTGTCAAATATACAAAACTTTCAAAATTCCACTCTTTGAGCAATTTATCAAGATGACATGATCATATGAACTATAAAACCATATATACTCATCTCATAACACAAAAGCAACAATAACCAAGAGTTGAGACTTACCAAAACCATCAATCCGGATTAATTATCCTTTCTAGCCCCCATCCCATAGGAAGGGTTCTTCTTGGGAGCATTAGGATCTAGGGAAGCTTGATTGACATCTCTCCCCCTTGATTTAAGGTTTGGGCAGTCCCTAATCTTGTGGCCTCTATTACCACATGCAAAACAACCATCTGATCCGGCAAGACACAACCCCATGTTGCTTGCCACAAGTAGGGCACCTAGCCCTTTCATAGGAATGACCACCACCTTGTGAAGATTGATTTGGAGCCCTATCCTTGTTTCCCATAGAAGAATCTTGGGGATAAAACCTCTTCTTAGGCCTTTGGTGACTAGAATCATCCGACCTAGGTCTCTTACCCTCTTGCCTTATCTCCCTAATTTTGGAATCCTCAATTTGTTGCGCATAAACCATGAGCCTAGAGATATCCATGTCATTAAGAAGCATAGCCGTACGACACTCTTTTTCCACCAAGCTAGACACGCCCATCACAAACTTGTTCATCCTAGCCCTAGGGTTGGCTACCATGTTTGGGGCATACTTAGAGAGTTGGGTGAATTTGAGAGAGTACTCTTGCACACTCATTCCCCCTTGACGGAGGTTCATGAATTCAACCATCTTCTTCTCCCTCCACTCTAAAGGAAACAATCTATCTAGAAAAGCCTCTTTGAATTCCTCCCAATTAACCGGTCCTCTTTCTAAGGGTCTCTCACCCCTCCATTGCTCATACCACACTTGAGCAACATCCTTAAGTTGGTAAGCGGCCAATTCCGCTTTCTCCCTAGGGGTCACACCCATAGCATCTACCACCTTGAAAACCTCATCTATGAAGCCTTGTGGATCTTCATCCACCTTAGTGCCATGAAAGATAGGAGGGTTCATCCTCATGAAATCCCGAATCCTAGAAGCGGGAGTACTAGCATTTGGTTGGGGCCTATCTCCTAGGTTAGCTTGGCCCACAAAGTGATTGTTGACAACTTGAGCTTGAGCCGTCATGAGTTGGGTCAAGTTCATTAGGGCAGCCCTCAACTCCGCATTAGTCATATCACCCTCAACAAAAGGAGCTTGAGGCATAGGAGGCACTTGAGGTCCTTGAGGTTCCGGAGGCACTTGAGGTTCTTGAAGAGGAACCTCCTCATTTTCCTCCCCTAAGCCAACAATAGGAACTTGGTCAACATGGGGAAGGACTCTCTCATTTTGTACACCTCCCTCCTCCCTTCTAGCGGTCGATCTCCTCGTATTCATGTCCTAAAAACACAAAAGAAGAGGTTGAGAATAGACACCTTATATACTCAACTCTAAGGCACGATACTAGAATAGAGAAGAAAGTGAAACTTCTAGCATCCTATAGCCTCTTGTCCATGGATGTGTCGCGACTCACACCAATGACCAAGATACTACTAGATGTGGCTTGTGAGACATTCAGACCTTAAACTATTTCTCAAATCCTTATGCTCTGATACCAAGTCTTGTCACGACCCGAAAGCACCCCCTAGAAGTTAGGGAAAACCTTCGAATCGTGACCTGGCGTACTTGACCCCTTTGGGGTCTCGTACAAGCCCTCTAACTAGCATTCATAACATAAAGCATGAAAACTAGTGCGGAATTAAAACTTTTCACGATAATAATAATAAAAGGAGTCTTTTCATAAATACTAGGAAATCTTATCGTCACAAGCCAACTTAAAGACACGACTTAGAATCTTAGGGACACGGCCCTTTACAATAGAGTAAATACATTTTTAAGTCTTAATAAAGAAACTAAGAAATATAAAAACTATGTCCTCGAATATATGAGGACATACCCAAGTCTTGAGAGATAGAATTCCCAAGCTTCAACTTCGATCCTCCAAAGGCTTCCAACCTATACTCATAAGGTATAAAAAGTATGGGGTTAGTACAACAATGTACTAAGTATGGCATATGCAAAAACATGCAAAAAGGGACATTTTAATAAAGATAGCTTTTTATGCAATTCAAATATAACCTTCATGAATCTAGAAGAAAACCCACATAAGAATCAACAATTTAACACTTTATGACTATCTTACCAAACTTAAAGTAAACAAAAGTAACATTTCAATTAAATTTGCTAAACTTGCAATAAAATTGAATAAAGCATCATAGTGAACATTTTGAATTCTTACAATGAAGACCTTACAGTGAAAGGCACGGTCCAAGTCACATGAACCCTTTTTCTTTGAAGTTGCCCTAACCCAAGGTTATTCTAAGACTCCCTAAGGTGAGCCAAGAAGGGACTCTCATTACACCTCCCTTTCAAAGCACACCAAAGCGAACCTTAAAACTACCAAATCTTAGGCTTACTTCGTTAGAAATCAAATCCACGCCCTTGGCTAACATATGCAAAACACTCATGGAAATATAGGTCATACCAAGTGCAATGTGAGAGTAGCATCCCATACTCCCACTCCCACTTAGTACCTAATGGATTCCATTTACTCAAGTACTCCACAATAATCCTCCATAACACTACACCATAGTACTCATTCACACGGATTTCATGAAAGTACTCTTCTCCCATAGTAGGTATAGGTCACACCAAGTGCAATGTGAGAATAGCATCCCATACTACTACTCCCACTCAATGCTCCTACTTGGTAACTAATGTGGATTGAGCACTTCACGACATACATACACAATTTCAACAATACACAAGATAATTAGTTTCAAATCAATTCTTTTTGTGGGAGTTAGCTTAACCGACAAAGACCATGAGAGCTAGACATGGAAATCCCGATATTAACCCCTATCGGATGAGGGATCCTTACTTGCCTAGAGTAAAGTCATGCTTCTTAGCGTTTACATGGCTTTTTCCAATAGCTACACCTATGCGGGCACATAGTTAAGGGATAAGGAGATTGCTACTAAGTAACTCACTCTCTACTAACGAGGAGTACTCATCTCAAGAGGTACTTTGGATTACAACATCTCAACTAACGAAGTGCAATCCACCTCCCCTTCATATCCTCTCGGTGCTAGGCATAACTCCACACGGATTTCTCAACATAAAAGTCTATCATAGGAAGCTCACTAGGAAATGGAGAGGTTGTTACTAGACACTACATCTCAACTCACGAAGTGTGTCCACCTCAAGATTTCCCCTTTTTGCTCAACTTGACATAATACAAATCTTAGAAGAGTGTGTGTGTACATGTGCACACCTTGCATATAAGCATCATTTCATTTTCATCAAGTTCTACTCATACTTTAACTTTGATTCATCAAGCTACATACTCTACATACTTCTCATAATCATATACTTCATTTATACATAAACTAGGTCAAACATGCAATTCAAGCTACATCAAACATAACACAAGACCCATTTCCGATATATCTTTATTTCACATATTAGACCTTCAAGATCACATACTCAAACCATACTAAGTAACATCAAGTTCATCAATGCACCGCCACCCATAAGGTGGACCATACCACTCAAATAGCAATTCATAATAAGAACTATACAATGAGAGCAACTCATCAACAAATCAAACCATCATTACCCATAAGCAATTTATCAATATTTCACCATATGAAGGCCCTTAGGGCAGTAGCTACACCAACATGACATACACAAGAAGGCCCAAGTTCATACCTTACTCAAATCATGCTCACATAACCCATTTTCATGCCAAAAGTTGAAGTATGCATATACAAGAGTTTCATGGAGTTTTAACATCAAAACCATATATTCAAACCAAGATAAATACATTTAAACCATTAGAACTTAGTTACAAGAAGACCCATAATAGAAATCAAAGTTTAGAAGAAGTTGAGTTTAAAACCCCTTTTTGAAAACCATTTTGGAAGTTGGCTTCTTGAATGGAAAGGTATTCAAGAATGGATACCATACCTTTATGAGAAAGAAACCCACGAATTTGATGAAGAAACAAGTCCCAAATCAGCCCTCCTTTCCTTCCTTAACCTCTAGCCTTCAAGAGAGTTGAGAGAGTTTTCTTGAGAGAAAGAGAGAGTTGGATCTTGAAGTGAGAGGGTCTTGTCTAGGTCTATGGTTTAAAACTAGTTTAATATAACCTAAAAACACCAAAATTATACACCTAGGGTCTTATAAGACTTGGGGTGTATTTACATAAAACACCCCAAGTTGGAAGCCTTAAGTCGTGCACTGGCTGGCCTCGTCGACGAGACCTCCTCGATGGACCGTCACGTTCACCACGGACCGTCATGGAGTCCCGTCGAGGAACACTTGGATCCAACTGGAGCCTGTCCAAGTTTCCACTCTCTGTCACTCGCGATGCCCTGGATCGACGGACCGTCCTGAGCGCGACAGACCGTTGCCATGGTCGTCGTGAGCCACTGATGGGCAGACATTGCCCAAGTCTTGGGCCCTTCATCTAGGGCCCCTTGTGGGTCCTAGGTTGGGTCATGCCCGGACGTCAAACCCCTAAACTAAGTCGTCTAGGTCTAAGGAACATCCGACGCATGTTTCAAGTAAAACGAACACATAAAACTCATCCAAATTCGCCAAGACATATAAGTACATTCTAAGGCATACCATCTGAACGTCATGGATGTTTTTGGTCGATTGAACTCCAAACTTAACCAAACTTTGCACACTGCCTAAGGACACCAAACTAACTCCGTTTAACTTAAAATTAACTCAAGAAACAACCATGAGGCTCTAGTTCACCTTAGTTCATTTTGGGGGGTTATACTAAACCTACCAACTCTTAGTTCATTTTGGGGGGTTATACTAAACCTACCAACTCATAATACTATTTCCAAGAAGGGATCCACAAGGGTCTACTGATCAAGGTTCATTAGGATAGATCATTCATGAAACGGGTACCATGCTAGGTATATCCGATTCACTTCTTTATAAATCTTCTTTTCATATTCAAAGTTTTCACATTCACTTAGGGTTCTATACTCATCAAGAAGGGGCTCCATTCTTAAGTCTACCGGTTCAAGACATACTCTAGAATACCTCATTTTTCATTCATGTATCAAGTAGCGACAACTAGTTCTACCTAATTAAGACACCATATAAAAATATAGAGACTCTTCATATTCTATCATCATCACATGCCAACATTTAGAGGAACATGCTTTCATTCACAATATCACATAGATTTATACAAGTTCATCTTAACATCATATAGCAGTTTCACATTATGCGTATCTTCCACACAACAACATAAACAACCTTCAATTCACCTCATAGTGACATAAAAATCACATTCATAATAAGAATAATAAGTAAGCACCTCCACTAGAAGTGGATCAAACCATACAAAGCAATTCTATATCAATTCTAAACAATTGAATCAACTAAACATTCTCGAATATCACAATTCACCATTATTCAACTTCCTATACTTCCTACATAACAAGAGAATTTATCCATCATCATGCCCATAAGTACAATATCACCAACTCATCCTTACGTCCACAATTCATCATATATAGATATAGATAACAATAAGAATCAATACTACAAAGCAATCTAACTACAAATCCATCCATAGACAAATCACAATTATCAAACCCACTTTACAAGCCAAAATTAAGAAATTAGAGGGATCATGGTTTCATAGAGTTTTTCACTTGAAATAATTAATTAAACAATAATATAATCATAATAATTTGTTTGAAACCATTTAATGCAAGAACCCATGAGTTTGAGGAAGAATTGGTGTTTTCGTTCATCTTCGTAAAACTTGGAAACCATTTGAGAATTGGCTCTAGAGAGAAATCCAACTCTATATAAAGAGTCACCATACCTTAGTATTGAGAAGCCCACGAAATTTTAGAAGAAATAAATGAAAGTCTTCAATCCTAAATCCAATTCGATTTTAAGCTTCCATGGAGGTTTGAGAGGACTTTTGATAGGAAAGAGTTTTGAGTTTTTAAGAATGAAGTATAATTCTAGGTTTTAATGTTTAATATAACTTAAAATAGGCTAAATAACCTAAAATAATCTCCCCCCCCCCCCCTTTATTTAGCCAAGGGTGGAATTTACCAAACCACCCTTGGCATGGCCGAGACAAGTGCATAATTGCAGATGACCATTGACGGCCACCATCCACGGACCGTGGATGGATTGACGGCCTGTCCTGGTCATCCGTCAATTGTAAGTGTGGGTGTTCAAATGGATCTAAGCTCCCAAAAACTAAGTGTTAGCCTACGGAGGCCATCCACGCTCCGTCAATGGTGCTCGTTAGTGGCTGATGTCTTTTGAGAGCTTTTGGACCAATAGTTTGGGGCCTTTTCAAAGACCCTTAGGGTGGTCCTTGGGGAGTTTTACCCAGATTTTTTGACCCTAAACACGACCATATAGATTCTAGGGTCACCTCCAATAATTTTAGACTCCAAACGACACACCAAGACATAAACAACATACAAGAACACACTAGCACACAAAGGACTAGTTTTCGAACGTCTTAGTCGTCCCTTGATATTTGACCTCAAAACTAATCATACAAGCCCTTAAAATATGTTTCTTATCAATTAAAAAAGTTATTAACTCAAGACACTCATGTGAGGCTCTAACGTTGTCACGATCGGGAAGTTTCCCCTAGAAGTAACACAGAGTACTTGACCTCTTGGAGGTCTTGTACAAGCCGCTTAGCATTCATTTATCACATAAATATGAAAATTACTGCGAAATTAAAACTTTTACAATAATAGTTATTAAGGAAACTATTTCATAATACTAAGAAAGAAACTAAGTCTCATCATAAGGCATCTTAGACACGAGTCAATATCATAGGATCACAACCCTTTCATCAAACAAAAGAAACATATAGTCTATTAAAAAGTCTTTAGATAAGGAATAAGATTCATGCCCTCGATCATATGAGGAAATACCAATCTTGAGAGAAATCTACTTCACAAGCTTCAACTTCTAGGAATACTCACTTCCCACCACCTACACTTGTAGACATAGAGAACATATGGAATTAGCACAAATGATGCACTAAGTATGGTGAACATGAAAAAAAACGATGCAAAAAGGGACATTTACTTTAAAATATGTTTTTCATGTTATTTTTGATAAAAACCTTCGTCATAAGAGTTTAAGAAACATAATACAAGTCAACAATCACATATAAGACATATTCCATATTCAACAAGTGAGACTTTTCATCACTTTAGACCCTCTACCTAAGGTTACTCTAAGACTCATGTCACACCCGGATTCAGGAATCCGAACGCAACCGGCGTCGTTAACCTCTCAGAGGTCGCAAACAAGACCCTTCTTAGCTTTCATCACAATCATACAATCAAATTTGCGGAAAATTTAAAACTTTTTAATACTTAATGAAGTGTACATAGACTTTATATATATATATATACTGCATAAGAGTAATATTCTAATAGCTCAAACTAAACAACCATCTATTAAAGATTAAACAATTGAAATAAATGATCGTAATAATAACAATAATAATAGTTTGCCAATTGGCCTTATTACAATGCTTGAACAAATACTTGGAAGAAAAACTACGGACAGTAGTCACTAGCTATATCTAATATACAAAGCTAGAATAATAAAGTGTAGCATCCTCGAACTCAAGAGGACCTACCAAAGTCTGGAGATCGCTATTCCAAACCGCTTCGTCAAACTTCAACCTTCTTGAGAACCTGCACCTATAAAAATAGTAAACATATATGGGGTTAGTACACTCTTGTACTAAGTATGGGTGTATGCACATAACACATAAGGACTATGCCTGAACAAGGAAAGCTCTTCCTAAACAACATGTCATTTCTAGTATGTCACGTTACTTTCTTTATTAATTCTTTAATCGTGAATTATGATATGTATATGACACGTTCTCATGCATTAAAGGCACACAACTCGTTTTCTATATGAACATAAGACCTTGGAATCATGAACATAATTTTAGTACAAATTAAACACACGTTTATTACTTTACTTCTTAGGCTGAGAGTTGCCTTCTCATACTTACATTATTTTTCAGTCTTTTTCTTCTTTCTATTGTGTAGTTCAATGATCTCCTTTGGTCTTATGTTTTACTTACAAGTGCAATGATTCATTGTAGTCCCATACCTACAATGAATCGAGTAAGCAACTCACAAGACTAAGGAAATAATTTGGCTACCCTACTTATGAGTTATACTTCTAATTCTTTGTTAAATTGGGATGAATATATTTATAAGCTAATCTTTATTGGCTATGCCCATTAATTGATTGTTAACCCTATATATATACCTTGAGGCATCTTTTCATACTCCAAAATTTGCACAAACCACTAATTTGTTAAAACTTCATCCTTATCAACATTAATGATTAAAGTTGTTTAACCTCTTACTTTACTTAGTTCACTATAAACTTATGATTCTATTTCTTTTCTCGATTGTTCACTTTTGAACATGCTACTTTATTCTTTTTTACTCTCTTTAAGAATTCTCTTAGCATTAACGGAAGTAGATCATGCGAGCTACATAAAATCCAGTGTCTCCCCCACACTGAAAAGGGGTGATCCACCGATTAAGGTAAACCAAGTTTTGTGTCCTCCCCACACCAAAAAGGTTGGTTCACCGGCTAAGGTGAACCGTGTCTATGTCTTCCCCGCACCGAAAGGGGGGTTCACGGCTGTAGTGAACCAGATACTTTTCCTGAACTTTAACCAACATAGATTATGTGAGCTAAACATGAAATCCAGTGTCTTCCCCACACCAAAAAGAGGTGGAATCACCGGCCAAAGTGAAACCTACTGCTAGCATTCTTGGGTGGAGGCTTCCATCCGCTAGTACCCCTATGCTGGCTAAACATAGTTCTAAGACTAGGAGACATTCTGAGACCCTAGTCCACCGGGGTGGTGATATCATCTCATGAGACTTACATGTGCTGGCACAAGCTCATTACTAGTCTATCGGTGCTAAGCTCAGATTTTTATCTTCTTATCTTTTAGAGTTTACTCACACAGTATGGAAGCTTGCTTCTGTTATGAGGTTTACTTAACTCTATGGATGACAGGTCATCCCTCTCTTTACTTGATGAATATGATATTAAGTCTTTACTTTATCATCATGGTGCGAGTGAGACTTGTCTCATGGACTCTAGCACCCTCTTATGTGAGTATTCTTGACATAACGATTAAGTGTATTTGAGACTTGTCTCACTTCTTTCTAACACTCTATATTAGGTCAATTTCGTAACTTAAGCTTTTACTATTTCTTTACTCACCTTAACTTGTTCACGTTACTTACTAGTCTTGTATCATTCTTTGTGATAAATTATTATTCTAATAAAATGCTATTACGTTCACAAGTTCGTGTGGATAGGGTATGTTGTGACTTGTCCCATTGATTGGCATACCCTATGTTATGAGTTCCTTGTTGTAGAGATTAGTATTAGTGTGGATAGGGTATGTTGGTACTTATCCCATTGATTGGCATACACTATGTTATGAGTTCATTGAGTTAAGATTGATATGCCTTCACATATTTTTGGAAATAATATTGTTAAGCCAATTTATTGGCCTAAATCAAACTATGATATTATGACAAGCCAATTCAATCATTCATGAATACCTTATAGTAATCTAACATGTTAAACAACCCAACTTTTAAATTTTGATTAACATATAAAATAATTCAGCAAATACTCATAACAATCTCATATTCTCGAACACAAGTAGGCATTATAACATTCAACGTTCATGTAAATAACACCCTAAGCATGCAGATCTGGCATGTATATTTCACACGACATATAAATCACTATACATACACATAATGATCAGTTAACACCACATAAAAGCAACAATGCATCGAGATTTACACTACTAATACTACAAGAATCGGAAATCGGGAGAACTAGGGAGATGAATATGCGATTCATTGGGAACAACCCTAGTTTCGATATTCTTGAAGTTAAAACGTTTGAAAAGTCTCTTGGAGAAAGCATTCCAGGAGAGAAAACCCATATATTGCTGTAGAATTAAATCTACGAAGATCACTATGAACTTTGCACGAAAAACCTTGAAGAACTCTTGCTAACGTCTAGGGATTTGGCTTACGGTTACTCTTGCTCTTGGTTGCGGTGTTAATAATGATTAATTGAGTCTAAATCTTTAAAGAACTGAATGTTAACTAATTCAACTTAGATTATATACTTAACTAAAATAGCTTAAGTATCTAATTAATAAAATGCCCTTCCTAGATTGACTAGAATTTGAGGACTTTTTAATTTAACCGAAATTTGGATCTTTCCTTAGTAGTTTCGCTTTTAGCCTTTTAAATTAATTAATTAAGTTTCCAAAATAATTAATTAGGTAACATAGGGTAATTACTAAAGTAACCCTAAGTGGTTAGGACCATAACCAACTCTTTTGACAATCCTAGGTTAGGTACTAGGTTGTCTCTTTCTTGTCTTAACCGAAATCTGGAAATTTGCTAGTGATTTCGCTTTTGTCCATTTAAATTAATTAGTTAAGTTGCTAAATAAATTAATTAAGTAACCTAGGGTAATTACTAAAGTACCCCTTAGTTGTTAGGACCTTAACCAACCCTTTGGACAATCCTAGGTTAGGTACTAGGTTGTCTCTTACTTAGTTATGCGGTTAGGTGTCACCCAACAAGGTCCTAGGTTGTCGGGTCCCTTAGTTGGTTATTATTGGTTATTTATAAGTTAGTTAGTTAGTTAGGTCAGTTAGTTAGGGACTAGGACTGGTTAGGGAGCGTGGCCCCACGCGGTTGGACCCGCATGTGCTCTTGTCCCCCAACCGCCCTAATCGAATCGGTTAGGGAGGTCACCTTGGCCGTTTTGCTCATGTGCTTGCACATGTGCTGCTTGCACTTTCCTAACTAACTCTTCTGTAAGGTTCATTTGGAATGTTTACTTATTGTCCCAAGGATCCTCACTATGTCCTTTGGCACTGCTTAATCTACATGATCATTTTAAATAGTTATGTACTATGGTACTAGTCTTGACACTTGGATGCCTAGTATCTTACGCGTCGCCTAGTATCTTACGCGTCGGTTGGTATATATGATTAAAGAATAATTTTCTTAGCTTAGGGTCTTATTTGAAGGTATAATTCTAAACAATCTTGGAATATATTTTTGCTTATTTGGGTACATATAGAAATTGGCTAACACCCCTTAGCCAATTTTCTATACTATGCCCAATATTTCTCAATATTGGGCATTGGGTGCCTATGTACCCCTAATACGCATTCTTAAATACTTAATAGGCCCTTTACTAGACATGTAATTTTCCGGAATGTTACATTATCCCCGCCTTAGGAATATTCGTCCCCGAATGATACTACTCATTGTTTTAAACAAAAGAGGGTATTTTCGAAAAGCACATTAACATACTAGAACTTTATCTTTGTGAATGTTTGATTCACAATTCACTCTGGATGATGTACATTACTGTAAGCTTATCTGAAGCTTCTTATCTAAGATTGAGGAGTTTGCTTCTCAATCTTATTTTAACTTAATGCACATCACACTCATGCAACACATAATCACGTAAAAGCTATACAAAAATAGCAACATGAAAGCAAGCATGAACTCATATTAACTCATATAGTGCAAGTATAAAACACACAGTTATGGACTTGGAATACAAAAAACCGCCTAATGCACTAAAATTAAGAGTCTTATTAATGGAATTGGACTTAGGAAGAGTATATCTAACTTTAAGAACTGAACAAGTGAGGGTAACGGGATCTCATATCGGCCTCGGCCTCCCTCAACAAGGTGGTTCGTCCATAACACCTTTACGGTGGCAACCTCCTTGTTCCTCAACTGTTTCACTTGGCAATCTAAAATTTCAATGGGAATCTCTTTGTAAGAAAGGTTCTCATTGACTCTTAACCCCTTAGATAACTTCTTGTTGGCTTTAAGCTTGGAAACTATTTGAATTTGTTGGATTTGAACCACGCCCTTCCCATTTAAACTCTAACTCATTGGGAAACTGAAAACTTACTACCATTTTTTGACAGTCTATGGCAGCATAGCATTTATGGAGCCAATCTATACCCAAAATTGTATCACAATCAAGCATGGTTAATTCTATTAGATCGGCATGAGTAACTTTATTGAGAGAAGTTATTGGGCAATTTCTATAGACTCTTTCGGCCCTAACAATGTCCCCTATGGGAGTATTAACTAAAAATGGCTCATACAGAATCTCAGAAAGCAAGTTAAATTTACTAGCTACTAATGGAGTAACAAAAGACAAGGTATGTCCCGGATCCAATATGGCATAAATAGGAAAAGAAAAGACAAGCAAGTTACCAGTAACCACATCCTCGAACTTCTCTTGCTCCTCTCTTCCTTTCAACGTGTAGAACCAATTTCTCTTGGGAGGTTCGATTGCAGCAGTGGGATTAGGCCAAGGCTGAGTATCTACCTTGGACTGATGGGAAGTCCCTAACCACGTGCCCACTCTTACCACACCCATAGCATCCATTAAAACCTACCATGCACTCACCTCCATGCGCACGACCACACTTACCACACATTTTTCGGTCACTCTGCCCATTTCTATCATTGCCCTCCTTGGTATTAGTGTTCTTAGAAGGAGTAAGATTACCTGAGTGTTTGTGCCCCTTCTTGAACTTGGGCCTATCCCAAACTCCAAATGAGCTATTACCATTGCTCGGACCGGACTGATCCGAGGGCCTAGACTTTTTTCTCTCTCGGCTTCTCTTTCTACGACAGCTTTTCTCAACTTGTTGTGCATGGACCATAAACCTACCAAGGTCCATGTTATCGTGAAACATCGCTGCCCGACATGTTTCTTCTAAATCCTCCGATACACTAGTCACAAACCTGCTCATCTCATCTCTACTATTGGACACAAGAGAAGAAGCATATTTGGAAAGCTTAACAAACTTCAAGGAGTATTCCCTAACCGACATACCTCCCTGTCATAAGTTGATGAATTCCTCAACCTTAGACTCTCTCTGTTCTCTGGGAAAGAACCTCTCCAGGAATGCAGTTTTGAGAACGTCCCAAGTGATGGGGACTTCCCTTGGTGTTCGACCATCTCCCCACATCCTGTGCCACACCTGAGCCACATCTTTGAGTTGGTAAGCAGCCAACTCAGCCTTGTGCTCTTCACTAACACCCATGGCACATAAAATCTTATTCAACTAATCCACAAACTCTTGAGGATCTTCATTAGTCTTAGACCCATAGTAGACTGGAGGATTCATCCTAGTAAAATCCCTCAACCTACTAGCCATAGTGCTAGCATGCGGGTTCTCCCTGGGAGCACCTTCTCTAGTGGCTTGGGCCGTGATGGCTTGTGTTTTCACAGTGATGGCTTGGGCCATCTGAAGCAGTGCCGCCCTTACTTCTTGATTCGTCATTCCAACTAGGTTGGCAGGCACTTGCGCTTCAGCGGCTGGGGCTTGAGGAGGAGCAAGATTGCCTCCAGCAGCGGCTTCTTTGACTCTTCTGTTGGCCTTTCTTCTTGTGTTTATTTTCTACACGTATACACAAGAAGGGTGTTAGGTACTTATAATGACACAAAATTTCAAATCTCTAGACCGCACGATAAAGAGTAGAAGAAGGGAAAATTCCTAACATAAAAAAGTCTCTAAATCATGATTGTGGTGCACTTCACAACCATAAGTTAGAAACTTCGCAACATGGTTGTGTTTAGACTTAGTTCCTAGGTAATTTAACCTCATGCTCTGATACCAATTTTGTCACACCCGAATTCAGGAATCCGAACGCGACCGGCGTCGTTAACCTCTCAGAGGTCGCAGACAAGCCCCTTCTTAGCTTTCATCATAATCATACAGTTAAATTTGCGGAAAATTTAAAACTTTTTAATACTTAATGAAGTATACATAGACTTTATATATATATATATATACTGCATAAGAGTGATATTCTAATAGCTCAAACTAAACAACCATCTATTAAAGATCAAACAATTGAAATAAATGATCGTAATAATAATAATAATAGTAATAATAGTTTGCCAATTGGCCTTATTACAACACTTGAACAAATACTTGAAGGAAACGCTAGGGACAGTAGTCACTAGCTATATATAATGTGCTAAGCTAGAATAATAAAGTGTAGCATCCTCGAACTCAAGAGGACCTACCAAAGTCTGGAGATCGCTACTCCAAACCGCTTCGTCGAACTTCAACCTTCTTGAGAACCTGCGCCTATAAAAATAGTAAACATATATGGTGTTAGTACACACTTGTACTAAGTATGGGTGTATGCACATAACACATAAGGGACTATGCATGAACAAGGAAAGCTCTTCCTAAACAACATGTCATTTCTGGTATGTCATGTTACTTTCTTTTTTAATTCTTTAATCGTGAATTATGATATGTATATGACACATTCTCATGAAATTAAGGCACACAACTTATTTTCTATATGAACATATGACCTTGGAATCATGAACATAATTTTAGAACAACTTAAACACACGCTTATTACTTTACCTCTTAGGCCGAGAGTTGCCTTCTCATACTTAGATTATTTTTCAGTCTTATTCTTCTTTCTATTGTGTAGTTCAATGATCTCCTTTGATCTTATGTTTTACTTACAAGTGAAATGATTCATTGTAGTCCCATACCTACAATGAATCTAGTAAGCAACTCACAAGACTAAGGAAATGATTTGGCTACCCTACTTATGAGTTATACTTCTAATTCTTTGTTAAATCTGGATGAATATATTTATAAGCCAATCTTTATTGCCTATGCCCATTAATTGATTGTTAATCCTATATATATACCTTGAGGCATCTATTTATACTCCAATATTGGCACAAACCACTAACTTGTTAAAATTTCATTCTTATCAACATTAATGATTAAAGTTCTTTAATCTCTTACTTTATTTAGTTCACTATGAACTTATGATTTTACTTCTTTGCTCGATTATTCACTTTTGAACATGCTACTTTATTCTTTCTTACTCTCATAAAGAATTCTCTTATCATTAACGGAAGTAGATCATGCGAGCTACAAGAAATCCAGTGTCTCCCCCACACCGGAAAGGGGTGATCCACCGATTAAGGTGAACCAAGTTCTTTGTCTTCCCCACACCGAAAAAGGGGGGTTCACCAGCTAAGGTGAACCGTGTCTGTGTCTTCCCCACACCAAAAGGGAGGTTCATGGCTGTAGTGAACCAGATAATTTTCCTGAGCTTTAATCGACATATATGTGAGCTAAACATGAAATCCGGTGTCTTCTCCACACCGAAAAGAGGTGGAATCACCGGCCAAAGTGAAACCTACTGCTAGCATTATTCGGTGGAGGATTCCACCCGCTAGTACCCCTATGCTGGCTAAATATAGTTCTAGACTGGGAGACATTCTGAGACCCTAGTCCACCGGGGTGGTGATATCATCTCATGATACTTACATGTGCTGGCACAAGCTCATTACTAGTCTATCGGTGCTACGCTCAGATTTTTATCTTCTTGTCTTTTAGAGTTTACTCACACAGTATGGAAGCTTGCTTCTAGTTATGAGGTTTACTTAAATCTATGGATGACTGGTCATCCCTCTCTTTACTTGATGAATATGATCTTAAGTCTTTACTTTATCATCATGGTGCGAGTGAGACTTGTCTCACGGAGTCTAGCACCCTCTTATGTGAGTATTCTTGACATAACGATTAAGTGTATTTGAGACTTGTCTCACTTCTTTCTAACACTCTATATTAGGTCAATTTCATAACTTAAGCTTTTAGTTATTTCTTTACTCACTTTAACTTGTTCACGTTACTTACTAGTCTTGTATCATTCTTTGTGATAAATTATTATTCTAATAAAATGCTATTACGTTCACAAGTTCGTGTGGATAGGGTATGTTGTGACTTGTCCCATTGATTGTCATACCCTATGTTATGAGTTCAGTGATGTAGAGATTAGTATTAGTGTGGATAGGGTATGTTGGTACTTGTCCCATTGATTGGCATACCCTATGTTATGAGTTCATTGAGTTAAGATTGGTATGCCTTCACATATTTTTGGAAATAATATTGTTAAGCCAATTTGTTGGCCTAAATCAAACTATGATATTATCACAAGCCAATTCAATCATTCATGAATACCTTATAGTAATATAACATGTTAAAGAAGCCAACTTTTAAACTTTGATTAACATACAAAACAATTCAGCGAATACTCATAACAATCTCATATTCTCGAATACAAGTAGGCATTATAACATTCAACGTTCATGTAACTAACACCCTAGGCATGCACATCTAGCATGTATATTTCACTCGACATATAAATCACTAAACATACACATCATGATCAGTTAACACCATATACAAGCAACAATGCATCGAGAGTTACACTACTTATACTACAAGAATCGGAAATTTGGAGAACTAGGGAGATGAACATACGATTCATTGGGAACAGCCCTAGTTTCGATATTCTTGAAGTTAAAACGTTTGAAAGCCTCTTGGAGAAAGAATTGCAGGAGAGAAAATCCATACCTTTCTGTAGAATTAAATCTCTTAAGATCCCTATGAACTTTGCATGAAAAACCTTGAAGAACTCTTGCTAACGTCTAGGGTTTTGGCTTACGGTTCCTCTTGCTCTTAGTTGCTCATTAATGGTGATTAATTGAGTCTAAATATTTTAAGAACTGAATTTTAACTAATTCAACTTAGATTATATACTTAACTAAAATATCTTAAGTAGCTAATTACCAAAACACCCTTCCTAGATTGACTAGAATTAGAGGACTTTTTAATTGAACCGAAATTTGGATCTTTCCTTAGTAGTTTCGGTTTTAGCCTTTTATATTAATTAATTAAGTTGCTAAGTTAATTAATTAGGTAACCTAGGGTAATTACTAAAGTACCCCTAAGTGGTTATGACCATAACTAACTCTTTGGACCATCCTAGGTTAGGTACTAGGTTGTCTCTTTCTTGTCTTAACCGAAATCTGGAAATTGCCTAGTGATTTCGGTTTTTTCCATTTAAGTTAATTAATTAAGTTGCTAAATTAATTAATTAAGTAACCTAGGGTAATTACAAAAGTACCCCTAAGTTGTTAGGACCTTAACCAACCCTTTGGACAATCCTAGGTTAGGTACTAGGTTGTCTCTTACTTAGTTATGCGGTTAGGTGTCACCCGACAAGGTCCTAGTTTGTAGGGTCCCATAGTTGGTTATTCTTGGTTATTTCTAGGTCAGTTAGTTAGTTAGGTCAGTTATTTAGGGACTAGGACTGGTTAGGGAGCATGGCCCCATGCGGCTCGATCCGCATGTGCTCTTGTCCCCCAACCGCCCTAACCGAATCGGTTAGGGTGGTCCCCTTGGCCGTGTTGCACATGTGTTTCTTGCACTTTCCTAACTAACTCTTCTGGAAGGTTCATTTGGAATATTTACTTATTGTCCCAAGGATTCTCACTATGTCCTTGGGCACTGCTTAATATACATGATCATTTTAAACGGTTATGTACTATGGTACTAGGCTTGACGCTTGGATGCCTAGTATCTTACGCGTCGGTTGGTAGATATGGTTAAAGAATAATTTTCTTAGCTTAGTGTATTCTTTGCAGGTACAATTCTAAAAAAGCTTGGAATATATTTTTGCTTATTTGGGTACATATAGAAAATGGCTAACACCCCTTAGCCAATTTTCTATACTATGCCCAATATTTCACAATATTGGGCATTGGGATGTCTATGTACCCCCAATACGCATTCTTAAAGACTTAATAGGCCCTTCACTAGACATGTAATTTTCCAGAATGTTACAACTCACTTAAGTAAGACATGAAGAGACCGCACATACACCCTCTTCAAGCGCACCTAAGTGATCCTCAAAGCCACCCTAGATAATAACCTTTCTATTCAACATACTTTCACGAAGTAAACATTATTCATTAAAGACATATAAGAGACAACTAAAGTAGGGGACTTCACATAATGGTCTTGGAAGACCTGGGGAACTCACTCTAGCATCTTCAAAGCCTAATCGTTCTATGTGTATATAGTGTCTCATTCCATCTACACATTGTAGAACCTAACAAATACTAGAATACATATCCCACATGATGAGAATAGGCATTAGCCGACATAGACCACACTAGCTAGGTATGGAATCTGGTGTCATAAGACCCCACACCATGGAAGGTTGAACTAAGGACACATCCCATGTAGGCACATGGTTTAGCAGATATCAAGGGTTTCTTTGTACTCTAGTCTCATACTACAAGTAAAGCTACTACCACAAGCATATTCACTCGGTGATTTGCCTTGTTTCTCATAGAGTAAGTTCATTCACATAAAAATATTTGAGAAGGTACCATCCCTAAGCCCTACCAACTCATAATATTAAACCAAGAAGGGATCCACATGGTTCCACCAATATAAGTTCATTAGGATAGATCATTCATGAAATAGGTACCATGCTAGGTCTATCCGATTCACTTCATTATAAACATTTTTTTCATATTCAAGGTTCCGTATTACTCTTTCGTAGAAAGGTACCTACTTTAGGTCTACCAATCCTAGACTTCCATTCATACACTCCTTCGATCCAATTCAAGTAACAAGTAGGGACAACTAAGTATACCAACACAAGATACAATATCATTATATAAGGACTCTCCCTAGTCCTTCATCATTATATATCAACAACTAGTGAGGAAGTACTTTCAATCATATAATTATAGCACCCATACAAGATCATGTAGACATCACATGAGAACCTTCACTTTATACAGTCAGATATGCCATAACTTGACAACATTACTATTCACATAATAATTTCAACGAGGCCATGGTCATAGCATTTATAACAATTAAACACCGCCACATTACTGGACCATACCAATCAATAGTAATTCGATATCAATTCTACATTAAATAAATGAATTAGGTCAATTCACCACTTTCCACTAGCCACAATCACCATTCCTTAGCATTTCCAACAAATTCACACAGTAAGAGATCTTACCAATGACAATGTCCATAAACCTAGGCCAACAAATTCATCCATAATAATGATCCAACAAAACCCAATATAGATATTAATGTTATAAGGAAAAATATGAACAATTTAAACAATGATCAACATATAATTCAATAGCCCATAACGATGTAAACATGAATTTAATCTAATTAGATTATAATTCATACACTCACTTTAGAACCAAGATTAGGAATTCAAGGAATACATGGGTTCATGGAATTTTTTAACCATAAAACCATCAATTAACATTGAATAATTCATGAAACATCAATTTAAACCTTTTTATACAAGAACCCATGCTTAGAATTCGAACTATGGTTTTAAGGGTTTTGAGATCTTTTGAAAAGCCTTTGGAATTGGCTCTTTGAATGAGAGAAGATTCAAGGATGAAATCACCATACCTTACTAGTAGAAATCCCACAAAATTGATGGAGGAATCACTTAAATTCTTCAATCCTAGCTTAGACTTGGCTTCAAGCTCCCATGGAGTCTTGAGAGAACTTTATTTGGGAGAGGGGTTTTGATTTTGAAAAGTGAAGTCTAATTCTAGGTCTAGGTGTTTAAACTAACTCAAAATACATTAAAACACCTAAAATACCTGTCAATCACTTAATTAGAACATGGGGTGAATTAACCAATTCACCCCTAGGCTGGACGAGTGTCACATCCCGAGACCACACCCTAGAAAATATGGCACTCTCGGAGTGGAATCGGCGTACTTGACCTCTCGGAGGTCTTATACAAGCCCTTTCGTGTCGTTCATCGCATATACATAGTGAAAAGTAGTGCAGAATTAAAACTTTTCACAAACATTTTCACAGTCTTTAAAATCTCTTTCATATAAAACTCATAGGAAATACTAAGTCTCATTTCATCAAATCTTAGACACAAGAATACTTGGGACACGGCCCATACACAATAGAAATATAGTACTACTAAGTCTATTACAATACTTCAATAAGAGAAACAAAATACATCTATGCCCTCGAGTAAAATGAGGACATACTTCAACTTCACTTGAATGATGCTATGATCCAAGCCTTGCTTCCCAAATTCTCCTCACCTACCAACCACTATAGACATAGATAAATCATGGAATTAGTACATCCACATGTACTAAGTATGACATAATGCATAAAAATCATGAAAACAGACATTTATTGGAAATATGCATCTTTTGATTTAAATGTCATAATATAATCATAAGAACAACATTTAACACCTTAGAAACACATAAAGAGTCACTTAATCAATTTATCATATTTTTAAGAACAACATTACAGTGAACTACTTCACTGTTACAGTGAAGTGATTCTAATTAACATAGAATGCTTCCTAGCATGTAATCTTCTCACTAAAAGCTATCCTAAGACTCACTTAAGTGATACAAAGAGAGACTTCCCACACAACCTCTATAAGAATGCCTAAATGATCCTCAAGACTTCTTATAATGAGCCATACACATTACAAGATACCGAAACACATAACATGTACAATATGACATTCTCCTTACCAAGGCTATCAAAAGACTTACTCAAGTACTCCTAGAAGAGAACGCCCATACACTCTCTTTAAGGTTACCTAAATAATCCTTAAGACTTCCTAAGTTTAGATCATGCCCAAAGTATCAACCAACTTCCCTAACTAGTGTCATTCTCAAGACTTCCCTAGATAAGACATGAAGAGATCATCCCTTATGCCCCTTCACACTTTAACTAAGGAATCCTTAAGTCACTCTTGATTACTACTCATTCATTTACATGCTTTCTAACATAATCCATTATTTTATTAGTTCATTAAGAGACATTCATCACATTGAGTACATTCAAGTAATGGTCTTGGAGAAGACCTAGGGACTCTCACAAACATCTTCGAAGCCTATTGTGCGATGTCTAGATAGCGTCCCATACCACCACCTAAACTTCATAGAACTTATCCAATACTAGTAGGTATCCCATATGATGAGAATAGACAATAACCGACATAGACCATACTAGTTATACATGGAATACGGAGTCATGAACCTACTCCGATGGAGGGTGTTCTACTTGCCAATGGTAGAACTTGGACACAACCCATGTAGTCACATGATTCAGGAATATGAAGGGTTTATTTGTACTTTAGCCTCATTCTTAACTAGAGATACTTCCCAAACCATACTCACTCTGTGCTAGGCTTTGTTTTCATAGAGTAATTCACATTAAAGGATCATACGAAGAGGTTTCATATTAGTTCATAACCTATTCACATTCACCCTACCAAAGAGGTGCCCTAGGGCTGCCTTACAATGGCGACGAAGATAGATTAATGAATTTTCAAAGGATGATATGATTCCGTTCCAGCCAACCAACCTTAAGTACACCATTCATTACAAAAAGGATACCATTACGACTTTCTACTTCAAGGTTCATAACCTTACCACTAGGTTCAAGGTTTCACATAAAGGACCTTCTTAGAATCATTCAAGGTCTCATATCATTCATACATACAAGACTAACAAACTTTAGCATCCTAAGTCAAGACATCTCATATTCACATATCATTTATGTATAGAGAAGAGGGACTTAAGTCTACCTAAACAAGACACATCATTACTTCACTTTATCACATATAGCACATCATATTCAAGAAGCACATAGGCACAAATTCATCATCTTTCGGTCACCCTATACACTAGTATAACATCATCAATATAGTTATCATAAGACTCAATAACAAAATAGGAAGTATCATGGACCAACTTTAAGACTACACACATAAAAACATAGTCATAGTCTAACATGATCACCTAACAACTTCAATAAAAGAATGACATACTTTCACATTACTTAACATGTAGGTAGATATGATCATACTTCACATAATCAACTACTAAAATCATCATAATACTTCAAGTAGTGACAACAAGGCCATGATCATCATAATACATAAAGTAATGCCGACATGAACACATCAATCACATAACACCGCCACCATAAGTGGATCATACCAATCACAACATAATTCAAGAGCTAAATTACATAAAATAAAGAGAATTAGGGCAGCGTACCACCAATCTATTCTTTCCACTTCAATCCTTAGCTAAATCATCCAATTCAATACCATAAGGCCCTTACCCATGGCCATGAACATCAAATCAATACAAAAATCATAATACTCAATGAATCTAGGTCAATTTAATATAGATTAATCAATCTAACACAGAATATATATCAATTGAATACAATTATTACATCATTCAATAGCCCATAGAAAACTACACTAGAATTCATAAGCATTAAAACAATATCAAATCAACCATAAAGTAGTCAAAATCCAGGATTCATCAATTACATGGGTTCATAGGTTAATTGAGTTAAAATAATCTAATTAACAAAAATATAATCAATATATAATTATTCAAAACCTTTAATGCAAGAACCCATGGATAGATCATAAAATTAGACAAGTTTATCTTTGAAAACTTTAGAAAACTCTTTGAATTTTTAGGATCCTTGATGACTAGAGTTTCAAGGATCAAAAACCATAACTCAATGATGTTAATCCACAAAATTGATGAAGAATCATCACTCAAATCTCCAATCCAAGCTCTTCCTTGAGTTTTGGCTTCAATGGAGTTATAGAGAATTTCTAAGAGAATTTGGATTTTGATTTTGAAGAATGAATTCATCTAGGTATTTAGGACTTAAATAGATGTTTAAAATACCCAAAATACCTTTAAGTAACCTCCCTTTACCTAATTTGTACGTGGGGTGAATTTACCAATTCACCCCTAGATATTACAGTGAACTGCGCAGGAGACAACCCTCATAGACGGCTGCCATTGACGGACCACTGGACCGTCCTGCTGGTCCGTGGTTTGGGAATGAGGCTTGTCTTTTGCAGGGACTAATCCCACACCTAAGTCCTAACCCACGACTACCATCGACTGGAAACCGAGCCGTCTATAGCCTCCATCGTTTGGGGCTGTTTTGACTCAAGGCAAGGGTCCTTCTTCAAGGACCCTTTGTTGGTCCTTGGGGACTTTCACCTGGATGTTTCTAAACCAAACATGTTATAATACAAGTTTAGGAACTCCCATATCAATTTCATTCAAAACAAACACGTAAAACTCGACAAAACTTTCTTAGACACACAAGGTCATTTCAAGGAAAACGTTTCGAATGTCATGGACGTTTGACCTCCAAACTTCATGAAACTTGACACACTTCCTATATAAACTATAATAAACCATTTAAGGACATCATAAGCTCATGAATCACTCATAAACACATCAAAACACATATAAGGCACTTAGGTGACTTAGTCGTCGAACGTCTTAGTCGTCCCTTGATGTTTGACTTCCAATGAACCTAAACTCTTAAACACTACCTCAATAACACATTATAGACCATTTTAGTACCTTAGACACTCATGACAACCATGTTAGGCTCTAGCTTCACCTAAGTCATTTTTGAGGTATTACAATCTCGCCCAC
This sequence comes from Solanum sitiens, assembly GCA_016801875.1. Taxonomy (NCBI): domain Eukaryota; kingdom Viridiplantae; phylum Streptophyta; class Magnoliopsida; order Solanales; family Solanaceae; genus Solanum; species Solanum sitiens. Next base: position 1,291,015 of record JABWTJ010000070.1, on the reverse strand, counting down.
TTGGACAACATTCATCCTCGAATGACACTTGCCACTCTCCGAACACTTCCAAGATTAAATATTCAACTAGAAGCTCAAAACCGTACCACATAACACCTTATACAATACAATCATCTAGAGAAAACATCAATTTCACATAATGTCACATCTGGAGAGCATACCCCAGATGCGACCGTCGTTGTCGTCCTCTTAGAGGACTCAGACAAGCCCTTAGCATTCGTCATAACATCTCATCAATTAAAATTGTTTAAAATTAAAACTTTTACATACTATGTAAAGTATACTTAGACTTTATACTTATCATTAATAATGACATACGATATTCATAAAACTTGTCTCGCATATATAAAACCATCTAAGAGTACGAATCTGGACTTAGCCAATAAATAGTAAATATTCCATATAGGCCTTAATACGAAAGAATCCAAAGAACATAAATCAAAATAGAATATTCTTAAAATCTACTAATGTCTTCATAAGCTGGAATATGATAGATAGCATCCCCGAACATGAGGACCTACCAACACTTGGAGAAAGGGTTCCAAGCTTCTTCAATCGACCTTCTTAATCTTCAATGGACATAACATTGAAGATTTAAGGACATGCATGAAAGAGGATCATTATTCATTTCTTTAGAAAGCATGCTAAGTCATGTGAATGTCTACAATGCACATACCATAAAACATATACAAGTAAAGGACTTCATCAACATACAAGATGGGCATAATCAAAGACATATTATCATAGGGTCACGTTAACATTTCATATTCAAAAGATCATAGAACATAATATACAAAACACTTACCAATGATCCCATCCCCAACCTACAAGTGCAATGGTCATGTGAAGCCCCATAACCCCACACAACCAAGTATATAAGATATGAGACCATAAGTAAAACTTTACTTCATATAACTTGTAACATAAGTAGTCATCACTTCATATAACAATATAACCCAATAACATATTCATCATAATGACCAACATCATATAAGAGTAACATCATGTATCATAAACATATATCTTTCATGTTATCATATTACATAAGAGCAATCTCTTAGAACTTCCCTTAGAGTCATCTTGTGCAATATCTCGGTAGAGTCCCATACCCCTACCTATACTAAGTAGACTCCTCAAGTCACCCTAGTCAACGTCCATTTTTTTGTATTTCATTTTACATGAGGGAACATTCACATTAACTGAACTAGACCATGTGAGTTAAACATGGAATCCGGTGTCATAAAACCCCACACCGAAACAAGGTGGTCTACTGGCCAAAGTAGAACCAAACATGACATAGCTTTCTAGGTGGATCCACTAGCTAGTATCCTATGGTGGCATCATAGTTCAAGAACAAGGAGATGTAATAGATACCCATAGTTCCACATTACATGGAAGCCTCTATCTCATGAGAGTAATTATGACCTACCTTCCAACTAGGGAAGGGACACCTCTCATATCTAGTTCATCGGTGCTTAGCTTGAGTCCCTTTCTTGAATAACCTTTAAGTTGTCTTTTATCATAAACTTATCATAGGTCATAGGAGATTAACTCCTTGTATAAACATGATCATGATATCTTTAGGATTAGATGAGAATATCCTTTCATTGCAATCCTTCGTGTGTGAGATTAACATAGCATGATCATCTGGTGTAAAGCATACAAGAGCACATCATAACTTGCATTATCTTATTCTTATCATGATCTCACAATTAACATGTTCATATCCCAACATATATACATAGCAACATCATTCATAAATCAATAGCATTGTAACATCATTTATGGTCTAATATAACCAACATGAATTAATCACGGCTACAGAAGACTTACCTTTTGCTTCCAATAATCTCATTCAAGAACTTATGTTCAACTTACAACATTCATAACCATAACGTAGTGAAATACTCAATAGCATAATCAAGAACAACTCTTCAAATCATATACAAGATCAATTCATAATGTAGGATAAGGGAAAGGGTCATTAAAGAGTTCATTCAAGTCTTAATTCCAATCCCAACGTTTGCATGTTGTCAAGTAGTAGGTACAATCCATTCGAAACCATCAATTAGATAAGAACATGGATCACACAAAATTCAAACATTAATAACCATATACTCATCAATTCGTGTGAAATCGACCATAGAAAACACCTATTTTTCATTGAAAATCATAAATCTAGAGTTAGAAACAAAATCCGTTTTGTAGAGTAAAAACCCTAGTATTTGAATTTCTTGAAAACATATCTTTGAAAGGACCTCTTGGGGAAAGGAATTCCAAGAGTGAAAAACCAATACCTTATAGACAAATAATCCACAAAATTTGATTGGAAATCTTGGAGTCTTCGTCTTCTTCCTTAAGCTCTTCTTGTTCTTCAATGGAGTTGGGAAAAGAGAACGTTTCTTGAGAGATGAGAGAATTTTTGTTTGAATCTGTTTCAGTTTGTAAAAAGTTGTCTAAAACTGACCTATAATCCATATATAGTCTTACTATATAATACCCAAAAGACCCTCCACTTAAATGGGTGTTTTTATGAAGTTAAATTACCAAAAGTACGACTTTAACGATTATGGGAAGTGGCTGCGCGTCGCGGGGCCAAATCCCGTGATTTTTATGACATTTTGGGTTGAGACAGTGAGGTGTGTGTCAGACTCGCATAGAGAGGCTTACCCTCACATCTTGAGTCAGTACACTTCGTGAGGAACGCGCGTCGTGCTCTTGTTCCTCCAATTCTGCCTGTTCGCAGGCCGCTAGGCAGCCTGCTCCCCTATGTATCGGTCCTCCCCAAGGACCCTTCGGGTGGTCCTTGGGGTGTCTTTACTGTACGTTTGGCCTTTTGTACTACATAATACCTATACAAGGTCTCTTTACAAGTTTTGAACTTCATTTGACACTTCGAAACCTTCACCAACATAGGGACTTCAACAAGTTCAAATTAGCTAGTTTGCGGACGTCAAGGTCTTTCTTTGTCGTTTTGGCTCTAACCTTTTCGAAATGAATTTATTACATTAATATAAGTCTGAAAAAATCATTTTAAACATTATTAAATATATTAAGCTCTAGTCTAAGTCATGACATTTCCGGAGTGTTACACATAATTAAGAGATTCACAACACAACAAGAAACTAGAATAAATTCTACAACTCATCATGCTATAAAACTCACATCCTTCATTACAAATAGCAAAAAACTCCTTTTATATTCATTATCATTCTCATATACATCAGTTATATATATATTATAACAATTTTCAACCAAAGAATGATGTAGTCAATTTTGCAAAAATGTTACAGTGATCTGGCAGCTTTACAATGAACTATGCCATAATTTCCAAAAATGCAACATTTAGGCCATTGATGATAGAAACATGATAATATGCAATAGGAAACCATATAAAAACATTTTACAACATGATCATAACTTCATAGTATGCACAATGCAAGAAATCAATGAAATTCAATTCCAATAAGACTCCTAAACACCATGCACATGCAACATGCTTCTATGACTTTTTAGCCCATCTACTAACCATACACCCCCACTTAGAAGGAACTCATATCACTAAAGAAATATAAGAACTTACCATTATCATCATCACCCTCATACGACTTTGCTCCTCAGGTCCGGAGTGCATATAAACGCCTCTTCGTTGGAGCATCATCTTTTGGAACATTAGGAGCAACTTGCTTACTCTCTTTTCCTATAAAAGAAATATTAGGGCAATACTTCACCTTGTGTCCATCTTTATCACAACCAAAGCAATTACCGTTACCTAATAGGCATTCCCCATAGTGCCTCTTCCCACAGGTAGCACATGTAAGCTTGTCATTTTGAGAACCACCTCCTTTCTCAAATTTCACCTTAGAACCCCTAGGTTCATCTTGACTTGAAAACTTCTTCTTGGACCTAGGTTGACTTTGATCACTAGACCCACTCCTCTTCAAGTTCCTAGCAATCCTACCAAGTTTAGACTCCTTAATTGATTGAATATACACTATGAGTCTAGCTAGGGTCATATCGTTATGTAGCATGACCGTACGTCATTCTTCTCTCACTAGGTCAGCGACCCCGGTCACAAACCTACTCATCTCATCCCTAGGGTTTGACACTAAGGATGGTTCATATCTATACAATATAGAGAACTTAAAGAGTACTCCTCAACACTCATATTGCCTTGCTTGAGATTGATAAACTCTTCTACCTTTACCTCCCTCCTTTCACGGGGAAAGTACTTTCCTGAGATTGATAAACTCTTCTACCTTTACCTCCCTCCTTTCACGGGGAAAGTACTTTCCTAGAAAAGCTTTTTAAAATTTTTCCCAATCAATAGGACCCGAGTCAACCGGCCTATTATCCTTCAATTGAGTGTACCACATTTGAAAAACATCCCTAAATTGATACGAAGCTAACTTCGCCTTTTCCCTAGAAGTAACCCCCATAGCACTCAACACCTTGTACATACCATCATGAAACTCTTGGGGGTCCTCTCCTACCTTAGAGAGAAAATAGTAGGATTCATCCTCAAAAAGTCTCTCAATCTATATGTCATAGTGCTATCCACAACATTCACCCTAGGCTCCATACTCCTATTCACTTGAGTAGTCATGGATTGGGCTAAAGCAAACAAAGCCTCTCTAATCTCTCTATTAGTCAATTCCGGGGGAGCAATCGGAACATCATTATCTCCTTCCGTAATAGGGAATTTATCACCTTGGGGAGGCACTTTAGCATCTTGAGAACCTTGGACTCCTTGTCCACCTTGATGAACTTGCTCAACTTGCTCATCTTGAGGAGGAATTTCCTCATTCACCTTTCCCTCTTCAAAACTTCTAGCTTCCATCCTTCTAGTATTCATCTCCTAGAAACACAAGGAAATACATTAAGAAGGATACTCATAACTTTTACTCTACTACACGACACAAGAGTAGAGAAAGAAGGGAAACTCTATCGTCTGATACCCTCTCGTTCATGGGTGTGTCGCGACTCCCACCAATGAACAAGACTCTACTAGACGTGACTTGATGAGACTTTTGGATTCCTAAGACTACTTTCATAACCTATGCTCTGATACCACGTTTTTTGCGACCCGCATGTATACCCTAGAAGATAGGGTATCCTTAGGTTGCAACCGGTGTACTTGACCTCTCGGAGGTCTTGTACAAGCCTTTTCGTATTGTTCATATCATATACATAATGAAAAGTAGTGCGAAATTAAAACTTTTCACAAAACATTAAAATATCTTTAATAGCATCTTTCATTAGAAATCATAGAAAATACAAAGTCTCAATCTCATCAAAGCTTATACACGAGAAAACTTGGGACACGACCCATACATCAAAATATAGAAATACTTAGTCTATTACAATACTTCAATATAAAAGAAACCTAAGATAACTATGCCCTCGAATCAAGAGAGGACATACTTCAACTTCACTTGAATGATGCTATGATCCAAGCCTTGCTTCCCGATACTCTTCACCTACCAACCACTATAGAGATAGAAATATATATGGAATTAGATAAACACATGTACTAAGTATGACTTAATGCATAAAAATCATGAAAATGAACATTTATTGGAAATATGCATCTTTTGATTTAAATATCATAATAATAGCATAAGGACAACGTTTAGCACCTTAGAAACACATAAGAAATCAAATATACAATTTATCACAATTTTGGAGAAACCTTACAGTGAACTCCTTCACTGTTACAGTAAAGTCTCTCAACTTCACCTTAGACACCTTCTAGCATGTAATTCCCCCACTAAAATCTATTCTAAGACTCACTTATGTAATAAAAAGAGATACCGCCCATACGCCCTCTCTAAGCATGCCTAAATGATCCTCAAGACTACAAAAGACTTACTTAAGTACTCCTAGAAGAGAACGCCCATACACCCTCGTCAAGGTTACATAAATAATCTCTAAGAATTCCTATGTTTAGATCATGCCTAAAGTATCAACCAACTTTCCTAACTAGAGTCATTCTCAAGACTTCCCTAGATAAGAAATAAAGAGACCATCCCTTATGCCCCCTTCACACTTTAACTAGGAAATCCTTAAAGTCACTCTAGATTACGTACTCACTCATTTACATGCTTTCTAACATAAGTCATTATTTCATTAGTTCATTAAGAGACATTCATCACATAGAGGACATTCACGTAATGGTCTTGGAGAAAACCTAGGGACTCTCACTAACATCTTCAAAGCCTAAGAGTGCAATGTGTAGGTAGCTTCCCATACCACCACCTAAACTACATAGACTTCTCAAATACTAGTAGGTATCTCATAAGATGAGAATAGGAAATAACTGACATAGACCATGTTAGCAAATCATGAAATCCGGAATTGTAACCTACTCCGATAGAGGGTGTTCTACTTGCCAATGGTAGAACTTGGACACATTCCATGTAGGCACATGGTTAATGAATATAAAGGGCTTTCTTTTTACTCTAGTCTCTTTCTTCACTAGAGCTACTTCCCTTACCATACTCACTCGGTGCTAGCCTTTGCTCTCATAGAGTAATTCACATTAAAGGATCATACGAAGAGGTTCCATATCTAGTTCATAACCTTATCACATTCACCCTACCAAAGAGGTCACCTAGGGCTTCCTTACAATGGTGACGAAGATAGATTAATGACTTTCCTAAGGATGATATGATTCCGTTCCATCAAACCAACCTTAAGTCCACCATTCATTACAAGAAGGATACCATTACAGCTTTCTACTTCAAGGTTCATAACCTTACCACTAGGTTCAAGGTTTCACATAAAGGACCTTCTTAGAATCATTCAAGGTCTCATATCATTCATACATACAAGACTAAGAGGCTTTAGCATCCTAAGTCAAGACATCTCATATTCACATATCATTCATGTATCAAGAAGAGGGACTTAAGTCTACCTAAACAAGACACATCATTACTTCAGCTTATCACATATAGCACATCATATTCAAGAAGCACATAGGCATAATCTTCATCATCTTTAGGTCACCCTATACACTACTATAACATCATCAATATAGTAATCATAAGACTCAATAACATAATAGGAAGAATCATGCGCCAACTCTAAGACTACACACATAAAGACATAGTCATAGTCTAACATGATCACCTAACAACTTCAATAGAAGAATCACATACTTTCACATTACTTAACATTTAGGTACATATGATCATACTTCACATAATCAACTACACAAATCATCATAATACTTCAAGTAGTGCCGACAAGGCCATGATCATCATAATACATAAAGTAACGCCGACAAGGACACATCAATCACATAACACCGCCACCATCCATACCAATCACAACATAATTGAAGATTTAAATTACATAAAATAAAGAGAATTAGAGCACCTTACCACCAATCCATTATCTCCACTTCAATCCTTAGCTAAATCATCCAATTCACTACCATAAGGCCCTTACCCAGGGCCATGAGCATCAATTCAATACAAAAATCATAATACTCAATGAATATAGGTCAATTCAATATAGATTTATCAATATAATACATACTATATATCAATTGAATACAATTATTACATCATTCAATAGCCCATAGAAAACTACATTAGAATTCATAAGCATTAAGACAATATCAAGTCAACCATAAAGTAGTCAAAATCAAGGGTTCATCAATTACATGAGTTCATAGGTTAATTGATTTAAAATCATCTAATTAAGTACAATATAATCAATATATAATGATTAAAAACCTTTAATGCAAGAACCCATGGATAGATCATAAAATTAGACAAGTTCATCTTTGAAAACTTTAGAAAACTCTTTGAATTTTTGGGCTCCTTGATGAATAGAGTTTCAAGGATCAAAAACCATACCTCAATGATGTTAATCCACGAAATTGATGAAGAATAACCACTCAAATCTTCAATCCAAGCTCTTCCTTGAGTTTTGGCTTCAATGGAGTTCTAGAGAATTTCTAAGAGAATTTGGATTTTGATTTTGAAAAATGAATACATCTAGGTATTTAGGACTTAAATAGAAGTTTAAAATACCCAAAATACCCTATAAGTAACCGCCTTTTCCCTTATTTGGACGTGGGGTGAATATACCAATTCACCCCTAGACATTACAGTGAACTGAACAGGAGACAACCCTCATAGACAGCTGCCATCGACGGCCCGTTTCCAAACCAACGGACCGTCATGCTGGTCTGTGGTTTGGGACTGAGGCTTGTCTTTGGAAGGGACTACTCACACGCCTAATTCCTTACCCACGACTCCCATCAATGGGGCGTTTACTGGCCAACGAGCCGTCTACTGCCTCCGTCGTTTGGGGCTGTCTTGGGCAGTCTTGACTCAAGGAAAGGGTCCTTCCTCAAGGACCCTTGGTTGGTCCTTGGGGACTTTCACCTGGACGTTTCTAACCCAAATTTGTTTGCATACGAGTTTAGGACATCAATTTCATACAAAACGAACATGTAAAACTCGATGAAACATGCTTAGACACATAAGGTCGTTTCAAGGCAAACCTTTCAAACGTCATAGATGTTCTTGGACGTTTGACCTCCAAACTTCATGAAACTTGACACACTGCCTATATACACTATTATAACCCATTTAAGGACCTCATAATCTCATGAATCACACATAAACATATCAAAACACATATAAGGCAGTTAGGTGACTTAATCGTCGAATGTCTTAGTCGTCCCCTGACGTTTGAATTCCAATGCACCTAAACTCTTAGACACTGCCTCAATAACACATTATAGACCATTTTAGGACCTTATACACTCATGAAAAACATTTTAGGATATAGATTCACCTCATTTTCGAGGTATTATAATAATCTTAGGCATGACTTGGTTGTCTCCCCATTATGATGTTCTTAATTGTAATACTAAGTCTGTGACTCTAGAAATTCAGGGAAAGGAAAAGTTAGAGTGGGAACGGTTGTACAAGCCTAAGCATGTTAAGATTATATCCTCCACCCGGGCTAGTAAATTGGTAGAGGAAGGTTGTTTAGCCTATTTGTATCATGTTTGGGATGTTGAGATGGACTCTCCATCAATTGGGTACATTCTAGTGGTGTCCAAATTTAGTGATGTGTTTCCAAATGAGTTGCATGCCTCTGGATTGAGACATAGATTTTTGTATTGACTTAGAGCCTGGTATGTACCCCATTTCTGTCCCTCCATATCACATGGCTCCGACGGAGTTGAGAGAGCTTAAGGCTCAATCCAAGAGCTTCTTGATAAATGTTTTATTCGGCCTATTGCCTCCCCATGGGGTGCTCCGGTTTTATTTGTTAAGAAGAAGGCTGGTAGCATAAAGATGTACATATATTATGGACAATTGAATAAGGTCATTTTTTAGAATAGGTACCCCTCTCCTAGGATATATGACCTTTTTGACCAATTACAAGGTGCAACAGTCTCTCTATTGAAGATACGAGTACCATCAATTGAAGATTAGGCTCGAAGATATACCCAAGACGATGTTTAGGACTCGTTATGGGCACTATGAATTTTTGGTTATGTCGTTTGGGTTGACAATGCGCTTGCAACTTTCATGAGCTTGATGAATGGAGTAATCAAGTCCTTTCTTAACTCTTTTGTGATAGTTTTGATTGATGTCATTTTGGTGTATTCAAAAGGTGAAGACGAGCATGCTAAACAACTTTGTACGGTTTTGGGTATACTTGGAAAGCAAAAGTTATATGCAAGATTTTCCAAGTGTGAATTTTTGTTGAAGTCGGTTGCATTTTTGGGGCACATAGTGTCAAAAGAAGGGGTAAGGGTATATTCCCAAAGGTCGAAGCGGTTTAGAATTAGGTACGACCTAGTTCAGTGACGGAAGTTAGGAGTTTTATGGTACTTGCTAGTTACTATCGTCGTTTCATTAGGAAATTGCTTCAATTGCTACCCACTTGACCAATCTAACAAAAAAGGATGTATCGTTTGAATGGACTTAAAATGTGAAGAGAGCTTCCAAAAGCTTAAGACCCTTTTAACCACCGCACCCATTCTAGTATTACCAATTGAGGGTAAGGACTATTGTTTTTGTGATGTTTGACATTCTAGATTGGGTGATGTGTTGATGGAGGATAAGAATGTCATAGCTTATGTCTTGCGTCAATTGAAGGTGCACGAGAGGAATTATCCCACTCATGATTTGGAGTTGGTGGCGGTGGTATTTGCTCTTAAAATATGGCATTTTTTTTTATATAGAGTTAAGTGTAAAGTATTTACTAATCATCGTAGTTTGCAACTTGTATTCACACAAAAGGATTTGAATTTGAGACAACAAAGATGGATGGAATAACTCAAGGATTATGATGTGACTATTCAATACCATCAGTGTAAGGAAAATGTTATGGCAGACACTTTGAGTTGAAAAGTGATAAGTATGGGTAGTTTAGCTCACTTGAGTGGAACCAAGCAAATTTTGGACAATGAAATTCAAACCTTAGAGTCTAAGTTCGTGTAGTTGGGCATTTCTGAGAAAGGTGGGCTGTTAGATAACATTGAAGGTAACTCCATGTGCATAGAGGAAATCAAGGCCAAGCAATTTGAAGATGGAGATTTAGATGAGCTTAGAACAAAGATTGCAATAGGTAAGTCTCAACTAACCACCCTTGATACGGATGGTGTGCTAGACTATTATGGTACAATATGTGTTCCAAGAGTTGATGATTTGATTCCAAGGTTGTTGGCGGAGGCTCATGGCTCACACTATTCTATCCACCGGGGTATGACAAGATGTATATAGATATGAAACGAGTTTATTGGTGGTCAGGTATGAGACAAGACATTGAGAAGTTTGTGGCGAAGTGTCAGAATTGTCAACAAGTGAAGTATGAACATCAATGGTCGGCGGGTCTACTTCAAGGATGCCAATTACAGAATGGAATTGGGAAAGCATAGCCATGGATTTTGTGGTTGGTATTCCCAGGACCTTGGGGAAACTTGATTCTTGTTGGGTGGTAGTTGATAGGTTAACCAAGTCAACCCATTTCATTCCAGTAAGGGTGGATTATAACGCTAAAGAGTTGGCTAGGATTTATGTAAAGGAGATAGTGAGGATGCATGGTGTGCCCTTTTCCATCATCTAAGATCGTGGTACCCTTTTCACTTCTAAGTTTCGGGGGAAGTTGCATGATTAATTGGGCCTGCAACTTACTTTTAATACAACTTTCCATCCCCAGACGGATAGACAATCATAAAGGACTAAACAAGTGTTGAAGGACATGTTGAGAGCTTATGTAATTAACTTTGGAGGGCATTGGGATAAATTCCTACCTCCATGTGAGTTCTCCTACAATAATAGTTATCACTTGAGCATTGATATAACATCATTTGCGGTGTTATATAGGAGGGAATGTAGATCGCCCATAGGTTGGTTTGAATCTGGAGATGTGAAAGCTTTGGGGATTGACTTAGTGAAGGACGCTCGAGATAAGGTGAAGAACATTCAAGATAAACTTCTAGCCGCGCAGGTTAGACAAAAGATGTATGCATATCACAAGGTTAGAGACATGGAATTCCAGATGGGCGAGAATGTTCTTCTCAAGGTATCACCCATGAAGGGGGTGATGAGATTTGGTTAGAGGGGTAAGTTGAGTCTTCACTATATTGGTCTATTTGAGATTCTTGAACGTGTAGGACCGGTAGCGTATAGATTGGCGTTAGCCCCTAATTTGACTGGTGTACATCCCGTATTTCGTGTGTCTATGTTGAAGAGATATCATGGTGATGGTGACTATATCATTAAATAGGACTCGAGTCAACCGGCCTATTATCCTTCAATTGAGTGTACCACATTTGAAAAACATCCCTAAATTGATACGAAGCTAACTTCGCCTTTTCCCTAGAAGTAACCCCCATAGCACTCAACACCTTGTACATACCATCATGAAACTCTTGGGGGTCCTCTCCTACCTTAGAGAGAAAATAGGAGGATTCATCCTCAAAAAGTCTCTCAATCTATATGTCATAGTGCTATCCACAACATTCACCCTAGGCTCCATACTCCTATTCACTTGAGTAGTCATGGCTTGGGCTAAAGCAAACAAAGCCTCTCTAATCTCTCTATTAGTCAATTCTGGGGGAGCAACCAGAACATCATTATCTCCTTCCGTAATAGGGAATTTATCACCTTGGGGAGGCACTTTAGCATCTTTAGAACCTTGGACTCCTTGTCCACCTTGATGAACTTGCTCAACTTGCTCATCTTGAGGAGGAATTTCCTCATTCACCTTTCCCTCTTCAAAACTTCTAGCTTTCATCCTTCTAGTATTCATCTCCTAGAAACACAAGGAAATACATTAAGAAGGATACTCATAACTTTTACTCTACTACACGACACAAGAGTAGAGAAAGAAGGGAAACTCCATCGTATGATAGCCTCTCGTTCATGGGTGTGTCACGACTCCCACCAATGAACAAGACTCTACTAGACGTGACTTGATGAGACTTTTGGATTCCTAAGACTACTTTCATAACCTATGCTCTGATACCACATTTTTTGCGACCCGCATGTATACCCTAGAAGATAGGGTATCCTTAGGTTGCAACCGGTGTACTTGACCTCTCGGCGGTCTTGTACAAGCCCTTTCGTATTGTTCATATCATATACATAATGAAAAGTAGTGCGGAATTAAAACTTTTCACAAAACATTAAAATATCTTTAATAGCATCTTTTATTAGAAATCATAGGAAATACTAAGTCTCAATCTCATCAAAGCTTATACACGAGAATACTTGGGACACGACCCATACATCAAAATATAGAAATACTTAGTCCATTACAATACTTCAATATAAAAGAAACCTAAGATAACTATGCCCTCGAATCAAGAGAGGACATACTTCAACTTTACTTGAATGATGCTATGATCCAAGCCTTGCTTCCCGATACTCTTCACCTACCAACCACTATAGAGATAGAAATATATATGGAATTAGAGAAACACATGTACTAAGTATGACTTAATGCATAAAAATCATGAAAATGGACATTTATTGGAAATATGCATCTTTTGATTTAAATATCATAATAATAGCATAAGGACAACGTTTAGCACCTTAGAAACACATAAGAAATCAAATATACAATTTATCACAATTTTGGAGAAAACTTATAGTGAACTCCTTCACTGTTACAGTGAAGGAGAACTCCTTCACTGTTACAGTGAAGGAGAACTCCTTCACTGTTACAGTGAAGGAGAACTCCTTCACTGTTACAGTAAAGTCTCTCAACTTCACCTTAGACACCTTCTAGCATGTAATTCCCCCACTAAAATCTATCCTAAGACTCACTTATGTAATAAAAAGAGATACCACCCATACGCCCTCTCTAAACATGCCTAAATGATCCTCAAGACTACTTATCAAAAGACTTACTTAAGTACTCCTAGAAGAGAACGCCCATACACCCTCGTCAAGGTTACATAAATAATCTCTAAGAATTCCTATGTTTAGATCATGCCTAAAGTATCAACCAACTTTCCTAACTAGAGTCATTCTCAAGACTTCCCTAGATAAGAAATAAAGAGACCATCCCTTATGCCCCCTTCACACTTTAACTAGGAAATCCTTAAAGTCACTCTAGATTACGTACTCACTCATTTACATGCTTTCTAACATAAGTCATTATTTCATTAGTTCATTAAGAGAAATTCATCACATAGAGGACATTCACGTAATGGTCTTGGAGAAAACCTAGGGACTCTCACTAACATCTTTAAAGCCTAAGAGTGCAACGTGTAGGTAGCTTCCCATACAACCACCTAAACTACATAGACTTCTCAAATACTAGTAGGTATCTCATAAGATGAGAATAGGAAATAACTGACATAGACCATGTTAGCAAATCATGAAATCCGGAATTGTAACCTACTCCGATAGAGGGTGTTCTACTTGCCAATGGTAGAACTTGGACACATTCCATGTAGGCACATGCTTAATGAATATGAAGGGCTTTCTTGTTACTCTAGTCTCTTTCTTCACTAGAGCTACTTCCCTTACCATACTCACTCGGTGCTAGCCTTTGCTCTCATAGAGTAATTCACATTAAAGGATCATACGAAGAGGTTCCATATCTAGTTCATAACCTTATCACATTCACCCTACCAAAGAAGTCACCTAGGGCTTCCTTACAATGGCGACGAAGATAGATTAATGACTTTTCTAAGGATGATATTATTCCGTTCCATCAAACCAACCTTAAGTCCACCATTCATTACAAGAAGGATACCATTACGGCTTTCTACTTCAAGGTTCATAACCTTACCACTAGGTTCAAAGTTTCACATAAAGGACCTTCTTAGAATCATTCAAGGTCTCATATCATTCATACATACAATACTAACAGGCTTTATCATCCTAAGTCAAGACATCTCATATTCACATATCATTCATGTATCAAGAAGAGGGACTTAAGTCTACCTAAATAAGACACATCATTACTTCAGTTTATCACATATAGCACATCATATTCAAGAAGCACATAGGTACAATCTTCATCATCTTTAGGTCACCCTATACACTACTATAACATCATCAATATAGTAATCATAAGACTCAATAACATAATAGGAAGAATCATGCGCCAACTCTAAGACTACACACATAAAGACATAGTCATAGTCTAACATGATCACCTAACAACTTCAATAGAAGAATCACATACTTTCACATTACTTAACATTTAGGTACATATGATCATACTTCACATAATCAACTACACAAATCATCATAATACTTCAAGTAGTGCCGACAAGGCCATGATCATCATAATACATAAAGTAACGCCGACAAGGACACATCAATCACATAACACCGCCACCATAAGTGGACCATACCAATCATAACATAATTGAAGATCTAATTACATAAAATAAAGATAATTAGAGCACCTTACCACCAATCCATTCTCTCCACTTCAATCCTTAGCTAAATCATCCAATTCAATACCATAAGGCCCTTACCCAGGGCCATGAGCATCAATTCAATACAAAAATCATAATACTCAATGAATATAGGTCAATTCAATATAGATTTATCAATATAATACATACTATATATCAATTGAATACAATTATTACATCATTCAATAGCCCATAGAAAACTACACTAGAATTCATAAGCATTAAGACAATATCAAGTCAACCATAAAGTAGTCAAAATCAAAGGTTCATCAATTACATGAGTTCATAGGTTAATTGATTTAAAATCATCTAATTAAGTACAATATAATCAATATATAATGATTCAAAACCTTTAATGCAAGAACCCGTGGATAGATCATAAAATTAGACAAGTTCATCTTTGAAAACTTTAGAAAACTCTTTGAATTTTTGGGCTCCTTGATGAATAGAGTTTCAAGGATCAAAAACCATACCTCAATGATGTTAATCCACGAAATTGATGAAGAATAACCACTCAAATCTTCAATCCAAGCTCTTCCTTGAGTTTTGGCTTCAATGGAGTTCTAGAGAATTTCTAAGAGAATTTGGATTTTGATTTTGAAAAATGAATACATCTAGGTATTTAGGACTTAAATAGAAGTTTAAAATACCCAAAATACCCTATAAGTAACCGCCTTTTCCCTTATTTGGACGTGGGGTGAATATACCAATTCACCCCTAGACATTACAGTGAACTGAACAGGAGACAACCCTCATAGACAGCTGCCATCGACGGCCCATTTCCAAACCAACGGACCGTCATGCTGGTCTGTGGTTTGGGACTGAGGCTTGTCTTTGGAAGGGACTACTCACACGCCTAATTCCTTACCCACGACTCCCATCAATGGGGCGTTTACTGGCCAACGAGCCGTCTACTGCCTCCGTCGTTTGGGGCTGTCTTGGGCAGTCTTGACTCAAGGAAAGGGTCCTTCCTCAAGGACCCTTGGTTGGTCCTTGGGGACTTTCACCTGGACGTTTCTAACCCAAATTTGTTTGCATACGAGTTTAGGACATCAATTTCATACAAAACGAACATGTAAAACTCGATGAAACATGCTTAGACACATAAGGTCGTTTCAAGGCAAACCTTTCAAACGTCATAGATGTTCTTGGACGTTTGACCTCCAAACTTCATGAAACTTGACACACTGCCTATATACACTATTATAACCCATTTAAGGACCTCATAATCTCATGAATCACACATAAACATATCAAAACACATATAAGGCAGTTAGGTGACTTAATCGTCGAATGTCTTAGTCGTCCCCTGACGTTTGAATTCCAATGCACCTAAACTCTTAGACACTGCCTCAATAACACATTATAGACCATTTTAGGACCTTATACACTCATGAAAAACATTTTAGGATATAGATTCACCTCATTTTCGAGGTATTATAATAATCTTAGGCATGACTTGGTTGTCTCCCCATTATGATGTTCTTAATTGTAATACTAAGTCTGTGACTCTAGAAATTCAGGGAAAGGAAAAGTTAGAGTGGGAACGGTTGTACAAGCCTAAGCATGTTAAGATTATATCCTCCACCCGGGCTAGTAAATTGGTAGAGGAAGGTTGTTTAGCCTATTTGTATCATGTTTGGGATGTTGAGATGGACTCTCCATCAATTGGGTATATTTTAGTGGTGTCCAAATTTAGTGATGTGTTTCCAAATGAGTTACATGCCTCTGGATTGAGACATAGATTTTTGTATTGACTTAGAGCCTGGTATGCACCCCATTTCTGTCCCTCCATATCACATGGCTCCGACGGAGTTGAGAGAGCTTAAGGCTCAATCCAAGAGCTTCTTGATAAATGTTTTATTCGGCCTATTACCTCCCCATGGGGTGCTCCGGTTTTATTTGTTAAGAAGAAGGCTGGTAGCATAAAGATGTACATATATTATCGACAATTGAATAAGGTCATTTTTCAGAATAGGTACCCCTTTCCTAGGATATATGACCTTTTTGACCAATTACAAGGTGCAACAGTCTCTCTATTGAAGATCCGAGTACCATCAATTGAAGATTAGGCTCGAAGATATACCCAAGACGATGTTTAGGACTCGTTATGGGCACTATGAATTTTTGGTTATGTCGTTTGGGTTGACAATGCGCCTGCAACTTTCATGAGCTTGATGAATGGAGTAATCAATTCCTTTCTTAAGTCTTTTGTGATAGTTTCGATTGATGTCATTTTGGTGTATTCAAAAGGTGAAGACGAGCATGCTAAACAACTTTGTACGGTTTTGGGTATACTTGGAAAGCAAAAGTTATATGCAAGATTTTCCAAGTGTGAATTTTTGTTGAAGTCGGTTGCATTTTTGGGGCACATAGTGTCAAAAGAAGGGGTAAGGGTATATTCCCAAAGGTCGAAGCGGTTTAGAATTAGGTACGACCTAGTTCAGTGACGGAAGTTAGGAGTTTTATGGTACTTGCTAGTTACTATCGTCGTTTCATTAGGAATTTGCTTCAATTGCTACCCACTTGACCAATCTAACAAAAAAGGATGTATCGTTTGAATGGATTGAAAATGTGAAGAGAGCTTCCAAAAGCTTAAGACTCTTTTAACCACCGCACCCATTCTAGTATTACCGATTGAGGGTAAGGACTACTGTTTTTGTGATGTTTGACATTTTGGATTGGGTGATGTGTTGATGGAGGATAAGAATGTCATAGCTTATGTCTTGCGTCAATTGAAGGTGCACGAGAGGAATTATCCCACTCATGATTTGAAGTTGGTGGCGGTGGTATTTGCTCTTAAAATATGGCAATTTTTTTTTATATAGAGTTAAGTCTTGATAATCCTAGCCTTTACTTCAAATTGTGGTTAATTGTCATCAAGTGATAATGTTGTGTTGAAGTATACCTTGATTGAGGAGATAGGTTAATATGATAAATGAATTGAAATGCTTAGGTTGGTTGTAAGGTTGCCTAGGCGTAATGTAATATTGGAAGTTGTTATGTAAAGATGTGCCCTATTATGATGATGAATATACAAGGGCTTGACCCTACTATCTAACTAGGTTGAGGTGGTTAATAAAGTTTAAAGACTTTCTACAAAGGGGAACTTAGCTTAGCACCGAGCGAACTTGACATTGAGAGGTGTTGACTTTCCTTAGAGGAATATTCACCATTTGTTCTTTATAGAGTGATGACTTCCCTTAGAGGAATACTCACCTATGGACCTACATGGAGTGTTGACTTTCCTTGAGAAATATTCACTCATAAATTCTCATGAGGTGAGGACCCATTACCGAATGGTATATAGAGGGAATACCTATCTCTTAGTTCTTGAACTATGTTGCCACCATAGGATACTAGCTAGTGGATCCACCTAGATAGCTACGTTTATGTTAAGTTCTACTTTATCCGGTAGACCACCTTCTATCGGTGTAAGGTTTCATTACACCGGATTCCACATTTGCTCTTGTGGTCTATGTCGGTTAAGGCAAGGTTTCCCTAAACTAAAATGAATGAATAAGATGTAGACTAATCGAAGTAACTTGAAAGGGTTTGGCTATAGCTTAGGTAGGGGTATGGGACTCTACCTAAGCCTTGCACTAGTTGGCCTTGATGGGATCTTTGAGAGGTCAATATTATGTTTGTAAGTAGTGATATAATGTAAATGACCTTGTACATTGAATAACATGCTTATGAGTATAAGGTTGTTGCTTTTGATTAAAGAAGAATGTTTTCATGAAATGGAAGAGTGTGTTAGGTAAGGTTAATTACTAATTGTAGTCATGATAGGTTACTTGATTTAGTAAGAGTTATGGGAATTTACTTGATCATTGCACTTGTGACTTTATGAAGGATATATTAGTATGTTTTGCTTTACTATGTTTCACTCGTATACATGTTTTATAATGATGTTCTTAAAATGTCCTTTTCTAAATATATTTGATTGGTAATTGTATATGTGGTTCCATACTTAGTACATGTAGAGTACTAACCCCATTTCTTTCCCTTTTCCCAAACATTTTAGGTTCGGGTCGTTGATCTTGCTCCAAATTGCTGGAATGAAAGACTTGGATCTCTAACCATCCAAGTGGTAGGTCCTCATTCTTCCGAGGGCGTGGCCGACATCTTGCTCTTATGTTACTTAGTTACTAAAATTTCGTATTGACTCTATTAATCATTTGAGACGATGTTGTATATAGCCTATATATGGCTTCTTGTATTGATGTAGGGCTATGCCCAAGATTTATTGTCTTGATAGATGGTTTATGAGATGAGACGGCTTTTATGACTATTATTTCTCTTTTTATAAATGTGTGAAATAAAAGTAAAAGACTATGTAATCTTCATATACGAACAAGTCTATGTATACTTGATATAAATATGACTATGTGTATGTAGAGGTCTATGTAAACCTCTGAGTAGTTATAGATAAAAAGTTTTAAATTTCTTCACATTTTCAATCGATGAATGCTATGAAGGGGCTAAGAGGCTTGTCTTAGTCCTCTAAGAGGACGACGACGACGGTTATGTCTTAGGGGTAAACCCGGATGTGACAAACTTGGTATCAGAGCATGAGGTTGAATATCCTTGATAATAACGTCTCTTTCAACCACGTTATTTAGGTTTGTATTCATAATTGTGAAGTGCGCCACACTTATAAATAGGAACTTATTTGATGCTTAGGAATCACTCTCATTGTTGGAAATCCATATCCTGCCTCTAGAACGTACATCGTATATGTATTTGCCTAAACCTTGTGTTTTGGTTATAGGAGATGAATACTAGAAGGAATGTAGCTAGAAGACTTGAGGAGGAGATTGCTGCTGCGGGAATCCCTCCCCGTGGTGATCCAGCTTCTCCTCTTGAAGAGATTGCTGTTGATGATTAGGATCCTGTTGACCCTCCACCTATCACAGAGGCTCAGATGAGGGCTATTATTGCTCAAATGGCTCAAGCCATGACTACTCAAGCTCAAGCCGCTACGGTGAAAGCCCAAGCTATGACTGCCCAAGCCAATAGGGATATGGCACCTAGAGTTCATGAGAAAACTATGGCTTCCCGACTTAGGGACTTCACCCGAATGAATCCTCCTATCTTCTATGGGTCTAAGGTTGATGAAGACCCTCAAGAATTCATTGATGAGGTTTATAAGATTTTGTGTGCTATGGGGTTGTCTTCTAGTGAGAATGCCGAGTTGGCCTTGTACCAACTCAAGGATGTGGCTCAAACATGGCATGTGCAATGGAAGGACAATAGGCCACTCCAAAGTGGGCCAGTGACTTGGGAGTTGTTCAAAAGGGCTTTCCTTGATCGGTTCTTCCCTAGGGAGATGAGAGAAACTAAGGTGGTGGAATTCATCAATCTCCGCCAAGAAGTGATGAGTGTTCATGAGTACTCTTTGAAATTCATTCAATTGGCTAAGTATGCTCCTTCCTTGGTCTCCGATCCTAGAGACGAGATGAGTCAATTTGTGATAGGTGTGTCGGATGACTTGTAAGAAGAATGTCAATCGGCTATGCTTCATGATAACATGAATATCGGTCGTCTCATGGTGCATGCAAAAAGGGTTGAGGAGGCTAGAGCAAAAAGCAAGGATAAGGATAAAGACTCAAGAAGAACAAGGTCTTACGAGAGTGAAACTACTAAAGATAGGTTTGGAATTCAAGACAAGCCTAGATTCAAGAAGAGGTTCTCAAACCATGTTCCATCCAAATTTCCCAAGACTAGGGATTCTAAAGCCCCTAGACCAAAAGTTGCTAAGGGAAAGGGTGGAAACTCATCTAATGAGAAGCCTACGTGTTCTACGTGTGGAAGGGTCACTTTGGAGAATGTTTGGTAGGAACAGGGATTTGCTTTGGTTGTGGGAAAAGTGGTCATCGAGTTCGATATTGTCCTAATGCTAAAGGACAAGAGAAGGGTGGTCAGCCAAGTGCTTCTAATAATGCTCCCAAAAAGAACCGCTTTTATGCTCTTCGTTCGAGAGATGACCAAGAGGCCTCTCCCGATGTGGTGACCGGTATGTTACAAATCTTTGCTATTGATGTGTATGCATTACTTGATCCGGGTGCTACTTTGTCTTTCGTTACTCCCTTAGTAGCTAAGAAGTTTAGTACTTTACCCGATGTTTTGCATGAACCTATTTTTGTGACTACTCCGGTGGGTGAGTCAGTGGTGGCAAAAAGAGTCTATCGAAATTGTCCTATTTCTATATCCCATAGAGTTTCTCATATTGATCTATTTGAGCTAGACATGCTTGATTTTGATGTCATTTTAGGTATGGATTGGTTGCATGCTAGTTTCGCTTTAATCGATTGTAGAACTAGAGTTGTGAGGTTTAGTTTCCCAAATGAACCCGTTATAGAGTGGAAGGGTGGAAATTCTCTTTCTAGAGGTCGTTTCATATCATGCCTAAAAGCGTGTAAAATGATCTCAAAAGGGTGTCTTTATCATATTGTGAGAGTCCAAGAAGTTGATTCCGAAGTTCCTCCTATTGAGTCAGTCCCCGTGGTGAGTGAATTTACGGAGGTCTTTCCTGATGACCTTCCCGGCATTTCTCCCGAACGGGAAATCGATTTCGGTATTGATTTGCTACCGGAAACAAACCCTATCTCTATTCCTCCTTATAGAATGGCTCCGGCCGAGTTAAAGGAGTTGAAGGCACAACTTAAAGATTTGTTAGACAAGGGCTTTATAAGGCCTAGCATTTCTCCATGGGGTGCTCCGGTCTTGTTTGTAAAAAAGAAGGACGGGTCTTTGAGGATGTGTATTGACTACCGACAACTCAACAAGGTTACTATCAAGAACAAGTATCCTCTTCCTCGAATTGATGATTTATTTGATCAACTCCAAGGAGCGAGTTACTTCTCCAAAATTGACTTGAGGTCAGGGTATCACCAGCTTAGGGTGAGAAATAAAGATATTCCAAAGACAGCCTTTCGGACTCGGTATGGGCATTATGAGTTCGTGGTTATGTCCTTTGGTCTTACAAATGCTCCGGCGGCGTTTATGGATCTGATGAATAGGGTGTTTTGAAGTTACTTTGATTCATTCGTTATTGTATTTATCGATGATATCTTGGTGTATTCAAAAAATGAGGTTGATCACATGAGTCATCTAAGGGTAGTATTGCAAACCCTTAAAGAGCATAAATTGTTCGCCAAGTATAGCAAGTGAGAATTTTGGCTGAGGTCGGTGGCGTTTCTTGGTCACATCATCTCTAGTGAGGGAGTTGAGGTAGACCCAAGGAAAACTGATGCGGTAAGAAACTGGCCTAGACCCTTGACCCCAACTGACATTAGGAGTTTCTTGGGTCTAGCGGGTTATTATCGAAGGTTCGTAGATGGTTTTTCATCCATTGCATCTCCTTTGACTACATTGACTCAAAAAGTTAAAAAGTTTGAGTGGTCAGAGGCCTGTGAGAAGAGTTTTCAATTATTGAAGGATAGGCTTACTTCCGCTCCGGTGTTAACTTTACCGGAAGGATCTAAAGGGTTCATTGTGTATTGTGATGCATCCCGCATAGGTTTGGGGTGTGTGCTTATGCAAAATGGGAAGGTGATTGCCTATACTTCGCGGCAACTCAAGGTGCATAAGAGAAATTATCCTACTCATGACCTTGAGTTAGCGGCCGTGGTGTTTGCTTTAAAAATATGGAGACACTACTTGTATGGTGTTCATGTGGATGTTTTCACTGATCATAAGAGTCTTCAATATGTGTTTACTCAAAAAGAGTTGAATCTCCGATAAAGAAGGTGGTTGGAATTGTTAAAAGATTATGATATGAGTGTCTATATCATACCGGCAAGGCCAATGTGGTGGCGGATGCTCTAAGCCGTATGACTATGGGTAGTGTGTCTCATCTAGGCGGAGACAAGAAAGATCTAGTGAAGGATGTTCATGTATTGGCTAGATTAGGGGTGCAGTTGGATAGTTCTCTAAATGGAGGTTCCACGGTTCATCATAGCTCTGAATCATCTTTGGTGGTTGAGGTAAAGTCCAAACAACACCTTGATCAACTATTGATGGAGTTGAAGGAATCTGTTCTTGGTAAGATGAATGAGTCCTTTTCCTTAGGAGGAGATAGTGTGTTGAGGTACCAAGGGAGGTTATGTGTTCCTGATGTTGATGGATTGAGAGATCGGATTTATTCCATACATCCGGGTTCTACTAAGATGTATCATGACCTTCGAGAAATATATTGGTGGGAAGGTTTGAAGAAGGACATAGCAGAATTTGTTGCTAAGTGTCCAAATTGCCAACAAGTGAAGGCGGAACATCAAAAGCCGGGTGGCTTACTACAAGAGATCCAAATTCCTACTTGGAAGTGGGAAGACATTAATATGGACTTTGTGGTAGGGTTGCCTCGGACTCAAAAGTCATATGATTCTATATGGGTGATTGTTGATAGATTGACTAAGTCCGCTCATTTTATTCCTGTCAAATCTTCGTATTCGGCGGAGGATTATGCGAAGATCTTCATAGATGAGATTGTGTGTCGCCATGGTATTCCATTATCCATCATTTCGGATCGGGGTACACAATTCACATCTAGGTTTTGGAAGTCTTTTCAAAAAGTCTTGGGTACTAAAGTGAAATTGAGTACCGCTTTTCATCCTCAAACGGATGGTCAAGCGGAACGCACAATTCAAACTCTTGAAGATATGCTTAGAGCTTGCATTATTGATTTTAAAGGGAGTTAGGATAAGCACTTGTCGTTGGTGGAGTTTGCGTATAATAATAGTTTCCATTCGTCCATCTCCATGGCTCCCTATGAAGCCTTGTATGGTAGGAGGTGTAGGTCTCCTATAGGATGGTTTGAAGTTGGTGAATCATCGATCTTTTGTCCCGACCTGATTTATAGGACTTTGGAGACTGTGCATATCATAGGAATAGGTTGCAAACAGCCTATAGTCGGCAAAAGTCCTATGCCGATAATAGGAGAAGAGATTTGGAGTTTGAAGAGGGTGACAAGGTGTATCTAAAAATCTCACCTATGAAAGGGGTGGTAAGATTTGGCAAGAAAGGGAAGTTGAGCCCTCGTTACGTGGGTCCTTATGAGATTTTAGAAAGAATTGGTAAAGTTTCCTATCGCTTACAACTACCTAACGATTTAGCTTCGGTTCATCCGGTTTTTCATGTCTCGATGTTGAAGAAGTGTGTTGGGGATCCCGAGTCAATTCTTCCTATTGAAGGTCTTGGAGTCAAGGATAACCTCTCTTATGAGGAGGTTCTGGTTCAAATCCTTGATAGGCAAGTGAAAAGGTTGAGGAACAAAGAGGTGGTTTCCGTGAAAGTGTTATGGAATAACCACCTAGTTGAGGGTGCAACATGGGAGGCAGAGGCCGACATGAAAACCCGTTATCCTCATCTTTTTGATGTTTAAGGTTAGTATCTCTCTCTAATGATACAAATACGTTAGATATTGTGAATCTTTGATGTTTTGGTGAAACTTTGCAAAACTCCTAGTTTTGGAGGCTTCTAAAATGGAGTCACTTTAAGTTGACCTTAGATAAACTTGAAAGTTTGCTTGCTTCTTGCATATTTGAGTCAAGTTGTGTAATTGAGATATGGTTAATCCTTGTGGATATCGTATTGAGCATATTAATAAGATGAACTTTGTGCTAATTGACTTGTGTGATAAATGATTGAGCCCTTGTGTATGTGAAAAACAGAAACCTCATGAGGAAATTTTGAGCTTATGTATGGTAAATTGATGTTTTGAAGTATTTTTATTGAAATAATATTATTCTTTCTAATTGAATATTGTGAATTGCTTGAGATGCTAGTCTTGAGTCTATTTCCTCTTTTAAAGAGTGTTTGGTGTCATTCGGGGATGAATGTTCCTAAGGGGGGGATAATGTAACATTTCGAAATCCCAAGGTTATGTGATAAGACTTAAATAGGCTCCTTAAGATCTAAACCAGCGTTCCTAGCCAAATTAAGCATATATAGTAGTCTTTGAAGTGGTGTTAGAACCAAAACGTTCATAACATCCGGTAAGTTGGTTCATAAGAGGGCTAGAGTGTCCTTTTTGTTTAACCAAGTTAAAGAGTCGGAATGTGGAAAACGGTTGTAGAAATAGGTGTATCATATAGTGTGGGATGGTTTCATGTTGTAAAAGACAGGGTACGACTCCCCGAGGACCAACCAAGGACCCTCGAGGAGGACCCTTGAAACAGTAGGCCACGACGTACCCCATAACGGGGCATCATAGGCGCGACGCGGCGTCGAGGCCACCGTCGTGCCAGCCTTAGTTTCTGGGAAAAACCCTCCGCCTGTACAGTCTCTGACCAATGTAACGGATGTGCAGGACGGAGGGGGAGGTTGTCCGTCACGCCCACGATGGCCCGTCGTCGGGGAGCCGTCGGGGAGGGGCTGTGATATTTACAGAAGCTAGTTTTAAGTTTGATTAATTCAATAAAGTGTCTTAGGGTTAATTAGGGGTTTAAGGGGAGACTAATTAAGTGAATTAAGACCCCACTATAAATGCCTCAACCCTCATTAGTCTAATCATTCTCTCAAAACAAAGCTCTCTTCCTTCTCTCTACTTTCTCTCTTTATTGGAAGACTCCATTGGAGAACAACTTGGGGAGATCATTGGGGGCTGATTTAGCACGAAATTCACCATCAAAACGTCATCAAACCTTAAGGTATGGGATCTAATTCACCTTTGAGAATCTTTCCTCAAAGGGCTCCTTCAAAGATTTTCCAAAAAGTTGAGTTTCTTATGGATTTTGATCCAATTTCAAATTTGATCATATGAATTGAGTTAATTATGTATTCTTTGGGTTAGAATGAATAGATTGTGGGTGATGACCCCTAACCCTTAACCCTAGGTATGAAATTGATATTGATTTGGTTGGGTTTGATGTAATTGATATCATTATTAGTTAAATGGTCTTTAATGATTGTTATTGCATTGATTATGAACCTATTGTAAGAAATTGAATTTCTTCATGCATATGTTCTTGAGTATTGAATCTAGGTTAAGAAGATACACTTGATATCATATTACTAAGCTTTGATGTAGTATTGCTTCATGGTATAGTGCTTCTCCTAAATTAGTTCTTATGATTTATTGTTGAATTACATTGATGTGATGACCCAAGATTGGGTTGATCTATGGGTTGATGGTATGGCCCTTTATTGATGAACTATGGAGGAGTATTGGTAAGTCTTGATAATCCTAGCCTTTACTTCAAATTGTGGTTAATTGTCATCAAGTGATAATGTTGTGTTGAAGTATACCTTGATTGAGGAGATAGGTTAATATGATAAATGAATTGAAATGCTTAGGTTGGTTGTGAGGTTGCCTAGGCGTAATGTAATATAGGAAGTTATTATGTAAAGATGTGCCCTATTATGATGATGAATATACAAGGGCTTGACCCTACTATCTAACTAGGTTGAGGTGGTTAATAAAGTTTAAAGACTTTCTACAAAGGGGAACTTAGCTTAGCACCGAGCTAACTTGACATTGAGAGGTGTTGACTTTCCTTAGAGGAATATTCACCATTTGTTCTTTATAGAGTGATGACTTCCCTTAGAGGAATACTCACCTATGGACCTACATGGAGTGTTGACTTTCCTTGAGAAATATTCACTCATAAATTCTCATGAGGTGAGGACCCATTACCGAATGGTATATAGAGGGAATACCTATCTCTTAGTTCTTGAACTATGTTGCCACCATAGGATACTAGCTAGTGGATCCACCTAGATAGCTACGTTTATGTTAAGTTCTACTTTATCCGGTAGACCACCTTCCATCGGTGTAAGGTTTCATTACACCGGATTCCACATTTGCTCTTGTGGTCTATGTCGGTTAAGGCAAGGTTTCCCTAAACTAAAATGAATGAATAAGATGTAGACTAATCGAAGTAACTTGAAAGGGTTTGGCTATAGCTTAGGTAGGGGTATGGGACTCTACCTAAGCCTTGCACTAGTTTGCCTTGATGGGATCTTTGAGAGGTCAATATTATGTTTATAAGTAGTGATATAATGTAAATGACCTTGTACATTGAATAACATGCTTATGAGTATAAGGTTGTTGCTTTTGATTAAAGAAGAATGTTTTCATGAAATGGAAGAGTGTGTTAGGTAAGGTTAATTACTAATTGTAGTCTTGATAGGTTACTTGATTTAGTAAGAGTTATGGGAATTTACTTGATCATTGCACTTGTGACTTTATGAAGGATATATTTAGTATGTTTTGCTTTACTATGTTTCACTCGTATACATGTTTTATAATGATGTTCTTAAAATGTCCTTTTCTAAATATATTTGATTGGTAATTGTATATGTGGTTCCATACTTAGTACATGTGGAGTACTAACCCCATTTCTTTCCCTTTTCCAAAACATTTTAGGTTCGGGTCGTTGATCTTGCTCTGAATTGCTGGAAAGAAAGACTTGGATCTCTAACCATCCAAGTGGTAGGTCCTCATTCTCCCGAGGGCGTGGCCGACATCTTGCTCTTATGTTACTTAGTTACTAAAATTTTGTATTGACTCTATTAATCATTTGAGACGATGTTGTATATAGCCTATATATGGCTTCTTGTATTGATGTAGGGCTATGCCCAAGATTTATTGTCTTGATAGATGGTTTATGAGATGAGACGGCTTTTATGACTATTATTTCTCTTTTTATAAATGTGTGAAATAAAAGTAGAAGACTATGTAATCTTCATATACGAACAAGTCTATGTATACTTGATATAAATATGACTATGTGTATGTAGAGGTCTATGTAAACCTCCGAGTAGTTATAGATAAAAAGTTTTAAATTTCTTCACATTTTAAATCGATGAATGCTATGAAGGGGCTAAGAGGCTTGTCTTAGTCCTCTAAGAGGACGACGACGCTGGTTACGTCTGAGGGGGAGTCAGTCCACAAACGGACCGTCCTGTCCTCTGTCGATTGGGTCAGAGTCTAAAAAATTGGAGCTTAGATCCCTAGGATAAATACCCATCTACACGCTCCACCTACGGCGCGTTGACCAGGCCACTGTCCGTCGTTTGCCATCCGTAGGTGGGACTGCCTTGGGCAGTTTTGGCCACCAACATGGGTCCTTCCTCAAGGACCCTTGAATGGTCCTTGGTGATGGTTTCCCAGATGTTTACAACCCAAACATGCTCGTATACAAGTTTAGGACCTCTCACATGAATTTCATCCAAAACAAACACGTAAAACTCGATGAAACATTCTTAGACACACAAGGTCATTTCAAGGCAAACCTTTCGAATGTCATGGACATTCTTGGACGTTTGACCTCCAAACTTGACACACTGCCTATATGCTCTATAAATAACTCATTTAAGAACCTCATCATATCATGAATCACACATAAACACATATAAACACATATGAGGCACCTAGGTGACTTAGTCGCGAACGTCTCGTTTGACTTCCAATGCACCTAACCGCTTAGACATTGCCTCTATAACACATTATAAACCATTTTAGGACCTTAGACCATCATGAAAACCATGTTAGGCTCTAGTTTACCTAAGTCATTTTCAAGATCTTACACCGAGACCATGAAGAAATTGCAGGTGCCAAACGACGAACACCATTGACAGAGTGTCAACTGGACAATGGCTTATACTAGTGCTTCGTCATCTTGGTCAGAGGATCCTCATTTGGGGGGATAAGATCCCACGGTTTGGATCCATGCCCCCTTTTGACGGGGTGTCATTTGGTTAAAGGGGCGTCAAATGCAGTTGTCAATGAGATTGTTTCGCCAGCCTCTTGGCAAACCTTTGGATTTTTTATCAAGGACCCTAAGGGTGGTCCTTGGGGAGTCATACCAGAACGTTTCGACCCTAAACATGACCATCTAGATATTAGGATCCCCTTCTATGATTTTAAATTCCAAACAACACCTCAAAACGAGGCACACATACAAAGTCACACTAGCACACAAACGACTAGTTTTCGGACGTCTTGGTTGTCCCTTTACGTTTGACCTCAAAAAACTTCAAACCAACAATTAGAGGATGTGACACACCTTATGAACATTTTATTAACTCTTAAAACATATGAGAGGCTCTAGTTTATCCTATTTCATTTTGAGGGTTGTTACATGTCACATCCGGGTTTACCCCCTAGACGTAACCTGTGTCGTCGTTCTCTTTGAGGACTAGGACTATCCTCTTAGTCTTACATCATCACATTCATTGATTGAAAATACGGAAGAATTAAAACTTTTCAATATCATCTACTTGGAGGTTTACGTAGACTTCTACATACACATAATATATATTTGTATCAAATATACATTGACCCTTCATATAGGAAGGTTTCATAGCCTTCTACTTTTATTACACATACATATAAATAAGATAGAATAAAGTCTCAATGATTGTCTCATCTCATACCATCTAAAGATCATAGCAATTTTGGCATACCCCTACATCAAGGTAAAGAAGCCACATATAGGCTTATACAAATCGTACATCAAACGAAAGTAGAATGAATATAAGAGTCTTAGAAAATAAAGCAACTCCATAGCTAGATATCGGCATCGCCCTCGGAAAGTGAGGACCTACCCCTTGGATGATAGAGAATATCCAAGTCTTCTTCAACTCGTATCAAAGAGCCTTCAACGACCGGAACCTAAAATGTTTAGGAAAAAAAGAAAAAATGGGGTTAGTACGCCACATGTACTAAGTATGAGACCATATGCACATATAACATCAAAACATGCTAAAAAGGGACATTTAATAAAATCATGCCATTTTGCCTCTTTGAGGACTTATGCACAATCAACAAACTATACCAATCATTAGACATGTTCAAAAAGTCAAATAAGACATATGCCTATCCACATACTTTCACCCATAATCTTATATAACTCTATCACCAAATAATATCATCACAAGCATGAATAAGAGTTTATCATGTAAATAGTAAAGCAAGGCAACCAATCATAATCCTTATAATCCACAAGTGCAATGACCAAGCAAAGACCCATAACCCTACTTAATCAAGTAACCAAAATAAGAATCATAAATAGTAACTCACTTCATATAACATAACCTTCAATATACATAAGTTCATACTTTAACAATAAGGACCATTTACGTGTTCATAAGCATCATAATCATCATATAAATTCATTTACATTTATCATCATTTATATACATAATATTAACTTCCTAAGGCTCCTATCAAGTCAAACTAGTGCAAGGCATAGGCAGAGTCCCATACCCCTACCTAAGCTAAGTCAAACCCCTCAAGTCACTTTAGTTATTTTATACTCCATTACTTCATTTCAGTTTAGGGACACTTGCCTTAACCGACATAGACCACTTGAGCTAAATGTGGAATCCGGCATCATAAAACCTTACACCGATGGAAGGTGGTCAACCGGCCAAGGTGAAACCCAATATAAACATAGCTTCCTATATGGATCCATTAGCTAGTCTTCCTATGGGGGAAACATAGTTCAAGAACTAAGAGATATGTATTCCCTCTTCGTACCATATGGTAATTGGGCCTTTTTCTCAAGGGAATCCCTTAGTATGAAATATCCCTCAAAGGGGAATTCAACATCACATGGGGAACTATAGGGTGAATATTTCCTCTTCATTAAAAGTCGTCACCTCCCGTTGTCAAGTTCACTCGGTGCTAAGCTAAGTCCCTTTTATTGAAATATCTTTAAATCTTCATTAACAATCATAACTTAGTTTAGGTCATAGGGTCTAGCCCTTGTATAAAGATCATCATCATTGCTTAAGAAGAATTGCATGAGTAGTAGTCCTTTCATTACGATTCAGATAAGTGAGGTTAACACTTTACATATCACATCATAGTAGGGCACATTAATACACATCACCATCCTCATAACATGTACACCCTAAGCAACCTCACAACCAAAGTTAAGACATTTCAATTAAATCAACATACCCTTCCTATTAATCCTAGATAAGGCATAATCCAACACAACATCATGACTTAATCACAATTAACCACAAGTTGAAGTAAGGAATAGGAAATTCAAGACTTACCAAACCTCTTCCATAGTCCACCATAAGGGTCTTACCATCAACCCACAACTCAACCCAATTAGGTCATCACATCAATATAATTCAACAATCAACATGATAATAAAGTTTGAAGAGTCACCACATCATAATTCAACGCTAAACTAAAGCTTTGAAACATGATACTTAGGCCAATCTTCTTAACCTAGATCACTACTCAAGAACTTAGCATGAGAGACTACAATTCATCACAACATGTTTATGATCAGTGTAATAGCAATAACTAAGGATGATTTAACCAATAATAAAGTCAATTGAATCAACTCCAACATAAGT
Source organism: Solanum sitiens (assembly GCA_016801875.1). Taxonomy (NCBI): domain Eukaryota; kingdom Viridiplantae; phylum Streptophyta; class Magnoliopsida; order Solanales; family Solanaceae; genus Solanum; species Solanum sitiens. The sequence continues at coordinate 1,259,769 of JABWTJ010000070.1, read as the reverse complement.
CACATCAAGATCAAACCTAGGGTTAAGGGTTAAGGGTCATATTCTACAATCTAGACCAAACCATCGCAATTAATCACAATCAAGTTACATTACATGTTAATCTAATCATTATACCCTAAAGAAATCATAAACAACTCAATTCATAACATCAAATTCATAATTGAATGAAACCCATATGAAAACTCAACTTTTGGAAAACCTTTGAAGGAACCCTTTGACGAAAGAAGTCTCAAAGGTGAAGAGATCCCATACCTTAACGTTCTTACAAGAATTTGGAGATTAATTCGTCCCTTTCCATCCCCCAATTCCCTTCCATATCTTAGCCTCCATTGATGTCTTCCAATAAAGAGAGAAAGTAGAGAGAAGATAGAGAGTTTGATTCTTAGAGTCTAATTAGTTTAATTGGGGTTGGGGATTTTATATGGGTGTTAAGTTAGTTAATTAGTCACCCATTAATACCTAACTAACCCCTAGTCACTTAATTAATTAAATAACAACAGTTAAAATGTTACAGAAACATAACCCCTCACAGACGGAACCCCGCCGATGGGCCGTCTGTGATTCTACGGACCTTCCCCCTCTCGTTCTGCACTCCGTCGATGAGTTTAGATATTGGCAGGCGAGGGGATTCCTCACCAAGGCTAAGTGTGAGACCATGGTGGCATCAATTCCCCTTTGGTAAACACACGGTTCGTCTCTTGCACCATCGATGGACGCTGCCAGGAAGTGTTGCCTCAAACGCAAGGGTCCTCCTCAAGGACCCTTGGTTGGTCCTTGGGGAGTCGTGCTCGGACGTTTCGACCATGAAACAACTTAAACACCTAATATCTACCCTTTTACCATTTTTCATACGTTTCCGACTCCTATAAACTAGTCAAACATGCTAAGACACACTAGTACCCTTTTGAACCAACTTTCGGACGTCATGGATGTTCTTGAACGTCTTGGTTATTACACTTCTTAACTGACCTAAATTCATTAAAATGGACTTAAAACAGTACTTAGACCTCATTATCTCTATGATAGGATTTACGTCACATCTTGAGATTTCGAAATGTTACATTATCCCCCCTTTAGGAACATTCATCCCCGAATGACACTAAACACTCTTTTGAAGGAAGGAATAGACTCAAGACTAGCCGCTCCACCAATCAACAATATCAAATCAACATGAATCATATCATTTCAACAAGGCAATTCCAAAACTCTAATTACCCCACATAGGCTCAAACATTTCATTATGAGGTATTTTTTTCCTTCTCACAACACACATGAGCTCAATATACATTTCATGAGTCAATTAGCACAAAGTTGATCTTATAAACATGCTACATATAGTTTCATAAAGACTCACCATATCAAAATGCACAACATAACTCAAAACAATCAAGAAGCAAAATTTCAAATTTTAAAGGCAATATTACAGTAACTCACTGTAAAGCTATCAAAATGCATACTTTGCAAAACTTCACCCCAAAAATCAAGAAACTTCAATTTCTAATCATATCCATATTATTCAAAAGAATGACTAACCTTAATTCTCAAAAGATGAGGGTAACGGGACTTTATGTCGGTCTCGGCCTCCCATGTTGCACCCTCAACTAGGTTATTTTGCCATAATACTCTTACGGAAACCACCTCTTTATTCCTTAATCTCTTTACTTGCCTATCAAGAATTTGGACCGGAACCTCCTCATAAGAGAGGTTATCCTTGACACCAAGACCCTCAATAGGAAGAATGGATTCGGGATCACCGACACACTTTTTCAACATAGAAACGTGGAAAACCGAATGAACCGAAGCCAATTCATTAGGGAGGTTCAATTTATAGGCAACTTTACCAACCCTTTGCAAAATTTCATAAGGACCCATATAACGAGGACTCAACTTCCCCTTCTTGCTAAATCTAACCACTCCCTTCATAGGTGAAGTTTTCAAATACACCTTATCACCTAACTCAAACTCCAAATCCCTTATACTATTATCGGCATAGGACTTTTGTCGACTATAAGCTGTTTACAACCGGTTCCTTATGATATAAAATTTCTCCAAAGTCTTATAAATCAAATCGGGACCGAGAAGCGAAGGCTCACCCACTTCAAACCACCCTATAGAAGACCTACACCTCCTACCATACAAGGCTTCATAGGGAGACATCGAGATGGATGAATGAAAGTTATTAGTATAAGCAAATTCCACCAAAGGCAAGTGCTTATCCCAATTTCCCTTAAAATCAATAATACAAGCCCTAATCATATCCTCAATAGTTTGAATAGTGCGTTCCGCTTGACCATCCATTTGGGGATGAAAAGCAGTACTCAATTTCACCTTAGTACCCAAACCTTCTTGGAACGACCTCCAAAACCTAGATGTGAATTGTGCACCCCGATCCGATATAATGGATAACGGAATACCATGCCGACACACAACCAATCTATGAAGATCTTTGCATAAACTTCCGCCGAATAAGTGGACTTGACGGGAATGAATGAGCGGACTTAGTCAATCTATCAACAATCACCTATATAGAATAATATGACTTTTGAGTCCGAGGCAAGCCTACTACAAAGTCCATATTAAGGTCCTCCCATTTCCAAGTAGGAATTTGGATCTCTTGTAGTAATCCACCCATCCTTTTTATGTTCGTCCTTTACTTGTTGGCAATTTGGACACTTAGCAACAAACTCCACTATGTCCTTCTTCAAACCTTCCCACCAATAAATCTCCCTTAGGTCATGGTACATCTTAGTTGAACCCGGATGTATGGAGTAGCAGGACCCATGGGATTCTTCAAGGATCTGATACCTCAACCCATCTACATTGGGAACACACAATCTCCCTTGGTACCTCAACACACCATCCCCCTCTAAGGAGAATGACTCATTCAACTTGTCGAGAACCGATTCTTTCAACTCCATTAATGGTTGATAAAAGTGTTGTTTGGAATTCACCTCAACTATCAAAGATGACTCGGAGCTATGATGAACCGTAGTACCACCATTAGGAGAACCTTCCAATCGCACACCCAACCTAGCCAACCTATGAACATCTTCCACTGGGTCTTTTTGGATTCATCTATGTGTGACACACTACCCATAGTCGTACGACTTAAAGCATCCGCAACCACATTGGCCTTGCCGGGGTGATATAGGACACTCATATCGTAATCTTTGAACAATTCTAACCACCTTCTTTGCCGAAGATTTAACTCCTTTTGGGTAAACAAATTTTCAAGACTCTTATGATCGGTGAAGACATCCACATGAACACCGTACAAATAATGTCTCCATATTTTCAAAGCAAACACCATGGCCGCTAACTCAAGGTGATGAGTGGGATAGTTTCTCTCATGTACTTTAAGTTGCCTCGAAGCATAGGAAATCCCCTTTCTATGTTGCATAAGCACACACCCCAAATCCACACAGAATGCATCACAATATACAACAAACCCCTTTGACCCCTCAGGTAAAGTCAGCACCGGAGCGGAAGTAAGTCTATCTTTCAACAATTGGAATCTTTTCTCACACGCCTCCAACCACTCAAACTTCTTACTTTTTGAGTCAATGTAGTCAAAGGAGATGCAATGGATGCAAAGCCATCCACAAACCTCCGATAGTAACCCGCTAGACCCAAGAAACTCCTAATGTCGGTCGGAGTCAATGTCTAGGCTAATTTTTCACCGAATCCGTCTTTCTTGGGTCTAACTAAACTCCCTCACTAGAGATGATATGCCCAAGAAATGTCACCGCCCTCAACCAAAACTCACATTTACTATATTTGGCAAATAATTGTTGTTCTTTAAGAGGTTGCAATACCACCCTCAAATGACCCATGTGATCACCCTCATTCTTCAAATATACCAAGATGTCATCAATAAACACAATAACAAATGAATCTAGGTAACTTCGAAACACCCTATTCATTAGGTCCATAAACGCCGCCGGAGCATTAGTGAGACCGAAAGACATTACCAAGAACTCATAGCGCCCATACCTAGTCCGAAAGTCCGTCTTTGGAACATCCTCACCTCTCACCCTAAGTTGGTTATACCCCGACCTCAAGTCTATCTTTGAAAAGTAGCTCGCCCCTTGGAGTTGATCAAACAAATCGTCAATCCGAGGAATATGATACTTATTCTTAATAACCTTGTTTAGTTGGTGGTAGTCAATACACATTCTCAAGGACCCGTATTTCTTTTTTACGAATAACATCGGAGTACCCCACGGAGAAATACAAGACCTTATAAAGCCTTTGTCAAGTAAATCCTTGAGTTGAGCCTTCAACTCCTTCAATTCGGCCGAAGCCTTCCGATATGGAGGAATTTAAATGGGATTCATTTCTAGTAGTAAATCGATACCAAAATCAATTTCCCATTCGGGAGGAATACTAGGAACGTCATTAGGAAAGACCTCCGAAAATTCACTCACTACGGGGACTGACTCAATAGGAGGAATTTCGGAATCCAAATCTTGGACTCCTACTATGTGATAAAGACAACCCTTTGAGATCATTTTACATGCTTTTAGACAAGATATGGTGCGACCTCTAGGAATAGAATTCCCACCCTTCCACTCAACAACGGGCTCATTTGGGAAATTAAACCTCACAACTCTTGTCCTACAATCAATAGTAGCGAAACTAGCATATAGCCAATCCCTACCCAAAATGATATCAAAATCAAGCATATCTAGTTCAACTAGATCCACATTAGAAACTCTATTGGGCAAAGTGATAGGACAATTTCTATAAACCCATTTTTCGACAACCGACTCACCCACCGGAGTAGACACTAAAAAGGGTTCATGCAAGATATCGGGTAAAGTATCAAGCTTTTTAGCTACTAGGGGAGTAACAAAAGACAAAGTAGCACCCGGATCAAGTAAAGCATACACTTTAATAGTAAAGATTTGTAACATACCGGTCACCACGTCGGGAGAGGTCTCTTGCTCACCCCTAGTACGAAGAGCATAAAAGCGATTCTTCTTTGGAGCATCACTTACACCAATTGTTTGGGTTTGATCATTCTTGCCTCGGTTCTTTATGTTAGGGCAATCCCTAGCTTTGTGGCCACTCTTCCCACAACTATAGCAATTTCCCGTCCCTATCAAGCATTAACAATAATATTCCTTTCCATATTTGGCACACGTAGGCTTCTCATTAGACGTACTCCCACTCTTCCCTTTTTGGACTCTCGGCCTAGGGACCTTTTCATCTCTAGTCTTAGGAAATTTAGATGGAACTTGATTGGAGAACCTCTTCTTGAATCTAGGCTTCTCTTGGATCTCAAGCCTATTCTTTGTAGCTCCACCCTCAAAATACTTAGCCCTTTTTGTATCTCTATCCTTCCTCTTAGATCTAGCCTCCTCCACCCTCCTAGCATGCACCATAAGACAGAAAATATTCATGTTATCATGAAGCATCGCTGAATGACATTCTTCTTGCAAGTCATCCGATACACCCGTCACAAAGCGACTCATCTCGCCTCTAGCATCAGATACCAAGTAAGGAGCATATTTGGACAATTGAATGAACTTCAAAGAGTAGTCATGATACTCATACCTCCTTGGCGGAGGTTGATAAATTCCACCACCTTAGCCTCCCTCATCTCTCTAGGGAAAAACTGGTCAAGAAATGCCTTCTTGAATATCTCCCAAGTCATCGGCCCATCCCTAAGAGGCCTATTATCTCTCCATTGCACATACCAAGTATGAGCCACATCCTTGAGTTGGTATGTGGACAACTCGGCCTTCTCATTTGTAGACAACCCCATAGCAAATAGTATCTTGTAAACCTCATCAATAAATTCTTGGGGGTATTCATCAACCTTAGACCCATAAAATATAGGAGGATTCATCCGAGTGAAGTCTCTAAGTCGGGAAGCCATAGTAGAAACTTGTTGATGAACTTGAGGTGAAGCCTCCCGATTGGCTTGAGCCGTCATAGCTTGGGCTTGAACCATTGCGGCTTGGGCTTGAGTAGTAATGTCTTTGGCCATTTGAACTAGAATAGCTCTCATCTCACCCTCAGCCAAAGGTGGAGTATTAGCCGGAGCTTGATCATCAACAACATTCTCTTCAAGTGGAGGGACTTGATAACCACGGGGAGGAACTCCCGCATTAGTAACCTCCTCCTAAAGCCTCCTAGCCGCATTCCTTCGGGTATTCATTTACTATAACCAAAATACAAGTTTTAGGTGAAATCATATTATAAGTACACTCTAGAGGCTGGATATTAGATTTCCAAGAAAAGAGTGATTCCTAAGCGTCACATAGATTCCTACTCATAAGTATGGCACGCTTCACAATTATGAATACAAACCTACATAGACGTGGTAGAGAGAGACATCAACATCAAAGATATTCAACATCATGCTCTGATACAAAGTTTGTCACATCCGGGCTTACCCCCTTAGACGAAACCGGCGTCGTCGTCCTCTTTGAGGACTAGGACTAGCCTCTTAGTCTTACATCATCACATTCATCGATCGAAAATAGGAAGAATTAAAACTTTTCAATATCATCTACTTGGAGGTTTACATAGACTTCTACATACACATAATATATATTTGTATCGAATATACATTGACCCTTCATATAGGAAGGTTTCATAGCCTTCTACTTTTATTACACATACATATAAATAAGATAGAATAAAGTCAAAATAATTGTCTCATCTCATACCATCTAAAGATCATAGCAATTTTGGCATACCCCTACATCAAGGTAAAGAAGCCACATATAGGCTTATACAAATCGTACATCAAACGAAAGTAGAATGAATATAAGAGTCTTAGAAAATAAAGCAACTCCATAGCTAGATATCGGCATCGCCCTCGGAAAGTGAGGACCTACCCCTTGGATGATAGAGAATATCCAAGTCTTCTTCAACTCGTATCAAAGAGCCTTCAACGACCGGAACCTAAAATGTTTAGGAAAAAAAGAGAAAATGGGGTTAGTACGCCACATGTACTAAGTATGAGACCATATGCACATATAACATCAAAACATGCTAAAAAAGGACATTTAATAAAATCATGCCATTTTGCCTCTTTGAGGACTTATGCACAATCAACAAACTATACCAATCATTTAGACATGTTCAAAAAGTCAAATAAGACATATGCCTATCCACATACTTTCACCCATAATCTTATATAACTCTATCACCAAATAATATCATCACAAGCATGAATAAGAGTTTATCATGTAAATAGTAAAGCAAGGCAACCAATCATAATCCTTATAATCCACAAGTGCAATGACCAAGCAAAGCCCCATAACCCTACTTAATCAAGTAACCAAAATAAGAATCATAAATAGTAACTCACTTCATATAACATAACCTTCAATATACATAAGTTCATACTTTAACAATAAGGACCATTTACGTTTTCATAAGCATCATAATCATCATATAAATTCATTTACATTTATCATCATTTATATACATAATATTAACTTCCTAAGGCTCCTATCAAGGAAAACTAGTGCAAGGCATAGGCAGAGTCCCATACCCCTACCTAAGCAAAGTCAAACCCCTCAAGTCACTTTAGTTAGTTTATACCCATTACTTCATTTTAGTTTAGGGGATACTTGTCTTAACCGACATAGACCACATGAGCTAAATATGGAATTGGGCGTCATAAAACCTTACACCGATGGAAGGTGGTTTACCGTCCAAGGTAAAACCCAATATAAACATAGCTTCCTATATGGATCCATTAGCTAGTCTTCCTATGGTGGCAACATAGTTCAAGAACTAAGAGATAGGTATTCCCTCTTCGTACCATGTGGTAATTAGGCCTCTTCTCAAAGGAATCGCTGTCTATGAAGTATCCCTCAAAGGGGATTCAACATCACATGGGGAACTATAGGGTGAATCTTTCCTCTTCATGAAAAGTCACCACCTCCCGTTGTCAAGCTCACTCCATGCTAAGCTAAGTCCCTTTTATTGAAATGTATTTAAATCTTCATTAACAATCATAACTTAGTTTAGGTCATAGGGTCTATCCCTTGTATAAACATCATCATCATAGCTCAATAAGAATTGCATGAGTAGTCCTTTCATTACAATTCATATAAGTGAGGTTAACACTTTACATATCACATCATAGTAGGGCACATTTATACACATCACCATCCTCATAACATGTGCACCCTAAGCAACCTCACAACCAAAGTTAAGACATTTCAATTAAATCAACATACCCTTCCTATCAATCCTAGATAAGGCATACTCCAACACAACATCATGACTTAATCACTACTAACCACAAGTTGAAGTAATGAATAGGAAATTTAAGACTTACCAAACCTCCTCCATAGTCCACCATAAGGGTCTTACCATCAACCCACAACTCAACCCAATTTGGTAATCACATCAATATAATTCATCAATCAACATGATAATAAAGTTAGAAGAGTCACCACATCATAATTCAACACTAAAATAAAGCTTTGAAACGTGATACTTAGGCCAATCTTCTTAACCTAGATCACTACTCAGGAACTTAGCATGAGAGACTACAATTCATCACAACATGTTTATGATTAGTGTAATAGCACTAACTAAGGATGATTTAACCAATAATAAAGTCAATTGAATCAACTCCAACATAATTCACATCAAGATCAAACCTAGGGTTAAGGGTTAAGGATCATATTCTACAATCTAGACCAAACCATCTCAATTTATCACAATCAAGTTACATTACATGTTAATATAATCATTATACCCTAAAGAAACCATAAATAACTCAATTAACAAAATCAAATTCGTAATTGAATGAAACCCATATGAAAACTCAACTTATGGAAAACCTTTGAAGGAACCCTTTGAGGAAAGAAGTCTCAAAGGTGAAGAGAGCCCATACCTTAACGTTTTAACAAGAATTTGGAGATTAATTAGTCCCTTTGCAGCCCCCAATTCCCTTCCTTAGCTTAGCCTCCAATGGTGTCTTCCAATAGAGACAGAAAGTAGAGATAAGATAGTGAGTTTCATTCTTAGAGTCTAATTAGTTTAATTGGGGTTGGGGCTTTTATATGGGTGTTAAGTTAGTTAATTAGTCACCCCTTAATACATAACTAACCCCTAGTCACTTAATTAATTAAATGACTTAACATTTAAAATGTTACAGAAACATAACCCCTCACAGAAAGAACCCCGTTGACGGGCCGTGTGTGAGTCTACGGACCTTCCCCCTCTCGTCCTGCACTCCGTCAATGAGTTCAGAGACTTTGAAGGCAAGGGGATTCCTCACCAAGGCTAAGTGTGAGACCACGGTGGAATCTACGCCCCGTTGGTCAACACACGGTCCGTCTCTTGCACCGTTAATGGACACTGCCAGGCAGTGTTGCCTCAAACGCAAGGGTCATCCTCAAGGACCCTTTGTTGGTCCTTGGGGATTCGTGCCCGAACGTTTCGACCATGAAACAACTCAAACACCTATTATCTACCTTTTTACAATTTTTCATACGTTTCCGACTCCTATAAACTAGTCAAACATGCTAAGACACACTAGTACCCTTTTGAATCAACTTTGAGACGTCATGGACGTTCTTGAACGTCTTGGTTCTTACACTTATTAACTAACATAAATTCATTAAAATGGACTTAAAACAATACTTAGACCTCATTATCTCTATGTTAGGATTTACGACACATCTTGAGATTTCGAAATGTTACATTACATTCTCCCCCACTTGGAAAAACATTCGTCCTGGAATGACACTAACATACTTCAAACATTTTTGTAATACCTCTAAAACGACTTAGGTGAAACTATATCTTAATGCTTTTGTATTAATGATTTAAAGTCCTAAAATGAGTTATAATGAGGTTAGGAGGCAGTGGTTAAAGTTTCATGAAGTTTTGAGGTCAAACATCCAAGAACGTGCATGACGTTCAAAAGGTTTGCCTTGAAACGACCTTGTGTGTCTTAGTATGTTTCGTGGAGTTTTACGTGTTCTTTTGTATGAAATTGATATGGGAGATCCTAAAATCATATACAAATGTATTCGGGCTGGAAACATCCGGGCAAACATCCCCAAGGACCAACCAAGGGTCCTTTAGGAAGGACCCATCATTAATCCAGAGGTTGTCTAGACCAGCCCAAACGACGGAGGTAATCGACGGCCAGTAGGCTGGGTGACGCCCCGTCGATGGAGGGAGTGGGTCAAGACTTAACCTAGGAACTTAATCTCCCAAAGGCAATCCTCTGAAGCAAACGATGGCCAATCAGGACAGTCTGTCCTCTGGCTGACACCTTATCGATAGGCAGTCGTGGGTTGGGTCTGCAACCTGCGCAGTTCACTATTAAGTGAAGAGGTGAATTGGTAAATTCACCCCACGTCCAAATAAATCTTTGGGAGGTTTACAAACGGTATTATAGGTATTTTAATTAGGTTTATAAGTCCTAAACACCTAGATGAATTCATTATTCCAAATCAAAAATACAAAATCTCTAAGCAACTCTCTAGAACTCCATTGAAGTCAAAACTCAAGATAGAGCTTGGATTGAAGATTGGTTGGTGATTCTTCATCAATTATTCATCAGATTTGTGGTCTATTGGGGTATGGTTATTCATCCTTGAAACTCTTTTCTTCAAGGAGCCAAACATTAAAGTGATTTCTAAAGTCTTTCAAAGATGAACATGTCCAATTTTGATATCTATCCACTGGTTCTTGCATAAAACGTATTGAATCATTATATATTGATTGAATTGATTTTATTTTGAGCATGCCTTAATGCTATTGAATTCTTATGTAGTTTTAGTAGGGCTATTGAATTATGTTAGAATCATGTTAGAATTGTTAGTATGCTGCCCTAGATTCATAAATATATGTTGAATTATCTTTAATTCATTGTCTATTGTAAGTATTGAATTGAATTGGTGATCATGGCCATGGGTAAGGGCCTTTGAGTATTGTGTTGGATGATTTATCTATGGATTAAGGTGGTGAGAGAGGATTGGTGGTACTCTATATTATGTAAAATAGGTCTTGAATTATGTTGTTATTGGTATGGTCCACTTATGGTGGCAGTGCTATGTGCCTTACTTGTGAATCATGTGGGCTCGTAGGCCTTACGTTATATACTATGATGATCATGGACTTGTCGACATTACTTGATATATTATGATTATTTGTGTAGTAGGATTATGTGATGTATGATAATATATATCTACTTGTGAGTAATGTGAAAGTATGTGTTTCTTCTATTGAAACTAGGTGATCATGTTAGACTATGACTATGTCCTCATGTGTGTAGTCTTAGGATTGATGTATGATTCTTCCTAATTTGTTATATGAGTCTTATGATGGTTATACTGATGATATTATAGTAGTGAATAGGGTGATTTATAGATGATATTGGTTATACCTATGTGCTTCTAGAATGATATGCTATATGTGAAGTATGTGTGTGTCTTGTTTTGGTAGATTTGTGTCCCTTACTTGATGCATGTGTAATGTGAATATGAGTTCTTGACTTAGTATGCTAAATCTACTTATTCTTGTATATGTAATTAACATGTTACCTTGAACATTTCTAGAAAGTCATTTATGTTGAACCTTCATCCTAGATGTTAGGTTATGATATCCTTGAAGTTGAAAGTCGTAATGCTAGCCTTCTTGTGTGAATGGTGGACTTAAGGTTTCTTGGCTGGAACATCATGAAATCATCCTTATTAAAGTCATTGAGCTATCCTCTTAACCATTGTAAGGCAACCCTAGGGGACCTCTTTGGTAAGGTGTAATATGATTGGGTTATGAACTAGATATGGAACCTCTTCATGTGATGCTTTATGTGAACTAATCTATGAGAACAAAGGCTAGCACTGAGTGAATATGGTCTGGGAAGTTTCTCTATATAAGATGACATTACAGAACAAAGAACCATTCATATTCCTAACCATGTGCCTACATAGGATGTGTCCAAGTTCTACCATTCACAAGTAGAACACCCTCTATCGGAGTAGGTTATAACTCTGGATTCCATGCCTAGCTACCATGGTCTATGTCGGTTATTACATATTCTCATCATATGAGATACCCACTAGTGTTGGAGAAGTTCTATGAAGTTTAGGTGGTGGTATGGGATGCTAACTAGACATTGCACAATAGGCTTTGAAGATGTTAGTGAATGAGTCCCTAGGTCTTTCCCAAGACCATTAATTGAATTTCCTTATATGTTGAATGACTCTTAAGTGAACTAAAGAAGATAATGACTTAAGTTAGCAAGCATGTAAATGAAGAAGTACTTAAGTAGAGTTGTTTAAGTGTTTCCTAGTTAGGGTGTGAAGGGGCCATAGGAATGGTCACTTCATGTCTTACCTAGGTAAGTCTTAAGAATGACTCTAGATAGGAAAGTTGGTTGAGTAGACATGATCTAAGCTTAGGAAGTCTTAAGGATTATTTAGGTAATCTTGGAGAGGGTGTATGGGTGTTCTCTTCTTGAATTACTTAATTAAGTCTTTTGATAACCTTTGGGAGGAGAATGTCATATTATATATATGTTATTGTATGAAGTGAGAATGATCTTACTCTAGATAGTCTAAAGGATCTCTTAAGTGTGTGTGAATGGATTGTATGGGCGGTCGCTTCATAACTCACTCAAGTGAGCCTTAGTATCTCATAGTTGTGTGTTTTGGATGTATTTTGATGCTATATTGTGATATGTGAAATTTAGGAGAACTTACAGTGATCTCACTGTTAGTTCACTGTAATGTTACTGTAACTTTCATGAAATGTGGCTATAATTTGTAATGTGTTCTAGTTGTGATGTTTGGTGTTTAAATCTGATTCTTACGCTTATACTATGAAGTTTTAATAAAAAAGATCATGTTTCTTATAAATGTCCGTTCTCATGATTTTATGCATTAAGACATACTTAGTACATGTGTTTGTACTAATTTCATACTTTTGTTTATCTCTAAAGGTGTGGTTAGTAGGTGAGAGGTGTTGTTGGAGCAAGCTTGGAATCTAGTTATCTTTCAATCATACTTGAAGTATGTCCTTACTTGACTCGAGGGCATAATCGTCTTTAGACTTCTTTATTTCAAAGTATTATAATAGATATTAGATTGTTGTACTTCGATTGTATGGGTCGTGTCCCAAGTATTTCTTAAAGTCTAAGGATTACATATATCGAGACTTAGATTTTTACATTGTTTTTAATATGAAAGATAATTTAAGATGTTTTCGTGTGAAAAGTTTTAATTCCGCACTACTTTTCATACATGTATGCAATGAATGATGTCTAAGGGCTTGTACAAGACCTCCGAGAGGTCAAGTACGTCATGTCGCACTCCGAGAGTGACATATTTTCTAGGGTGTGCTCTCGGGATGTGACAAGCTTGTTATCAGAGCATAGGTTATGAAAGAGGCCTTAGGAATCAAAAAGTCTCATAAAGCCACGTCTAGTAGAGTCTTGATCATTGGTGTGAGTCGCGACACATCTATGAGCGAGAGACTATAGGACGATAGTGTAAAACCCCCAAAATGAGTTAGGGCGTCTAGAGACTAACATGTTTATCTTAAGGTTCTAAGGTCCTAAAATGACTTATAATATGGTTTAGAGATAGTGGCAAAGTTTGAAGTGATTTGGAAGTCAAACATCAAGGGGCGACCAAAACGTTCGACGTCTAGTCACCTATGTGCCTCATGTTTCTGTGCATGCTTAAAGTTGTATGAAATGAGATTATGAAGTCTTAAAATGAGTTATAATTATGTTTAATTTTAGTATATGGAGTTTTGTGAAGTTTGGAGGCCAAATGTCCAAGACGTTCGAAAGATAGCCTAGAGACATGCATGTGTGTGTCTTCATGGGACCTTGCATGTTTGGAAGAGTTGCAGGTGTTTGTTTTGGGTGAAACTTATGTGGAAGGTCTACAACTTATTAAGGGTTCTATTTACATTGGAAACATCTGGGTACAACTTCTAAAGGTCCCCGCAAAAGGTCAAATAAGAAGGACCCAAGGCTGGTCGATACACTGCCTTGGCAGTGTCAATCGACAGACCAAATGACGGCCAGTTGGTTGACCAACGTCCCGTAGGTGAGGTCTCGTAGATTTATACTTATATTGTGAATGTCTCAACCCAAAAAATGTACAAGGACCAATCGACGGAAGCCAAAGGACGGCCAGTAGATTGACCAACGGCCAGTCGATTGGATCCATCGATGGTGGCCTGGTGCCCACTACCTGTGCTTTGTTTCATTAAAGGGGTGAATGGTAAATCCACCCCATGTTCTAACCTGACCCCAAATGATTTATTTGGTGATTTTTGGGTGTATTTAAGTGATCAAAAACGTGATCAACCCATTCCCAAACCAACTCACCCAAAGTGAACCTTTCCCTCCAAAAAGATTCTCCCTAGAAACCACCATTGTTGGTGAAGCTCAAGAACAGCTTGGAGCTTGGATTTTCATGGATGAATCACAACGTTTTAAAGGTTTTCATGACTATAAAGGTATGGTGATCCTTCATCTCTAGTTATCCTTCCATTTAGAGAGTTAATATCAAAGTTTCAAAAGAAATTTTATGATCAAACTTCTCCTTCTTCAATCTAGGCATGGGTTCTTTCTAAAAACATTTTTAATGATTAAATCTTGATAAATTGAAGTTAATATATTGGTTTTAACGTGATTTTGACTCCAATTGAATGATGAATCCATGCCCTTTCCCAAACTTGATTTAGCCCTTGCATGGGCATTGTGATCATGCCTTGTTCTTGATTGAATTGTGATTCTCTTGCGTTGAATTGATTATATTTACTGTTATTTACGTTAATTATTTTGAATTGATAATGAGGGATCCATGAGGATCAATGTATGAAGATTTAAGTATGAACAAGCCTTGATTTCTATCTCGTTAGCTACTGCCTAGCATGCACCTTATTGGTAAAAATATGATTGATGATCAATACTTGGGAAAATTAGTAAAATGGCATATTCCCTCTACATTGAATTGATAGTTTAATGCCTATTTTAGTATCTTGATCTTGTAGTGATGTAAGCATGATTTCGATATGTTAAGTGCATATTTAGCTACTGTCCTAGATTGATAATATTAATGAAACATGATTTATAATCCATGCAAGTGAAGTTGGTTAATGGTCTATGTCATTCTACATTTTAGCATGTTAATGATGTGTTATACTAGTTTGTAGTATGGCCTTGTAGTAACTTATGCATGACTTCGTATATGATTATTTTGTTTTAGCTACTGCCCTATATTTGAATTATTGATGAAAGAGTAGTAAAGGTCAATGATGACCAAATGCTAAAGGATGGGTAAGAATTGCTCTACTCTTTTACTTCTCTACTTCTTTATAGTAATGTTGATGAAGCCTTATATGGCATTGTGAGGTATGGTCCACTTATGGTGGCGGTGTTTACTTTATGTCATTATATATGTGTTGAGCATGGCCTTGAAGGCAATTTATGATTATATGAATGAGTGGTTATGATGATCACTTTATGTGCAACTTGCGCCTAGTCTTTTACTTTAGTTGTGAATCTAGGTTATGTTACTATTGTTATGAGCATGTAAATGGTTGTGTAATATCATGAGTAGGTGATGCCATTGATGAAGTGTTGGTGATTGATGACCCCTACCGATGTATCCCTATGTGAATGTGTGAATAGCTAATGTTAGGACCTTAAAGTATAACATGAAGATTGTCTTGTCTCCTATGCTAAATTGTGTTGTGTGGTCTATACTTGAAAGTGTAATATGGTCTAAGAGGGTGGCTTCCTCAATGAGTTGTTGATAGCCATTATGTGATCATATTGACAAATGTACACACGCCCTCACTCTACATGCATGCTTACAAGTAGTATAGGTCATGATGTCTAAATGAAAGGTAAATCTCATATTCACTAATGTTTATTATTATGCATGCTAAGCTTGAGTCCAAGAAAGTTTGTTATGAGCATGTCTTGTATGGTATAATGTGAAGTATGTGGTACGATGAAGTATGATTATACCTACTGCCTAATTGTGTTTATATGAAAGCATAGTTCATATAGTTACACTTGTACACTTATGCATGAATGAAATGATGTATGTTCATGTGTGGTAATTATGTGTTATGTGGAAGGTTTGCTCACATATAAGTCTTCACACACACATGTATGAATATCTAGTCAAGAGAGGGGCCTTGAAAGATGTATTTATGTGTACCCTAAACTAGATGGTGCTTTACTTATGCTATATCCATGTGAAAGGATTTCTCACATGAATTAGGTTGATGAACTCTCATCTATGACCTATGATTTAAGCATATGAGGGGATGACGCTCCTAAACCTATGTTTTATGAAGAAATGATAATAACGGCTTTTTCAATAAAGGGAACTTAGCTTAGCACCGAGTGAACTTGGATATGAGTGTGTGTCCCTTTCCAATGTGGAAAGGTAGGTCTACCATAAATCTCATGAGGTGGAAAGCCTCATATCCCAAGGGCATAGAGGGATGTTTATATGATAGCATCCAAGTTCCATAACTATGTTGCCACCATAGGATACTAGCTAGTGGATCCACCTAGAAAGCTATGTCAAGTTTGGTTCTACTTTAGCCGGAAGACCACCTTCTTTCGGTGTGGGGTTTCATGACACCGGATTCCATGTTTAGCATCACATGGTGTATGTTGGTTAAGGCTATAGTTTCCCTAAAGTAAAATGGACAATGGAAGTAAATGACTAGGACCCTAACTAGAATGACTTAAGGGATGTTACTTAGGATAGGTGGAAGTAATGAACCCATCTAGACATTGCACAAGTATCTCCTTAGGAAGTTCTAGGAAGGTGTTCTAATGCATGTGTCTATGTATATGTTCTTTATGCATGACTTTGTAGTATTGGTCTACTTGTTATGAAGATGTGCATGGTATGAGTCTATATGCATGATGTTGATATTATTGACTATATGATGAAGGTCTTGTATTGACATGAATGAAGTTGTCTTCACTTACTTATTGATGTATGAATTGGATGGTAAGGCTTGTGGTCTTATGATAGGTTTACTAAGTATGTGTGAGGTTATGGGGCTTCACATATACATTGCACTAGTAGGGTTAGAGTAGGATTGTGAGTAAGGTCTTATAATTCATTAATGTGAAGTGAAGTTGGTATATGTGCAAGTTAAAGGTAGTTTACTGTAATTGTCCTTATAGTCTTGGCTTAACTATGCCTATGTTGTACTATACTTCTGTGATGGTATGTGTTGTCTTGTGTAGATGATATGTATGTTTTCTTGTGGCCTTAAGGTGATGCATTGCACCAAGTATCACTAGAGGGTTACTTGGGAGGTTAATGAATGAAAAGGAATATATTTCACTGTTAAGGGAAAACTAGTCACTATAATGTGACTTGAAAATGTAATAAATTCTATATGTGATCTTATGAAATGTTTGGACTTTGAATATGTTTATATGAAGTATGTGAATGATATAAATGCTATTGATAAAGGTTTTATGAAGATTTACTCAAAAAGGCATAAAGTATGATTTCAAGAAAATGCCCCTTTTAAATGCATGTTTTTGCATGGTTGTCATACTTAGTGCATTCTGGTACTAATCCCATTCTTCTCTACTTTTTACACAAAATGTAGGTTATGTATGCTTAAAGGAACGGGTGAATGAGGAGATTCCTCCTTAAGTTGAACAAGTTTAGCAAGTTCTTCAAGGTGCTCAAGGTGCTCAAGGTGCACAAGGGGATCAAGGTGCTAGTAATGCTCAAGTCCCTCTTGTGGAAGGAGGTAATGATGTTCCAGTGGTTCTCCTGTAAATGACTAATGGGGAGATTAGAGAGACTTTACTTGCTTTAGCCCGAGCCATGACTACCCATGTGAATAGGGGCATTGAGCCTAGAATGAATGTAGTGGAAAGCACTATGACATCTAGATTGAGATATTTTGTGAGGATGAATCCTCCTATCTTTCTTGTCTCTAAGCTAAGAGAGGATACCCAAGAGTTCCTATATGGTGTTTATAAGGTGTTGAGTGCCATGGGGGTGAGTTCTAGGGAGAAGGCGGAGTTAGCTTCGTACCAATTGAGGGAGGTTGCTCAAGTGAGGTACACTCAATGGAAAGATAATAGGCCGGTTGAGTCGGGACCTATAGAGTGGGAGGAGTTTAAGGAGACTTTCTTAGGAAAGTACTTTCCCCTTGAGAGGAGGGAGGTGAAGGTAGAGGAGTTTATAAATCTAAAGCAAGGCAATATGAGTGTTGAGGAGTATTCCCTAAAATTCACTATGTTGTCTAGGTATGCCCCATCCTTAGTGTCTAACCCTAGGGATGAGATGAGTAGGTTTTTGACCGGGGTCGCCGAACTAGTGAAAGAAGAGTGTCGTACGGCCATGCTCCATGATGATATGAATTTTTCTAGAATCATGGTTTATGCTAAATCCATAGAGGAGTCTAAAATTAGTAGGATCTCTAGAAAGCTGAAAAGGAGTGGGTCAAGTGATCAAAACCAACCTAGGTTCAAGAAGAAGGTTTCAAGTCAAGATGAACCTAGGGGTCCTAAGGTGAAACTTGAGAAGGGTAGTGGTTCTCAAGGTGATAAGCCTACATGTGCTACATGTGGGAAGAGGCAATATGGGCAATGCCTAATGGGTACCGGGAGTTGATTTGGTTGTGGTAAGGATGGAAACAAGGTGAGGGGTTGTCCTACTATTGCCTCTAGAGGAAGGGAAGGTAAGCAAGTTCCTCCAAGTGTTCCGGGAGATGATGCTCCAAAGAAGAATCGCTTCTATGCACTCCGAGCTAGGGGTTCAAAGCCTGAAGAGGATGAGGATGATGGTAAGTCCTTGTATTTCTCTCTTTAGTTTTACAAGTTCTTTATAAGTAGGAAAGTATGGTGAGTAGTAGAGTATTGATTGATTGTCTCATCTCTTCTATTCAACTCAAGCTTGAGAGTTAGAATGTCATAGTAGTATGTTGCATTGTTGCATTGTGTTTAGGAGTCTTGTTGGAATTGAATTTTATTGATTCCTTGCATTGTGAATTTAATGAAGTTATGATTATGTTGTAAATTGAGTTTATGTGGTTTTGTCTATCATATTATCATGTTTTTATCATCAATTTCCTAAAAGATGCATTTTTGAAATTTTGAAGCATGTTCACTGTAATACCTGGCAACTTACTGTAATAATTCTTAAATTTTGGCTAAATTGTGTTTTTGTTGAAAATGGTTGTATGGTGTTTATAATTGATTTATAAGAGCATGATAATGAATGTAAAAGGAGTTCTTGCTATTTGGAATGAGGAATGTGAGTCTTAGTGCATAATGAGTTGTAGAATGAGTTTCTACCTTCTTGTTGTGTTGTGAGTCACTTGGTTATGTGAAATTGGTGTTATTCCTAATTGTGTATTGAGTATGGTGTGGTATGGTTATGTTCTGCTAGTATTGAGTTTCTTGTCCCTTAAAAGTGCCTAAAAAGAAGCAAGTGCCATTCGAGGACGAATGTTGTCCAAGTGGGGGAGATTGTAATACCTCTAAAATGACTTAGGTGAAACTAGAGCCTAACGCTTATGTCTTAATGATTAAAAGTCCTAAAATGATTTAATATAAGGTTATGAGGCAGTGGTTGAAGTTTCATTTAGTTTTGAGGTCAAACGTCCATGACGTTCGAAAGGTTTGCCTTGAAATGACCTTTTGTGTCTTAGTATGTTTCGTGGAGTTTTACGTGTTTGTTTTGGATGAAATTGATGTGGGAGGTCCTAAACTTGTATACTAACATATTCGGGTTGTAAAAGTCAGGGAAAACATCCCCAAGGATCAACCAAGGTTCCTTGAGGAAGGGCCCATCATGGAGCCAAAGGCTGTCTAGACCAACCCAAATAACGGAGGCAACCGACAGCCAGTAGGCAGGTCGACGCCCCGTCGATGGAGGTCGTGGGTCAAGAATTAGCCTAGGGAGCTTAAGCTACCAAATTCCAGCCTTTGAACCAAACAACGGCCAGCCAGGACGGTCCGTCTTCTGGCTGACGCCCCGTCAATGGGCAGTCGTGGGTTGGGTCTACAACCTGCACAGTTCACTGTTAAGTGATAGGGTGAATTGGTAAATTCACCCTACGTCCAAATAAGTGTTTGGGTGGTTTACTAAGGGTATTATAGGTATTTTAATTAGGTTTATAAGTTCTGAACACCTAGATGAATTCATTATTCCAAATCAAAACCCAAAATCTCTAAGAAACTCTCTAGAACTCCATTGAAGTCAAAACTAAAGATAGAGCTTGAACTAAAGATTGGTTGGTGATTCTTCACCAATTCTTAGTCAAATTCGTGGTCTAGCATCAATTGAGGTGGTTCTTCATCTTTGCAACTCTTTTCTTCAAGGAGCCAAACTTCAAAGTGATTTATAAAGTCTTTCAAAGATGAACTTGTCCAATTTTGATATCTATCCATGGGTTCTTGAATAAAAAGGTTTGGATCATTATATATTGATTGAATTAATGTTAGTTTGATCGTTTTAACCTAATTACTGTATGAACTCATGTAATTCATGAGCCCTAGTTTTTGACTACTTTGTGGGTAACTTGATTATGTGTTAATGCTATTGAATTCTTATGTAGTTTGAGTAGGGCTATGGAATTATGTTACAATTATGTTAGAATTGTTAGTATGATGCCATAGATTCATAAATCTATGTTTAATTATCTTTGATTCATTGTTTATTGTATGTATTGAATTGAATTGGTGATCATGGCCATGAGTAAGGGCATTTGAGTATTGTGTTGGATGATTTAGCTATGGATTGAAGTGGTGAGAGTGGATTGGTGGTACTCTTACCTAATTATCTTTATATTATGAAAATTAGGTCTTGAATTATGTTGTTATTGGTATGGTCCACTTAATGTGGTGGTGCTATGTGCCTTACTTGTGAATTATGTGGCCTCGTCGGCGTTACTTTATGTACTATGATGATCATGGCCTTGTCGGAATTACTTGATATATTATGATGATTTGTGTAGTTGTTATGTGAAATATGATCATATCTATGTACTTGTGAGTAATGTGAAAGTATGTGTTTCTTCTATTGACACTAGGTGATCATGTTAGACTATGACTATGTCCTTATGTGTGTAGTTTTAGGATTGATGTATGATTCTTCCTTCTTGGTTATATGAGTCTTATGAAGGTTATATTGATAATATTATAGTAGTGAATAAGGTGATCTATAGATTATGGTGTTTATACCTATGTGCTTCTATATTGATATGATATATGTGAAGTATGTGTGTGTCTTGTCTTAGTAGACTTTAGTCCCTTACTTGATACATGTATAATGTGAATATGAGTTATTGACTTAGTATCATAAATAACCTTAGCATTGTATATGTTATTGACATGTGACCTTGAACATTGCTAAGAAGGTCCTTTATGTGGAACCTTGATCCTAGATGTTAGGTTATGATATCCTTGAAGTCGAAATTCGTAATGGTATCCTTCTTGTGTGAATGGTGGACTTAAGGTTGGTTGGATGGAACGTCATGAAATCATCCTTAGTAAATTCATTGAGCTATCCTCTTAACCATTGTAAGGCAATCCAAGGGGACCTCTTTGGTAAGGTGTAATGTGATTGGGTTATGAACTAGATATGGAACCTCTTCATGTGATCCTTTATGTGAACTAATCTATGAGAACTAAGGACAGCACTGAGTGAGTATGGTTTGGGAAGTTTCTCTATATAAGATGACATTAGAGAACAAAGAAACCCTACATATTTCTTAACCATGTGCCTACATGGGATGTATCCAAGTTCTACCATTGGCAAGTCTAACACCCTCCATCGGAGTAGGTTATAACTCCGGATTCCATGCCTATCTACCATGGTCTATGTCGGTTATTTTCTATTCTCATCATATGGGATACTTACTAGTGTTGGAGAAGTTCTATGAAGTTTAGGTGGTGGGATGGGACGCTATCTAGACATTGCACAATTAGGCTTTGAAGATGTTAGTGAGTGAGTCCCTAGGTCTTTTCCAAGACCATTACTTGAATGTCCTTAAATGTTGAATGACTCTAAAGTGAACTAAAGAAGATAATGACTTAAGTTAGCAAGCATGTGAATGAATAAGTACTTACCTAGAGTAGTTTAAGGGTTGCCTAGTTAAGGTGTGAAAGGGGCATAGGAATGGTCACTTCATGTCTTACCTTGGTAAGTCTTAAGAATGACTCTAGATAGGAAAGTTGGTTGATTAAGTAGACATGATCTAAACTTAGGAAGTCTTAAGGATTATTTAGGTAATCTTGGATAGGATGTATGGCGTTCTCTTCTTGAATTACTTAAGTAAGTCTTTTGATAACCTTTGGGAGGAGAATGTCATATTATATATATGTTATTGTATGAAGTGAGAATGATCTTACTCTAGATAGTCTAAAGGATCTCTTAAGTGTGTGTGAACGGATTGTATGGGCGGTCGCTTCATAACTCAATCAAGTGAGCCTTAGTATCTCATAGTTGTGTGTTTTGGATGTATTTTGATGCTATATTGTGATATGTAAAATTTAGGAGAACTTACAGTGATCTCACTGTTAGTTCACTGTAATGTTACTGTAACTTTCATGAAATGTGGCTATAATTTGTAATGTGTTCGAATTGTGATGTTTGGTGTTTAAATGTGATTCTTATGATTTTACTATGAAGTTTTAATCAAAAAGAGCATGTTTCTTATAAATGTTTGTTCTCGTGATTTTATGCATTAAGCAATACTTAGTACTTGTGTTTGTACTAATTTCATACTTTTTTTTATCTCTAAAGGTGTGGTTAGCAGGTGAGAGGTGTCGTTGGAGCAAGCTTGGAATCTAGTTATCGTTCAAGCATGGTTGAAGTATGTCCTCACATGCTACTAAAAAGTTCTAACTCTCAAGCTTGAATAGAATAGGAGAAATGAGACAAAATCCCATCATCCCTACCACATCAACATGCTCCCCACTTAGAAGGAACCCATCAACACACTAAAGGGAAAAACTATACTTTATTGGCACCTTGATCTGGATGTGCTTCTTTGTTAGCTTGAAGAGCATAGAAACGACCATGATTTTGAGGAATGGGAATCGTACCCTCACTAAGAGATTTCTTGGCTTTTCTCCCATTAGCCTCAATAGTAGGACAATCTCTCACCTTGTGATCATTCTTCCCACATCCATAACATCCACTAGTACCGGCGAAGCACTTCCCATAGTGCCTCTTACAACAAATGGAACAAGGAGGCCTAACCAATTGAGACCTACCACTTCTCTCTTGGGCGACCTTTGGAACACTTGTGCCATCTTGATTTGGGTCCTCTTTTTAAACCTTGTTTGGCCTTGCTCCTCAAACCTTCCTCTTTTTAAATCCCTTCCTAACCTCTTAAGCTTGGATTCTTCGATGACTTGAGCATACACTATGAGTCTAGATATATTCATGTCATTATGGAGCATTGTCGTACGACACACTTCCTTCACAAGATCAGAAACACCGGTCAAGAACCTACTGATCTGATGTCTAGGGTTAGACAGCAAAGATGGAGCATACTTAGACAATAGGGTAAATTTCAAATACTCCTCCACACTCATGTTACCTTGCCTAAGGTTCATTAACTCCTCAATCTTAACCTCATTCTTCTCACGAGGAAAGTATCTCCGTAAGAATGCTTCCTTAAACTCTTTCCATTCTATAGGACCCGATTCAATCGGCCTATTGTCTTTATATTGTGTGAACCACACTTGAGCAACTTCTTTAAATTGGTATGAAGACAACTCTGCTTTTTCCCTAGAAGACACAACCATAGCATGGACTATCTTATAAACCTCATCCAAGAATGATTAGGGATCCTCTCCCACCTTAGAGCCAAAAAAGATAGGAGGATTCATCCTCACAAAGTCCCCCAACCTAGAGTTCATGGTATTCTCAAGATCATTAACCCTAGGCCCCACATCTTCATTTGCTTGGGTCGTCCTGGCTCGGTCTAGGGTAAGAAGAGCCTCTCTAACCTCCTCATTAGTCATGTTTGGGAGAACCACCAGAACCTCATTCCCTTGATTAGCTATAGGGACTTGTTCACCTTGGGGAGGAACTCCCTCATTCACCACTTCCTCATCCACTCTTCTTGCGGGTATCCTTCTTGTATTCATATCCTATAAACACTAGACAAGAGATTAATAAAAGACACTTATAACCTCAACTCTATAGAACGACACAAGAGTAATGAAGAAAGTGAAACTTCTATCTTCCTATAGCCTCTTGCTCATAGATGTGTCCCAACTCACACCGCTGAACAAGACTCTACTAGACGTGGCTTTATGAGACTTTGATTACTAAATACTACTTCGTAAGCTTATGATCTGATACAAATTTTGTCACGACCAAGAAGTACCTTCTAGAAGTAACACGTCGTACTTGCCTCTCGGAGGTCATGTACAAGCCGCTTAGCATCATTCATCACATAAATATGAAAATTATTGCGGAATTAAAGTTTTCAGAATAATAGTCAATAAGAAACTCTTTTATAAAACTACGAAAGAAACTAAGTCTCATCATAATCCATCTTAGACATAAGTCAATATCATAGGGTCACAACCCTTTCATCAATTTGAGAAAAAACTTATAGTCTATTAAAGTCTTTAGAAAAGTAAAACTAGAATTAAGATCCATGCTCTCGATCATATGAGGACATACCAATCTTGAGAGAGATCTACTTCCCAAGCTTAAACTTCTAGGAATCCTCAGTTGCCACCACCTACACAAGTAGACATCGAGAACATATCTAATTAGCACAATGATGCACTAATTATGGTAAACATGAAAGAAAACCATGTGAAAAGGGAAATTTACTTAAAGATATGTTTTTCATGCTATTTTTATTTTAAAAAACTTCATCATAAGATTTTAAGAAACATAATACAATTCAACAATCACATATAAGACATATTCCATATTCAAAAAGTAATCCTTTTCATCACTTTAGACCCTATACCTAAGGTTACTCTAAGACTCACTCAAGTAAGACATGAAGAGACCACCCATACACCCTCTTCAAGCGCACCCAAGTGATCCTCAAAGCTACCCTAGATAAGAACCATTCTCTTCAACATATTTTTACTAAGTGAACATTATTCATTAAATACATTTAAAATACAACTAAAAAAGTAGGTGACTTCACATAATGATCTTGAAATACCACTCTAGCATCTTCAAAGCCTACTCGTGCAATATGTGTAATACTCCGAAATTCTAAAGACTAATCTAGAGCCTAACATGAGAGTCTAAGAGTTATAACACTGTTTAAAAGTAAATTATAATGTATATAATTCATTTGGGAAGTTTTATAATCAAAATGTCAAGGAACATCCATGACGTCCGGAAACTAATTCAAGAAGTGCTAGTGTGTCTTAGCCTATTTGACTAAGTTTTAGGAGTCGGAATTCAATGAAATTTAGTGGTAAGGTGTATAATATGTATTAGAGTTGGTTTATAGTCGAAACTTCTGGTTACAACTTCCAAAGGACAAACTAAAGGGTCCTTGAGGAGGACCCTTGCATTTTGGTAAAAGCTATCTAGGACGGTAGCCACCACAGGCGACGAGGCGTGGTTGGATCGAAGGGAAATCGATGCCTACGTTGACCAACACTTATCCATTTTGTCCAAGTACACATTTGGAAAAATCTCTGTCGCAAACCACAGATGTGAAGCACGGAGGCCACACTGGTCGTCGACTGATCTACGGCCCGTAGGTCGGGGTCTCGTATGTCAGGTCCATTGTAAGACCTCGAAAATGAGATAAGGTGTCTAGAGCCTAACATGTTCGTCTTATCGTTATAAGGTCCTAAAATGCCTTATTATGTCATATAGAGTCAGTGTGCAAAGTTTGAGGTGATTTGGAAGTCGAACGTCAAGGGACGTCCAAGACGTTCGACGAATAGTCGCTAATGTGCCTCATGTGTGTATGCATGCCTAAATTGTGTGAACTGAGTCAAATAAGTCTTGAAATGGTGTTAAATGATGTTTAATGTTATTGTATGAAGTTTCGTAAAGTTTGGAGGTCAAACGCCCAAGAACGTCCAAGACGTTCGAAAGATAGACCC
Source organism: Solanum sitiens (assembly GCA_016801875.1). Taxonomy (NCBI): domain Eukaryota; kingdom Viridiplantae; phylum Streptophyta; class Magnoliopsida; order Solanales; family Solanaceae; genus Solanum; species Solanum sitiens. The sequence goes on along the minus strand of JABWTJ010000070.1, from coordinate 1,233,698 downwards.
TAAGACGTTCATCGTATGACATGTTGGGGTCAAGGCTATTTGGACGTCTTGTAGGTGTTTGTTTTGGATGAAACTTATGTGGTAGATCTATAACATTTTAAGGTTTGTAATCGCGTTGGAAACGTCCGGGTACGACTTCTAAAGGGCCCCACAAGAGGCCCCAAAAGAAGGACCCCAAGGCTGCCAATACACTGCCTGGGCAGTGTCCTTGACGGACCCAATGACGGACCGTTGGGCCTCCAACGGACCGTCAAGCAGGTACCGTCGAAGGAGGGTATCCTTGGGCAGGTTGTGAGCCAAGAAATTGGCTAAGTCATGGGCGACGGAGGGCATGACGCCCCGTCAAGCCCATGACGCCCCGTCAAGGCATGCGTCGCGGGTGGCCTGCTAGTTAGCTGCCTGCGTGCTGCCTCTTAAAGGGGTGAATGGTAAATTCACCCCACGTCCTAACCTGACTATAATAGGTTTAATTATGTAATTTTAGGTGTATATAAGCCTTCCAAAACGTGATTAACCCATTCCCAAAACCCTCTCACATATTTTAAGCCTTTCTCTCCAAAAATGTTCTCTCTAAAACCACCATTGTTGGTGAAGCTCAAGAACAGATTCAAGCTGGGTTTTCCATGGATGAATCATTAAGTTTTAGAGGATTTCAACTAATAAAATGTATGGTGATCCTTCATCTCTAAGTAACCTTTCACTTGGAGAGTTCTTCTCAATGTTTTCAAAGAAAATTTATGATCAAAGTTCTTCTTCTCCAATCTAGCCATGGGTTCTTTCTCAAAACGTTTTTAATGATTAAAGCATGATGAATTGAAGTTAATACAGTGATTTGAATGTTATTTCACTCCAATTGCATGATGAACCCATGTTCCTTCCAAAATTGGTTTAGCTCTTGCATGGGCTTTGTGATCTTGACTTGTTATCGATTGAATTACGATTACCTTATGTTGAAGTGATTGTATATACTGTTAATTACATGAATTTATGTTGAATTGATGTTGAATGATACATGAGGATCAATCTATGAAGATTTGAGCATGTTTAGCCTAGTTTTCTATAGTCATTGTAACATTGGTTTTCTTGTGATCCAAAGTGAGTTTCGATTAAGTTGTGGTTCTTGTAGCTACTGTTTTAGGTTAATACCATGGTTGAATTGTGGATATAAATCATGTGTGACAAGAGTAGAGAAGGCTTGGTTTGAATTAATCTAGGCTCTTCTTGTCTATGAAGTTGTAACTTGTGATCTTAACGTTAGGTTAGTCGCTATAAGAATTGATTATGGTTAATGTCTATAGCTGCTGCCTATAATGAAATATGAGGATGAATTATATGTAATTAATACAATATGGGTCAATTCATGATAGGTTGAATATGATTAACCTATGTAAACTTACTTTCCACGAGCTCCCTATATAAAGTATGCTTGTATCGACCTTAATGGCAAATTGTAGTAGTGTCTCATCTAGATTATGATTTCATTAGCTACTGCCTTAGGGTGATATGATTCACGAAATATGACCTATAATCCATATGAATGAAATTGATTAGCGATCTATGTTCTTCTACTTTCCTAGTATGTGATATATATGTTATGGTATAATCATGTAGTGACTTGTACATGGTTTCTTATATGTTTAAAGTACATTTAGATACTGCCATATATGTGTCTTATTGATAAATAAGGTGTATTGATCAATGATGATCAAAGGATGAGAATTGGGTAAGAATGCTTATTTCCTTTACTCTTCTACTTCTCTATTCCCTTATAGTAATGTTGATGAAGCCTTGTATGGCATTGTGTGGTATGGTCCACTTATGGTGGCGGTGTTTACTTTATTGTTATTATAAATGTGTTGACCATGGCCATGAAGGCAAATTGATGAACTTATGAACATGTGCTTAAAATGATACTATGAGAAGCTTATGCCTACTTTCCTATTCTAGTTGTGAATTAGGTTGTGTGGCTATTGTTTGGGCATATGTATAACCATGTTAGGGTATTATATAGGTGCTGCCCTTGATTGTTAAAGTGGTTAATATCCTCTACCCATGTATCCCTTATATGGGAGTGTAAATAGCTAAAGTTAGGAGTCTTGATTATAATGTATATATATAGTCTTGTCTTCTATGCTATTATGTGTTGTGTGCTATGTGCTTGGAAATGTAATGTGGTACAATAGGGTGGCTGACTTAAAGAGTTATTGATAGCCATTATGTGATCATGATGGTCAATGTACATACACTCTCACTTACATGCATATTACAAGTAGTATAAGTCATGGTGTCTAAATGAAAGGTAGTTCTCATATTCACTAGTGTCTACTACTATGCATATTAAGGTGATGTTTATGAATGTATGATTTGTATTACCTTACTAGGATGACTTGATAGGTGTACTAGTATGGACAAGGGTATGGGACCTTGTCTATGCATTGCACATGTATATCTTGATAGGATAGTTCCTAGGTTTGGTTCTTATGCATATGAAGGATGATTATATGAACATGTTATGAATATGATATGATGAAGTATGAATGTGTATAGTGTCTTAGTAGGTTTATATGAAAGGATTGCTCATATAGTTATGCCTATAGACTTATGCATTGATATATGAACATGTGTGACTTGATGTGTTATGTGAAAGGTTTGCTCACATCTATATATACGCTCACACACATGAATGATCTAGTTAGAGAGAAGAGGTCCAACTAGGAGGGCCCAAGAATACTCCAAAACTAGATAGGTTCTTGAATATGCTATAAGCATATGAATGATGAATATCCTAAGACTATGTTTTATAAACAAAGGTAATAAAGTCTTTTCAATAAAGGGAACTTAGCTTAGCACCGAGTGAACTTGACATTGAGAGGTGTTGACTTCCCTTAGAGGAATATTTCACCATTTGTCCCTTATAGAGTGTTGACTTCCCTTAGAGGAATAATCACCTATGGACCTACATATGGTGTTGACTTCCCTTAGAGGAATAATCACCTATGGACCTACATATGGTGTTGACTTCCCTTAGAGGAATACTCACCTTCCCTTAGAGGAATACTCACCTATGTACTTACATGAAGTGTTGACTTTCCTTGAGGAATATTCACTCATGTTATCTCATGAGGTGAGGCCCCATTACCAAATGGTATATAGAGGGAATACCTATCTCTTAGTTCCATAAACTATGCTTGCCACATAGGATCTAGCAAAGTGAATTCACTTGATATGCTAGCATGTATGTTAATGTTCTACCTTGGCTAGGTAGTAACACCTTCCTTTGGTGTAAGGCTCTACAACACAAAATTCCATGATTAGCACCCATGGTCTTAGTGTCGGTTAAGGCTATGGTTTCCCTAAAGTAAAATGGACAATGGAAGTAATTGAATAGGATCCTAACTAGGAGGACTTAAGGTAAGTTACTTAGGATAGATGGAAGTAATGAACCCATCTAGACATTGCACAAGTGACTCCTTAGGAAGTCTTAGGAAGGTTCTCTAATGCATATGATTATGTATGTGTCCTTTATGTATGATGTTGTAGTCTTGGTTTGACTATGTTTATGTTGTACTATACTTCTATGATGGCATGTGTTGTCTTGTGTAGATACTATATATGGTATTCTCTTATGTTCCTAAGGTGATGCATTGCACCAAGTATCCCTAAAGGATTGAGTTCACTATAAAGTGACCTTTATGCGCACTTATATTCTATATGTGCTTTCATACGATGATTGGCCTTTGATTGTGTTTCTATGACGTATGTTGATGATATAAATGATGTTAACAAAGGTTTTATGATGATTTACTCAAAATGGCATGAAGTATGATTTCAAAGGAAATGTCCCTTTTAAATGCATGTTTTCGCATGGTTGCCATACTTAGTACATTCTTGTGCTAATCCCATTCTTCTTTACTTTTTACACAAAGTGTAGGTATTGGAATGCTTAAAGGAGGTCTATGATCGAGAAGCTTGATAGGTGTTTTCTCAAGCTCAAGGAAAGGAAATCCTTAAGTTCAAGGATGTCCTACTTATGTCTTTAATATGAAGTCTTTAAATATTGTATAGTTATGTAAGGTATCGTATTGGGCCGTGTCCCTAATGTATTCTAAAGTTATTGAGTCTAAGATGGCAAAGAGACTTAGAGTCTAATTATGTATTATGACTTATGTTTTATATATATGATGTGATGTTTCTAGCATATGATGTGCTATGAAAAGTTTTAAATTTTCCGCTAAATTTACTATGCCAATGCAATGAATGATATGAGAGGCTTGTCTTAGACCTCCGAGAGGTCGACGACGCCGGTTACAATCCAAGATTGTACCCTATCTTCTAGGGTATGCTTTTGGGTTGTGACATCCATGTGTTAGCTGCCATGTTTTAATTAATTAAATTAGCTAATTAAGTGGTTATTTAATTACTTATGTGTTAAGGGAGGTCTAATTAAGTTAGTTAATGACTTATATAAAGACCCCAAACCTAATTAAACTAAACCTAACTCTCATAATTTTTAAAAACCAATTGCTCTTCCTTCTCTCTTCTTTCTCTCTCCCCAAGAAACTCCATAGAAGACCAAGCAAAGGAGGGTTCTAGGTATTTAAGGAGGGGGCTTTTCTCCATAAATCATCATCGATTAGTAAGGTATGGGATTGCTTTCACCTTTGGGATCTCTTTCCCCAAAGGGTTCCTCCAAATTGATTTCAAAAAGATGAAATTCAAATGGGTTTTCTTCTATTATGAATTTGACTTTATACATTGCTTTGTTTATGATTTATTTAGATAATTATGAGTAGATTATGATGCATTGTAAGTCAATTATTCCAGTTCTTGATTAATTAACCTAAATTGTGAAGTAGATCATGAATTTGACCTAAGTCCCTAACCCTAAGCTATGAACTAGTGATGAATTGTTGTGTAGTGATTCAATTAACTTCATTATCGTGTTGATTAATATTGTGTAATGATATTACACCCATTTTTGGGTTGAATTAATTGGTTGACGGTAAGACCTTGATGATGGCTTGTGAAGGAGATTGAGGTAACTCTTGTGATCTCAATTCTTTACTTCAATTATGATTACATGTGTTTAGTGATGAAGTTATATTGAAGTATACCTTATGATAATATTGATTAGGGTTGGAATGATGTTGAATTGGAATGTCTTGAACTATGGTTTGTGAGTTGTTGGCTAAGATGTAAATGTTATAAGGATGGTGATAACTTACCAATGTGATTTATGATAATGTGATATATAAATGTGCTAATCTCACATGTATGAATTGTAATGAAAGGACAATACTCATGCAATTCTTATTGAGCTATGATGATGATTATATAAAGGGTAGACCATATTACCTTAACTAAGCTATGATGATTAATAAAGGCATTAAAGACATTTCAAAAGGGACTCTATCTTATCACCGAGTGAACTAGAGTGAGGAGTGTCCCTTCCCACATAGGGAAGGTAGGATCACTAATGTAATCATAAGATTGGAGACTATAATGCATGTAGCATAAAAAGGGTTCTAACTACATCTCCTAGTTCTTGAACTATGTTGCACCCATAGGAATACTAGCTAGTGGATCCACATAGATGTTATGTTCATGTTTTGGTACTACCTTGGCAAGTAGTACGCCTTCTTTCGGTGTAGGATTCCATGACACTTGATTCTACATTAGCTCATGTGGTCTAGGTCTTTTAAGGCAAGATGTTCCCAAAAGGTAAAATGAAGTAATGAAGTGAACTCTAACTAGGGTGACCTAAGGGGTTTAGCTTAGTCTAGGTAGGGGTATGGAACTCTACCTATACATTGCACTAGTTAGCCTCGAGGAAAGTCTTAGAAGGATGTTCTTATGTATATATATGCTTATAAATGTAAATGATATGTATATGATGATCTTACATGTTAATGACATTATGTGATGTTGGTTTCACTTATGAACATGTGTTTGGTCTCTATTACTAAAGTATGATGCTATGTAATCTTAATTATATGGTATGTGAAGTTGAGCATATTTATGGTTCTTGTAGGGTTTTCTTGGTTAAGTGAGGTTATGGGGCCTTACTTAGTTATCGCACTAGTGGACTTAATTGGGGTCCATAAGTAATGGTCTTGATTTAGTTATGATGTTATAAACTCGTATACATGCTTGTTGGTGTTATAACTTGATGATAGAGTTATCTTGATTATGTGATCAATTATGTTGATATGCATGTTTACTTGACTAGACTTAGTATTGTTGTTCTTGTGATGTACATGGTCTTGAATTAATAAATATGTACTATTGACTTGTATTGGTTATTGAATGTGCAAAAGACTCTTTAAAGTAAATTTGCATGCTTTAATGAAATGTCCCTTGATGCGCTAAACCCGTTTCTCCCTTTTTCCCCAACATTTTAGGTTCAGGTCATTGAAGGATTTGTGACTATTTTTAAAGAAAGACTCGGATTCTCATTCTCCAAGTTAGGTGAGGACAATGCCACTTTGTAATATTGGATGTTGATTAGTCTTAAAGACACTTTGTTCATTCTCTTTCATTTGAGTACTAAGATTGTATAGCCTATATGTGGCTTTTATTGTATTGATGAATGGGTTATGCCCAATTGTTATACTATCAATTAGATGGTTATGATATGACACATCCGTTTTAAGATTATGTTGTTTCTTATATATATATGTGTCATAAAAGTAAAAGACTATGTAATCTTCTTATACTAAGGGTTTATGTATACTCGATATGAATATATTATGTGTATGCAAGAGCTCTATGTAAACCTCATGATAGATATAGAAGAAAAGTTTTAAATTTTCCGCATATTTAACCTATGAATGTTATGATGAATGCTAAGACGCTAGTCTTAGTCCTCTCCGAGGACGACGACGCTGGTTTTGTCTTGGAGGTGCTCCACGGATGTGACAAACTTGGTATCAGAGCATGAGATTGAATATCCCTAGAAACGATGTCTCATTAAACCACATCTGTGTAGATTCTTATTCATAATTGTGAATGAGAGACTATGTGATGCTTAGTAACTCTCATCTTCTTGTATTCCTACGTCGTGCCTCTAGAGTACTATTATGTACTTTATCCTAAACCTTGTATCGTGGTTTTAGGTATGAATACTCGAAGAGAAGCTGCTAGAAGGGCCGAAGAGAAAATGGCTAATGTGAGAGCTAATGACAATCAAGTGCCTCCACAAGACAACCAAGTGCCTCCACTTGAAGAAGTTGCTATGGGTGATCAAGTTTCAGTTGCTCCTCCACCGATGACCGATGGAGATATAAGGGAAGCTTTTCTCACTTTGACTCAAGGTACGACCTCTCAATAAAATATCGTCACTTCTCAAGTTCAAGATATTAAGGCCCAAATGAATAGGGAGTTTGGACATCGATTTCCTCAACATGCTAACACTATGGCCTCGCGTTTGAGAGACTTTGCTAGGATAAATCCACCAATGTTCTTTGGGTCGAGGTCGGATGAGGACCCTTAAGATTTCCTCGAAGAGGTCTATAAGATTTTCTATGCTATGGGTGTTACTTAAATTGAGAAGGCCGAGTTAGCGGCTTATCAACTCAAAGATGTGGCCCAAACATGGTATGTCAAATGGAGGGATAATAGGGCACTAAGAGGTGGCGTGGTGACTTGGGAGATCTCCAAAAATGCATTTCTTCATAGTTTCTTTCCTAGAGAGATTAGGGAAGCTAAGGTGGAAGAATTCATCAACCTTCATCAAGGAGGTATGAGTGTACTTGTTTACACCTTGAAATTCACTAAATTGTCCAAGTATGTTGAAACATTCAGAAAAATGTACTTGTCTAGTGAAGAGACTATTAGGTTTTAAGAATATGAATTGAGGTACATAGCCATCCCAATGCCCAATATTGAGTAATATTGGGCATATTAGAGAATATTGTCTTAGGGGTGTTAGCCAATTTTTGTATGTATTCACAAGTAACTTATAACTTAAAAATACCCTTTGATGTTCAAATGCTCCAATCCAAGCTTATTTAGGAAGTGTACCTGCAATGAAGACCCTAAGCTAAAAATAATCACATTCATCATGTATACACATTACGTACTAGGCATCCAAGTGTCAAGCCTAGGTACCATAGCACATGACCATTTAAAATGACCATGTAGATTAAGAAGTTCCCAAGGACATAGTGAGGATCCTTGGACAAGAAGTGAACTTTCCAGAATGCAAGGATTGAGGAAAGTGCACAGCAACACATGTGCAAGCACATGTGTAACCGGCCGAGAGACAAGCCCAACCAATTCGGTTAGCGCGGTTAGGGGACAAGCGTGTCGGATCCAACCATGTGGGCCGAGCTCCCTAACTAATTCTAGGTCCTAACTAACTAACCTAACTAACTAACCTAGGAATAACAAAAATAAACTAACTAGGGTGACCGAAATGCTAAGACCTAACCGAGTGACCCTAGCCGAGTAACTAACTAAATAAACATCCTAGTACCTAACCTAGGATGGCCCAAATGGGTTGGTTATGGTCCTAACGACTTAGGGGTACTTTAGTAATTACCCTATGTCACTTAATTAATTAAATTAGCAACTTAATTTATTAATTTAAGTCCTAGTCAAACCTAAGACCCTTAGTCAAATGCTCTCCTATTTGTAGTCGATTTAGGAGGGGCGGTTTGGTAATTTAAGTGGAGAATCTTTAGGGAAATTCTTGGGACGTCTATATATTGATATTAGGTCAGTTTAAGACCACAATTACACGTCCCAAATCAGAATCAAACTAAATTCTCTCAATCCCTCAAAAACGCTCTCTTTTCCAAACTCCAATGAAGAACAAGAAAGAGTTTAAGGAAGTAGACGAAGGTTTCGAAGTCTCCAATCAGATTTTGTGTATTCTTCATCTTTAAGGTATGGATTTTCACTCTTGGGATTCCTTTCCCAAGAGGTCCTTTCAAGATAATTTTTCAAGAAATTCAAATACGAGGGTTTTTACTCTACAAAATGGATTTTCTTCTATGATTTTCAAGGAAAAGTAAACGTTTTCTATATCTAATATCTCATGAATTGTTTAGTAATTGATTGATAATGTTTGAATGTTGTGTGTTACATGATTTTTCTCTAAGTGATGGTTTCGAATGGGTTGTTTCTAGTGTTTGATAATGTATAAACATTAGGGTTGGAATTTAAGATTTGAATGAACCCTGTAATGACCCGTTTACCCTCTTCTATGTTATGCATTGATCGTGTACATGATTTTATGAGTTGTTCTTGATTATGTCATTGAGTATTTCACTATTTATGATTATGAATATTGAATGAGGAATAAGATTCTTGGAAACAAGAGGTAAGTCTTCTAAGTGTGATTACTCTTAAATGTTTATGTTAGCCTATAAACTATGATGCTATGTTATAAAAAGTATATATTGTCACGACCGAAATCTAGACCCCAGACGAGACCAGCGTCGTTGACCTCTCAGAAGTCGCAGACAAGCCTACTTACGTCATTCGTACTTCATCTAGGTTAATTTTAGCGGAAAATTTGAAACTTTTTGTTTCCTTAACATACTTTATAACATTCTTATCATTTCATAATTGTTCACCATCAACCATCTAACATTAAGAGATAAGCAACTGAAAGAAATAGATCAATAAATATTAAGTGTATAATTGCCAAAATGGCCCAATACAAAGTCTGAATAAAAACAGGAAAGAAACGCTAGTGGAACATGCTCCACTAGCTCAACTCTAAAACTAAGCTAGAGTGTAAAATAGTAGCATCCTCGAAAGCATGAGGACCTACCAACTCCGGATTAATGCTGGACGTCCGGATAACTGCAACAATGATCTTGTAGCTCTATCACCCACCTGTGCCTGCACCTAAAATAGTATAGTTGTATAGGGTTAGTACACACTTGTACTAAGTATGGGTATATGCAAGCACACCAAGGACATGCATGAGAAAGAATAGTCTTCCCTAACAACATGATTATGGAAGTCAAGTCAGTGGACTTGCCAAATTTTGATTAGGAAATTTAGTGAACTTTCCAAATTTGGATTAGGAAAGTAGTGAGCTTTCCAAATTCGAATTAGGAAAGTCATGCCATGAGAGTAACATGCATCATCATAAACATCATACAGCATACAACACATAACATCTTACATATAGCACATATCATAGCACATAACCTATAACACATAGCTTCTTGCATATCATTCATTCATATGCAATGAGACCTTGGAATCATGGACTTGACATTAAGACTTTCTAAAATGAGGGCTCAACATATGGGACCTCAACTAGGGAGTCTTCATTAGCAAACACAGAGTCTGCTTCATTCATTCATACGTACTTCATTTCATTTCGTTAATATGTCAGTATGAACACCAGCTATACCTAGGGTGTAGTTTAAGACTTTCATCGGGTTTGCTGTGCAATGATCAAGAATAACCTCATGTTATTACCTGAGTCTAGCTCACCTCTTGATTAGCCTATCCTAACACCTTTGGTATCATTCAATTCATTATGTGATTCATTTGAGGCTGGCCTCATTCATTCATTGGGGAACTTTAAATTTAAACGACATAGATCATGTGAGCATCATGAAATCCAGTGTCTCCCCCACATCGAAAAGAGGAGGAATCACCGGCCAAAGTGACCCAATAACATGCTAGCGTACATGGGAATTTAACCCCTCCAGATCCCTATATTGGCAGTATAGGTTCGAAGACTAGGAGATATAAGGAGACCCATACCCGGCAAGCCGGACAGTCTCATCTCATGAGAGTTACGTGAACCTTCGCCCTTCTCGAAATAAGGCATCACCGCTCAGAGCTAGCCTATCGGTGCTCAGTATAAAGTTCCATTTCATTCATCTCATACGTCATGTAAGCTGACTTCTAGTATGAGGATATCATAGATCATTAGATGATTTCTCATCTCATCATTAGTATTAAGTGTGTTAAGCTCAATACCTTCATTAGAGTGTTCATAGAGACTGGTCTCTTCATTATCTTACACTCTCATAGGTGAGTACGTTTTGGTAACATTTACTTAGGCTCCTTTGAGATCACTCTCATCATTTACATTAGCCTCATATCATGTTGTCACCACATTCATTATCATTAGCACATTTGCTTTCCATAATTACTCACTTCTTGGTACGTGAATGTTCATCTCATCATTTCATTATTCGTCTCATCATACTCAAATGCACTTGGCCATCTAGTGTATCTTACTCTCATATTTAACCTTTAAAGGTTCATCATTCCATTACATACATCTTAGGTTCACTTACTTTTGAACGTATGCTAGACTTATGTGTCTATACATACAAGCCATGAGACTTCATTCGTATTTCATCTGAGTGATTCATATCTTCCTAAGATTATGTGATACAAGACTTATGTGTCTTGTATATATGCCAAGATCTTGATTTCGATCTAAGTAGGTGGCATTATTCTTGGATATTTTGTTCACGTATGACTTATGTATCAATACGGAAGTTTGGCAAGGAAACCCAAATTTGCATCATTTGAATATCATTTATATTTTTCATTGATTTTATTTATAATATTCATAACATTAGAACTCTAAATTAAATTCCAACACTAACATCATATTATTATTTTTCTACTTAGTTTTTCTCTTAGGTTGGCCGAAGGGTTGTGCGTTCGAACCCCCACAACCCCTTTTTAATTTTCATTAACATAAAATTGCCCATTCTCGCCTTAACCAAGAGGTTGTGGGATCAAACCCCCACAGCCTCTTGTATTTTTGTTATTAATTTCTCTTGCATAGGGAGGTTGTGGGTTCGAACCCCCACAGCCTCCTTATTTAAACTTAAGTTTCGCTGAGGCTGTGAGGTGGTGGGTTCGAACCCCCACAGCCTCCTAACTTTATTTTAATTAAATTAGGCGAGTGGCAGTGAGGTTGTGGGATCGAACCCCCACAGCCTCACTTTATTTTTTTTTTAGTTAATTTTGCCTCTCCTTATCAGCCTTGAGGTCGTGGGTTCGATTCCCACGCCTCGCGTTTTTCTTTTTCCTTATTTTCTCCCTTTTTGCGCATGCCTGGAGGTCGTGGGTTCGAATCCCACGCCTCCCATTTATCTTTTTAATTATTTCTCTCCTCCTTCTCCTCCAGTTCGCGAGTTTGATTCCCCCCAGCCCCTTTTTCTTTTTCTTTGTGGCGAATTCCAGTAGCCAGGTTCGAATCCCACTGCCCCATTTTCTTTTCCCTTGTCTCGCGAAACCAATAGCTAAGGGGTTCGATTTCACTTAGCTCCTTCACATTTTTTTTTCTTTTTCAGCTGCTTTAACATGTGAGGTCTTGGGTTCAATTCCCATGGACCTCACTTATTTTATTTTTACTTTAAAAACCCAGAATTTGACATCATTGTAGAGTGCACAAATCTGGAAAATTTTAGTCATTCTTCAACTAATTTTCATCAACATTTTCACATGATTCTCAAGGTGCATTCATAAATCATTTTAACACATTTTTAGGCGTATCTTTCATAGATTCATTTGGCTAAAAGAATGTTATTCAATCAACCATATTTCATTGCAATAAACATCACATTGTATACACATTTCACACATACAATACACAAGAAATACATGTCTTACAAGACTCCAAAACAGTGGCCAAACACACTGTCCACATGCACGCACACACACCTCCTTTTTAGATCACACTTTGATTGTCATCTTCGTGATTTCCCGCACATAAACATATTCACATTTAATATAAACACATCATACATGCCTACCAGCACAACATACCCATCCTACGAATTCATTTGGGAGCTAGTGACAAGGACATGCAAAGGGGAACAACCTTAGTTTCGGAGTGAATATTTTGAAATCATAAGGGGCCTCTTGGGAAAGGGACCAAGAGAGAAGAAACCCATACCTTTTGACGTTGTTCAAGCAAGAAGTTGCTGCCCAAAAATTCCTCCAAACCACGCCAATTCACCTCAACGTACACACCACTCGACGAACAACCTCTCTTTGCCTTGACGTTTTTGATTACTTTTATTTTCTTAGAAATTTTCATGTGTTCTTCAAGTGTGAAGAACAATTGTTGTTAAACAGTTCTTGAGTTTCTTTGTTAGGCAGAGCGTGAGAGAATGAGAGTTGAGAGACGTGAAAGAGAGTTGAGTGACGTGAAAGAGGTTTATTAGGATTAGGAGTGTAGGTTTGAATTAGTCAAAGTAAGGTTTAATTTAATTAATAAAGAACTGATTTATTTAGCTTAGGTGAAATAACCATTATGCCCTTACCAAAAATCAGATTTTTAATTAACAATTAAATCCTTAATTTGATGCTTCTAGTGGGGCTCGAACCCGAGTGACACCCCATTTGCGAAAATGGGTCACTTTGGGTCGCCCCAACCCGAATGCTCTTTTTAATTTAATTAATTAATTAAATAATTAATTCCTCAGGGTAATTATAATATTACCCTTGACCTGGAAAAGACCATTTTAACCCTGGACCCTCAAAACTTAAAGTTTCTTCTTTTAAGTCCGGTAAAGACTCTTTCGATTAAATCTTTGTTTTCAAGAGCCTCACATGGTTGGTTCCAACCTTTCCAAGCTCAAATAACTCCCCAAGTTAGTTGGCTTGGTCGTAGTAAGGGTTCTGAGGTCTGGTTCTACGTGTATCAATCCGTGTGAACCTTGGTCTAATCGCAAGCATTCTTGACACCTTAAGTATTTATCTTATTCATTTTTAGGGTTGTTACATTATCCCCCCTTAGGAACATTCATCCCCGAATGACACTACCAATACACATCGTAATGCCAGTCAGGTCATAACAAAATCACTATGCATAGTTAAGCAATAGCAATAAAATACGGAGAGATAAAGAAACATAGACTTAAAAGTAGGAAGTCTAACCTCAAGAGCTGAATAGATAAGGGTAGCGGGATCTCATGTCGGCCTCAGCCTCCCATGTAGCACCCTCAACAAGATGATTTATCCACAATACCTTCACTGTGTCAATCTCCTTGTTCCTCAGCCACTTGACCTGTCTGTCTAAGATCTCAACAGGTACCTACTCATAAGACAAGTCTTCACCAACCCCCAAACCTTCAATAGGTAGAATCAATGTTGGATCACCTAGGCACTTCTTCAACATAGAGACATGAAAGACTGGATGAACAGAAGCTAGCTCCGCAGGCAATGCTAACTCATAGGCCACCTCACCCACACGCTGCAGGATCTCATATGGCCCAACATACTGCGGACTCAGCTTCCCTTTTCTACCAAATATCAGTACCCCTTTCATAGGTGATATCTTCAAGTAAACCTGGTCACCAACACAAAACTCTAAGGGCCGCTTTCTATTATCTGCATATGACTTATGCCGACTGTAAGCAGTAGCCAACCTGTCCCTAATCACTCTGACCTTTTCTAAGGCCTCATGAATGATCTCTGGTCCCAAAATGGATGACTCTCCAACCTCAAACCACCCAACTGGAGATCTACACCTCCTACCATACAGTGCCTCAAACGGTGCCATCCCAATGCTGGAGTGATAGCTATTATTATACGAGAACTCTATCAAACACAGATGGTCATCCCAGCTACCCCTGAAGTCGATCACACACGCTCTCAACATTTCCTCCAAGTCTGAATGGTGCGTTGTGCCTGCCCATCAGTCCGAGGATGAAAGGCAGTGCTAAGCTTTACCTGCGTGCCCAAGCTCTTCTGGAAAGATCTCCAGAAATGTGAAGTAAACTGAGCTCCTCTATCTGTAATAATAGACAAAGGAATCCTATGCCATCTCACAATCTCATCAATGTAGAGTCTCGCATAATACTCGGCTCTGTAAGTAGACTTTACAGGGATAAAGTGGGCAGACTTAGTCAATCTGTCCACAATAACCCATATGGAGTCATGCTGCCTCCTAGTCCTCGGAAGACCAACTACGAAGTCCATATTAATGGCCTCCCACTTCCAAGTCGGAACCTCAATAATCTGAGTCAGACCGCCAGGCTTAAGATGCTCTGCCTTGACCTGCTGACAATTAGGACACTTGGCCACATACTCTGCAATGTCCTTCTTCATGCCATCCCACCAATAAATCTGCTTAAGATCATGATACATCTTGGTGGAACCTGGATGTATGGAATATCTGGAACCATGGGCCTCTGCAACAATCCTGGTCCGCAAATCATCCACATCTGGTACACACAGCCTGTCCTGATACCTAAGTATGCCATCACCTCCCAAAGCGAAAGACTCATTCATCTTTATCAGTACTGAGTCCTTCAGCTCCATCAACACAGGATCTAGATGCTGACCCTGCTTGACTTCAGCTACCAAGGATGATTCAGAACTAGTATGAACTGAAACATCCCCACTAGTAGAGTCAACCAATCGCACACCCAGTATGGACAGCCTGTGTACATCTTTCACCAGCTCCTTCTTCTCATCCTCAACGTGGGCTGTACTTCCATGCTCATCCTGCTCAAAGCATCAGCTACAACATTAGCCTTACCTGGATGGTAGTGCACATTCATGTCATAATCCTTCAACATCTCCAACCATCTCCGCTGACGTAGATTCAACTCCCTCTGTGTGAACATATACTGGAGACTCTTGTGGTTTGTGAATACATCCACATGCACTCCATA
This sequence comes from Solanum sitiens, assembly GCA_016801875.1. Classification (NCBI taxonomy): domain Eukaryota; kingdom Viridiplantae; phylum Streptophyta; class Magnoliopsida; order Solanales; family Solanaceae; genus Solanum; species Solanum sitiens. The sequence continues at coordinate 1,218,075 of JABWTJ010000070.1, read as the reverse complement.
CAAGTAGTGCCTCCACAGCGTCAGTGCAAACACCACAGCTGCCAACTCCAGGTCATGAGTGGGATAATTCTTCTCATGAACCTTGAGCTGTCTGGACGCATAGGCTATCACCTTACCAACCTGCATAAGAACACAACCCAAACCAACCCTAGATGCATCACAGTAAACAGTGTAATTCTCACCACACTTAGGCAAAGTAAGCACCGGGGCTGAAGTGAGTCTGTCCTTGAGCTCCTGGAAACTCTTCTCACAAGTCTCCGTCCATTCAAACTTGGCTTTCTTTTTAGTCAAAGCTGTCAATGGGGCAGCAATGGAAGAAAAGCCCTCCACAAACCTGCGATAGTAACCAGCCAATCCCAAAAAGCTACGGATGTCAGTGGGAGTAAGAGGCTTTGGCCAGTTTTTTACAGCCTCAGTCTTCCTGGGATCCACCTCCATGCCCTGATCGGACACCACATGACCCAAGAAGGTCACTGATCTCAGCCAGAATTCACATTTGCTGAATTTGGCATACAACTGATGTTGTCTAAGTACCTGCAAGGTTAGTCTCAAATGCTGTTCATGCTCTTCCTTGGTCTTAGAGTAGATGAGAATGTCATCAATGAACACTATGACGAAAGAGTCAAGGTATTCATGGAAGACCCTGTTCATAAGATCCATAAATGCAGGAGGTGCATTCGTGAGACCAAATAACATGACTAGAAACTCATAGTGACCATAACGGGTACGAAAGGTTGTCTTTGGGATATCTCCATCCCTAACCCTAAGATGATGGTACCCTGAACGAAGATCAATCTTAGAGAAGAAACTAGACCCTTGGAGCTTATCGAACAAATCATCTATTCTGGGAAGTGGATACTTATTCTTTATAGTGACTTTGTTGAGCTGCCAATAATCGATACACATTCTAAGGGTTCCATCTTTCTTTTTCACAAACAACACTGGAGCGCCCCAAGGGGATATGCTCGGCTGAATGAAACCTTTGTCAGTGAGATCTTTTAACTGCAGCTTCAACTCTTTGAGTTCAGCTGGAGCCATTCTATAAAGAGGAATTGAAATTGGTTTAGTATCGGGTTCTAAGTCAATACCAAAATCAATCTCTCAAGGAGGAAGGACTCCAGGCAAATCATCAGGAAATACATCTAGGAACTCATTCACTACAGGCACTGAGTCTATGGAAGGAATGTCATGGTCTAAATCATTAACACTCACAAGATGATACAATAACCCCTTGGACATCATTTTATTGGCCTTAAGGTTTGAAATCAAGGGGTTAGGACGACTCGAGTGTAACCCTCCCACTCTAGCTCCTCTTCATTAGGGAAACGAAATCTCACCACTCTACTACAACAGTCCAAGCAAGCATAATAACTGTGAAGCTAGTCCATGCCAAGAATAACATCAAAATCATGCACGGGTAACTCAACCAAGTCTGCACACATAGTCTTACCACTTATCACTATTGGGCAACCCTTGTATACTCTATCAGTTCTTACATTTTCTCCTAAAGGTGTACTAACCATTATAGGATCATGCAGAACTTCAGGCAATATCTCAAAAGTGAGAGCAAGCAAAGGAGTTACAAAAGAAAGCGTAGACCCTGGATCAAGTAAAGTATAAACAGAAGTTGAGAATACTTGCAGCATACATGTGACCACATCAGCGGACTTCTCCTGCTCCTCCCTGCCCTTCAGGGCATAGAATCTGTTCCTCTTAGGAGGTTCGGCTGCTGCTGCACCCTGTGGATTAGGCCTAGGCTGAGCATTACCTCCATCCTGACCTCTGTTCTGAAAGCAGTCTCTAACCATGTGTCTACTTTTACTGCAACCGAAACAGGCATTAGTGCCCTGTCTGCACTCTCCACTTTGAGCTCGGCCACACTTAGCACAATTCTTTTTAGGACACTGCATCTCACCTCCATTGCCCTTCTTGTGCTCAGATTTGCCTCCTCTAGGTGTTGTACTCCTCTGAAAGTTTGAGTTCCCAGAACTCTGTTGCCCCTTCTTGAACCTGGGCTGCTCACGGACGCCAAAATTGTTTTTGTGGCCTCCATGGCTCGGACCTGCTTGATCTTGAGGCTTAGGCCTCCTAGCATCACGAACATCCCTCTTTTTACGGTTGTCCTCTACCTGCTGGACATACACCATCAACCTGGAGAGGTCCATATTATCATGAAGCATCGTAGACCGACACTCCTCCTCTAGATCTCCATTGATTTCTGTGAGGAACCTGCTCATCTCATCCCTGCTGTTAGACACAAGGGAAGTAGCATACCTTGATAGCTTAACAAACTTCAGGGAATACTCCCTAACTGTCATAGAGCCTTGTTTAAGGTTGATGAACTCCTCAACCTTGGCTTCCCTCATCTCTCTGGGGAAGAATCTCTCCAGGAAGGCTGTCTTGAACATCTCCCAAGTGACTGGCACTCCACCCAAAACTCGGCTATCATGCCACATCTTGCACCAAGTCTGTGCAATATCCTTAAGCTGATAGGAAGCCAGCTCAGCCTTCTCAGTATCTGTGGCCCCCATAGCCACCAAAATCTTATGCAGCTCATCCACAAACTCTTGGGGGTCCTCTAAAGTCTTAGACCCTGTGAAAATAGGAGGATTCATCCTCGTGAAGTCTCTTAGCCTGTCATCCATGCTACGAACCGGTGGGTTCTCCCTCTGAACATCCTTCCGGTTGACCTGGGCAGTCATAGCCTGGGCCTGCATAGTAATGGCCTGTGCCATCTGGGCTAGAGATGCCCTCACCTCAGCATCAGCCAACCCAGCTGGGTTAACTGGCATAGCCACTCCATCAGCTGGAGCCTGGGGTGGAACCTGATTGCCCCCAGCAGCTGTACCTCCTCTCCTCTGACCAAAAGCCCTCCTAGTATTCATTCTCTAAAAACAACAAAGATTGATGTTAGACACGCTCATAACACCAAGAAATTAAACTTTAGGAAAAGCACGATAAGATCAGAAAAAGGGAAGTTTTCCTATGCATCATGCAGTCTCTAATCCAGGATAGTGGTGCACTTCACTACTATGACTTAGAAACTACTCAATGTGGTTGATGTGAACTCATTATTCTCAGAATTTAACCTATGGCTCTGATACCAACTTTGTCACGACCGGAATCTAGACCCCAAACGAGACCGGCGTCGTTGACCTCTCAGAGGTCGCAGACAAGCCTACTTACGTCATTTGTACTTTATCTAGGTTAATTTTAGCGGAAAATTTTATACTTTTTGTTTCCTTAACATACTTATTAAACGTTCTTATCATTTCATAATTGTTCACCATCAACCATATAACATTAAGAGATAAGCAACTGAAAGAAATAGATCAATAAGTATTAAGTGTATAATTGCCAAAATGGCCCAATACAAAGTCTGAATAAAAACAGGAAAGAAACGCTAGTGGAACATGCTCCACTAGCTCAACTCTAAAACTAAGCTAGAATGTAAAACAGTAGCATCCTCGAAAGCATGAGGACCTACCAACTCCGGATGAATGCTGGACGTTCGGATAACTACAACAATGATCCTGTAGCTCTATCGCCCACCTGTGCATGCACCTAAAATAGTATAGTTGTATAGGGTTAGTACACACTTGTACTAAGTATGGGTATATGCAAGCACACCAAGGACATGCATGAGAAAGAATAGCTCTTCCCTAACAACATAATTATGGGAAGTCAAGTCAGTGGACTTGCCAAATTTGCATTAGTAAAGTTAGTGAACATTCCAAATTTGGATTAGGAAAGTCAGTGAGATTTCCAAATTCGGATTAGGAAAGTCATGCCATGAGAGTAACATGCATCATCATAAACATCATACAGCATACAACACATAACATTTTACATATAACACATATCATAGCACATAACCTATAACACATAGCTTCTTGCATATCGTTCATTCATATGCCGTGAGACCTTGGAATCATGGACTTGACATTAAGACTTTCCAAAATGAGGGCTCAACATATGGGACCTCAACTAGGGAGTCTTCATTATCAAACACAGAGTCTGCTTCATTCATTCATACGTACTTCATTTCATTTCGTTCATATGCCAGTGTGAACACCAGCTATATCTAAGGTGTAGTTTAAGACTTTCATCGGGTTTGCTGTGCAATGATCAAGAATAACCTAATATTATTACCTGAGTCTAGCTCACCTCTTGATTATCCTATCCTAACACCTTTGGTATCATTCATTTCATTATGTGATTCATTTGAGGCTGGCCTCATTCATTCATTGGGAACTTTAACTTTAAACGACATAGATCATGTGAGCATCATGAAATCCAGTGTCTCCCCCAAACCGAAAATAGGTGGAATCACCGGCCAAAGTGACCCAATAACATGCTAGCGTACATGGGAATTTAACCCCTCCAGATCCCTATATTGGCAGTATAGGTTCGAAGACTAGGAGATATAAGGAGACCCATACCCGGCAAGCCGGACAGTCTCATCTTATGAGAGTTACGTGAACCTTCGCCCTTCCCGAAAGAAGGCATCACCGCTCATAGCTAGCCTATCGGTGCTCAGTATAAAGTTCCATTTCATTCATCTCATACGTCATGTAAGCTGACTTCTAGTATGAGGATATCATAGATCATTAGATGATTTCTCATCTAATCATTATTATTAAGTGTGTTAAGCTCAATACCTTCATTAGAGTGTTCATAGAGACTGGTCTCTTCATTATCTTACACTCTCATAGGTGAGTACGTTTTGGTAACATTTACTTAGGCTCCTTTGATATCACTCTCATCATTTACATTAGCCTCATATCATGTTGTCACCACATTCATTATCATTAGCACATTTGCTTTCCATAATTACTCACTTTTTGTTACGTGAATGTTCATCTCATCATTTCATTGTTCGTCTCATCATATGCAAATGCACTTGGCCATCTAGTGTGTCTTACTCTCATATTTAACCTTTCAAGGTTCATCATTCCATTACATACATCTTAGGTTTACTTACTTTTGAACGTATGCTAGACTTATGTGTCTATACATACAAGCCATGAGACTTCATTCGTATTTCGTCTAAGTGATTCATATCTTCCTAAGATTATGTGATACAAGACTTATGTGTCTTGTATATATGCCAAGATCTTGATTTCGATCTAAGTAGGTGGCATTATTCTTGGATATTTTGTTCACGTATGACTTATGTATCAATACGGAAGTTTGTCAAGGAAACCCAAATTTGCATCATTCGAATATCATTTATATTTTTCATTGATTTTATTTATAATATTCATAACATTAGAACTCTAAATTAAATTCCAACATTAACATCGTATTATTATTTTTCTACTTAGTTTTTCTCTTAGGTTGGCCGAAGGGTTATGGGTTCGAACCCCCACAACCCCTTTTTAATTTTCATTAACATAGAATTGCCCATTCTCACCTTAACCAAGAGGTTGTGGGATCAAACCCCCACAACCTCTTGTATTTTTGTTATTAATTTCGCTTGCATAGGGAGGTTGTGGGTTCGAACCCCCCACAGCCTCCTTATTTAAACTTAAGTTTCGCTGAGGCTGTGAGGTGGTGGGTTCAAACCCCCACAGCCTCCTAACTTTATTTTAATTAAATTAGGCGAGTGGCAGTGAGGTTGTGGGATCGAACCCCCACAGCCTCACTTTATTTTTTTTAGTTAATTTCGCCTCTCCTTATCATCCTTGGGGTCGTGGGTTCGATTCCCACACCTCGCATTTTTCTTTTTCCTTATTTTCTCCCTTTTCGCGCGTGCCTGGAGGTCGTGGGTTCGAATCCCACGCCTCCCATTTATCTGTTTAATTATTTCTCTCCTCCTTCTCCTCCAGTTCGCGAGTTCGATTCCCCCCAGCCCCTTTTTCTTTTTCTTTGTGGCGAATTCCAGTAGCCAGGTTAGAATCCCCCAGACCCATTTTCTTTTCCCTTGTCTCGCGAAACCAGTAGCTAAGGGGTTCGATTCCCCTTAGCTCCTTCACATTTTTTTTCCTTTTTCAGCTGCTTTAACATGTGAGGTCTTGGGTTCAATTCCCATTGACCTCACTTAGTTTATTTTTACTTTAAAAACCCAGAATTTGACATCATTGTAGAGTGCACAAATCTGGAAAATTTTAGTCATTCTTCAACTCATTTTCATCAACATTTTCACATGATTCTCAAGGTGCATTCATAAATCATTTTAACACATTTTTAGGCGTATGTTTCATAGATTCATTTGGCTAAAAGAATGTTATTCAATCAACCATATTTCATTGCAATAAACATCACATTGTATACACATTTCACACATAAAATACACAAGAAATACATGTCTTACAAGACTCCAAAACAGTGGCCAAACACACTGTCCACATGCACGCACATACACCTCCTTTTTCGATCACACTTTGATTGTCATCTTCGTGATTTCCCGCACATAAACATATTCACATTTAATATAAACACATCATACATGCCTAAATCTACCAGCACAACATACCCATCCTATGAATTCATTTGGGAGTTGGTGACAAGGACATGCAAAGGGGAACAACCTTAGTTTCGGAGTGAATATTTTGAAATCGTAAGGGGCCTCTTGGGAAAGGGACCAAGAGAGAAGAAACCCATACCTTTTGACGTTGTTCAAGCGAGAAGTTGCTGCCCAAAAGTTCCTCCAAACCATGCCCAATTCACCTCAACGTACACACCATTCGACGAACAACCTCTCTTTGACTTGACGTTTTTGATTACTTTGCTTTTCTAGGAAATTTTCGTGTGTTCTTCAAGTGTGAAGAACAATTGTTGTTAAACAGTTCTTGAGTTTCTTTGTTAGACAGAGCGTGAGAAAATGAAAGTTGAGAGACGTGAAAGAGAGTTGAGTGACGTGAAAGAGGTTTATTAGGATTAGGAGTGTAGGTTTGAATTAGTCAAAGTAAGGTTTAATTTAATTAATAAAAATCTGATTTATTTAGCTTAGGTAAAATGACCATTATGCCCTTACAAAAAATCAGATTTTTTATCAACAATTAAATCCTTAATTTGATGCTTTTAGTGGGGGCTCGAACCCGAGTGACACCCCATTTGCGAAAATGGGTCACTTCGGGTTGCCCCAACCCGAATGCTCTTTTTAATTTAATTAATTAATTAAATAATTAATTCCTCAGGGTAATTACAATATTACCCTTGGCCTGGAAAAGACCATTTTGCCCCTGGACCCTCAAAACTTAAGGTTTCTTCTTTTAAGTCCGGTAAAGACTCTTTCGATTAGATCTTTGTTTTCGAGAGCCTCACATGGTTGGTTCCAACCTTTCCAAGCTTTAATAACTCCCCAAGTTAGTTGGCTTGGTCGTAGTAAGGGTTCTGAGGTCTGGTTCTACGTGTATCAATCCGTGTGAACCTTGGTCTAATCGCAAGCAATCTTGACACCTTAAGTATTTATCATATTCCATTTTAGGGTTGTTACATATACGATGTTGCTATGTGAATATGCTGGCTATGAACATGTAAATCGTGATATTATGATAAAAATATGAATATACAAGTTATGATACTCTCTTTTATGCTTTACACAAGATGATTATGCCATGTAAATCTCACGTATGAAGGGTTACGATGAAAGAACAATTCTCATCTAACCAAAAAGAGCTCATGATAATATTATACAAGGAGATAATCTCCTATGACCTATGATAAGTTTTTTATAAAAGACAAATTAAAGGTTATTTCAAGAAAAGGGACTTAAGCTAAGCACCGATGAACTAGATATTGAAAGTGTCCCTTCCCTAGCGGGAAGGTAAGTTCACAAAGATTCTCATGAGATTGAGGATGCTATGTAATGTGGAACTATGGGTCTCTAATACATCTCCTAGTTCTTGAACTATGCTGCCACCATAAGATACTAGCTAGTGGATCCACCTAGAAAGCTACGTCATGTTTGGTTCTACTTTGGCCGGTAGACCACCTCTTTTCGGTGTGGGGAAGACACCGGATTCCATTTTTAGCTCGCATGGTCTATGTCGGTTAATGCGTATGTTTCCTCATATAAAACGAAATACAAGTAAACGAACATTGACTAGGGTAACTTGAGGAGTTTGCTTAGTATAGGTAGTGGTACGCGATGCTGCTTAGACATTACACGAGTTGACTCTAAGGAAAGTCCTAGGAGATTGTTCTTATGAATATGATAAAATGAAAGACATGACGATTATGATATATGATTTTACTTTTATATGAATGTTGGCTATTGTGATTGAATATGTTATTGAGTTATTTGGCTATATTGATATGTGAATGATAACTAACTATGTTACAAGTTATATGAAGCAAAGCTTTACTTATGGTCTCCTACCTTATCTACTCGGTTATGTGGGGTTATGGGGCTTCACACGACCATTGCACTTGTAGGTTGGGGATGTGACCATTGGTAAGTGTTTTGTATGTTATGTGTATATAATTAATTGAAAATGAATTGTTAACGTGACTTTATGAGAATGTGCCTTCGATTATGATCATGCTTTAACTGATAGAATCGTTACTTGTGTATATTATATGGTATGTGCATTGAAGACTTTCATATGACTTAGCATGTTTTATAAAGAATGATAAATGATACTTTTTCATGCATGTACCTATGTATTATGTGCATATACCCATACTTAGTACATGTGCCGTACTAACCCCATTACATTATTTTACTACAATTGTAGGTTTCGGCCATTGAAGCTAAGCAGGTCGAGTTGAAGAAGCTTGGAACTCTTTCTCCAAGTCATGGTAGGTCCTCAAGTTTGGAATTTAGAATACGTTATTCCGTTATGTGCTTTGGATTCTTTTGTATTAAGGCCTATATGGCATATTGACTATTATTGGCTAAGTCCGAATTTGCACTCTTAGATGGTTTTATATATGTTAGACAAGTATTAGAATATCGTATGTCTTTATAAATCATAAGTATGAAGTCTAAGTATACTTCATTAGTATTTAAAAGTTTTTAAATTTTCCGCAACTTTAATTGTATGATTGTGATGAAAGCTAAGAAGAGGCTTGTCTGCGACCTCTGAGAGGTTAACGACACCAGTCTCATCCGGGGTCTAGATTCCGGGTGTGACAAACTTGGTATCAGAGCATAAGGTTAAATATGGAATCTTAAACTTGGTATCAGAGCATGAGGTTAAATATCCTTAGGATCAATGTCTCACTAAAGCACATTACCAAGCGTCTTGTTCATGGTTGTGAAGTTCGTCACAATCGTGGACGAGAGGCTATGTGATGATTAGGAAACTTCTCTTTTCTTGATACTCTTATGTCATGCCCCTAGAGCTTTGACACTATGTTTCTTTTAGAATCTAATCCCTTTCTTGTGTATACAGGTGATGAACACAAGAAGGACAGCCGCTAGAAGAGTAGGGGAAGAGATTGCAAATGCGGGAGCTACTCCGCAAGGTAACCAAAATGCTCCTGAAGTGCAAGCTGCTGCAAATGATCAAGTTCCGGTGAATCCTCCAACTATGTTGGATGGTGAGGTGAGGGCAGCCCTGTTCCAAATGGCCCAAGCCATCACCACCCAAGCTCAAGCCATCACGGCTCAAGCTAACAGAGAAGTTGTACCTCGAGAGAACCAACATGCTAGTACTATGGCTAGTCGTTTGAGAGATTTTACAAGGATGAACCCTCCCATGTACTTTGGATAAAAAGTTGATGAGGACCCCCAAGATTTCCTTGTTGAGGTCTACAAGATTTTGGTTGCGATGGGGGTGAGTACTACTGAGAAGGCTGAACTTGCTTCTTATCAACTCAAGGACGTGGCTCAGACATGGTACAATATGTGGAATAATAGTAGGGCTTTAGGAGATGGTCCCGTGACTTTAGAGATCTTCAAAAAGGCCTTTCATGACAGATTCTTTCCAAGGGAACAAAGATAAGCTAAGGTAGAGGAGTTCATCAAGCTTCGTCAAGGATGTATGAGTGTTAAGGAATACTCCTTGAAGTTCATTAAGTTTTCCAAATATGCGTCTTCTTTGGTTTCCAATGCTAGGGATGAAATAAGCCGTTATGTAACGGGCGTGTCCAAAGAGCTTGAAGAAGAATGTCGTGCAGACATGCTTCATGACAATATGGATCTTTCTAGGTTGATGGTTCATGCTCAACAGGTTGAGGAAAGTCGCCTAAGGAAGAGAAATAGGGAAGCTAAGAAGGCAAAGTCTTTTGAGAGTGGATCTCCTAAAAGTAGGCTTGATGTTCAAGACAAGCCTAAGTTTAAGAAGACGTTTTCAAACTAAGTTCCTTAAAATTTCTCCAAGAATTACAATAATAGAGGTTCTAATCCCGAAACTCAAGAGGGGAGAAATGTTGATCCACCAAGAGAAAGACCAACTTGTGGTAAGTGTGGTAAGAAGCATGGAGGCGAATGTCTTGTTGGGACTAAATGTTGTTATGGTTGTGGCAAAAGTTGTCATATGGTGAAAGATTGTCCAAATGTAAGAAGTCAAGGTAAGGGTAATAGTCAAGCTCAACCAAGAGGTCCTAATTCTGAAGCTCCAAAAAGGAACCGTTTCTATGCACTCAAGGCTAGGGGTGAACAAGAAAGCTCTCCCGACGTTGTGACATGTATGTTTGTAAGTGTTGGAAATGCAATGTTTCCAAGAAGAAATAAGAATGAGAATCAAAGCTAGTTAATAAATCTTCTATGCCAAATCAACATTATAGCTTCGCCAAACTAAGCATTGAATTGTTCTTATAGGCTAATCAAAGGTTAAAAGTTGGCTTGCTTAAAATGATGTGATTACTATAGGATATACAAGAAGTTAATTGACTTGGCTAGTGATAAAAATTAAAGAATGGGCATAGCCAATAAAGATTGGCTTATAAAGACTTCATGCCCAATTTAACAAGAATGAAAAAAAAATAACTTGTTCACTAAATAGGTGCATGTTTTGGTAAAAGATAGTACCAACTAGGTTCTAAGAAGATGTTTTCATACTCTATTCTTGCACTTATGTGAAACTTGTATGCATATGTTTTCTTGAGATTTTGTTGTTTTGTTGTTATCTTGAGAAGATTGATAGCATGATAACTCCTTGATGCATTTTGAGCTTATGATAAGGTTGAGAAGGAAATTCCTCACTATGTGTTATGAATATGTATCTCTTATATGCTTTTGAATCATGAATTGAGTGCTAAGTGTAATGATATGTTTTGTGCTGGTTGTGCTTCTAGTATTGAGTCTTTTCCAACCCTCCAAAAGATTTTAGTGTCATTCGGAACGAATGTTCCTAAGGGGGGGATAATGTAACATTCCAGAAAATGTACTTGTCTAGTGAAGAGCCTATTAGGTTTTAAGAATATGAATTGTAGTACAAAGGCATCCCAATTCCCAATATTGAGTAATATTGGGCATATTAGAGAATATTGGCTTAAGGGTGTTAGCCAATTTTGTATGTATTCACAAGTAACTTATAACTTAAAAATACCCTTTGATGTTCAAATGCTCCAACACAAGATTATTTAGGAATTGTACCTGCAATGAACACTCTAAGCTAAAAATGATCACATTCATCACGTATACACATTAGGTACTAGGCATCCAAGTGTCAAGCCTAGGTACCATAGCACATGACCATTCAAAATAACCATGTAAATTAAGCAGTGCCCAAGGACATAGTGAGGATCCTTGGACAAGAAGTGAACTTTCCAAAATGCACGAATTGAGGAAAGTGCATAGCAACACATGTTCAAGCACATGTGCAACCGGCCCAGAGACAAGCCCAACCAATTCGGTTAGCGCGGTTAGGGGACAAGCGTGTTGGATCCAACCATGTGGGGCCAAGATCCCTAACTAATTTTAGGTCCTAAATAACTAACCTAACTAACTAACTAACCTAGGTATAACAAAAATAAACTAACTAGGGTGACCGAAATCCTAAGACCTAATCGGGTGACCCTAGCCGAGTAACTAACTAAAGAAACATCCTAGTACCTAACCTAGGATGGTCCAAATGGGTTAGTTATGGTCCTAACGACTTAGGGGTACTTTAGTAATTACCAGGGTCACTTAATTAATTAAATTAGCAACTTAATTAATTAATTTAAGTCCTAGTCAAACCCGAGACCCTTAGTCAAATGCTCTCCTATTTGTAGTCGATTTAGGAGGGGGGGTTGGTAATTTAAGTGGAGAATCTTTAGGGAAATTCTTGGGACGTCTATATATTTATATTAGGTCAGTTTTAGACCACAATTACACGTCCCAAATCAGAATCAAACTAAATTCTCTCAATCCCTCAAAAACGCTCTCTTTTCCAAACTCCAATGAAGAACAAGAAAAAGCTTAAGGAAGTAGACGAAGGTTTCGAAATCTCCAATCAAATTTCGTGGATACTTCATCTTTAAGGTATGGGTTTTCACTCTTGGGATTCCTTTCCCCAAGAGGTCCTTTCAAGATAATTTTTCAAGAAATTCAAATACTAGGGTTTTTACTCTACAAAATGGATTTTCTTCCTAACCCTAGATTTATGATTTTCAATGAAAAGTAAACATTTTCTATATCTAATTTCTCATGAATTATTTAGTAATTGATTGATAATGTTTGAATGTCGTGTGTTACATGATTTTTCTCTAAGTGATGGTTTCGAATGGGTTGTTTCAAGTGTTTGATAATGTATAAACGTTAGGGTTGGAATTTAAGATTTGAATGAACCCTTTAATGACATGTTTACCCTCTTCTATGTTATGCATTCATCGTGTACATGATTTTATGAGTTGTTCTTGATTATGTCATTGAGTATTTCACTATTTATGATTATGAATATTGCATGAGGAATAAGATTCTTGGAAACAAGAGGTAAGTCTTCTAAGTGTGATTACTCTTAAATGTTTATGTTAGCATATAAACTATGATGCTATGTTATGAAAAGCATATATGACGTTGCTATCTTTATATGCTGGCTATGAACATGTAAATCGTGAGATTATGATAAGAATATGAATATGCAAGTTATGATACTCTCTTGTATGCTTTACACAAGATGATTATGCCATGTAAATCTCACGTATGAAGGGTTACGATGAAAGGACAATTCTCATCTAATCTAAAGAGCTCATGATCAACAATGAGATAATCTCCTATGACCTATGATAAGTTTTTATTATAAAAGACAAATTAAAGGTTATTTCAAGAAAAGGGACTTAAGCTAAGCACCGATGAACTAGATATGGGAAGTGTCCCTTCCCTAGCGGGAAGGTATGTTCACAAAGATTATCATGAGATTGAGGCTGCCATGTAATGTGGAACTATGGGTCTCTAATACATCTCCTAGTTCTTGAACTATGCTGCCACCATAGGATAATAGCTAGTGGATCCACCTAGAAAGCTACGTCATGTTCGGTTCTACTTTGGCCGGTAGACCACCTCTTTTCGGTATGGGGAAGACATCGGATTTCATGTTTAGATCACATGGTCTATGTCGGTTAATGCGTATGTTTTCTCTTGTAAAATGAAATACAAGTAAGCGAACGTTGACTAGGGTGACTTGAGGAGTTTGCTTAGTATAGGTAGTGGTATGGGACGCTACCTAGACATTGCACAAGTTGACTCTAAGGGAAGTCCTAGGAGATTGTTCTTATGAATATGATAATATGAAAGATATGACGATTATGATATATGATGTTACTTTTATATGAATGTTGGCTATTGTGATTCAATATGTTATTGAGTTATTTGGCTATATTGCTATGTGAATGATAACTAACTATGTTACAAGTTATATGAAGCAAACCTTTACTTATGGTCTCCTACCTTATCTACTCGGTTATGTGGGGTTATGGGGCTTTACATGACCATTGCACTTGTAGGTTGGGGATGGGATTATTGGTTAGTGTTTTGTATGTTATGTTTATATGATTTATTGAAAACGAATTGTTAACGTGACTTTATGAGAATGTGCCTTCGATTATGATCATGCTTTAAGTGTTGGAATCGTTACTTGTATATGTTATATGGTATGTGCATTGAAGACTTTCATATGACTTAGCATGTTTTCTAAAGAATGATAAATGATACTTTTTCATGCATGTACCTGTGTTATGTGCATATACCCATACTTAGTATATGTGGCGTACTAACCCCATTACTTTATTTTACTACAACTGTAGGTTCCGTCCATTGAAGTTAAGCAAGTCGAGTTGAAGAAGCTTGGAACTCTTTCTCCAAGTCATGGTAGGTCCTCAAGTTCGGGAAGTTACCATTTCAATTTCTAGCCTTATAAAGATTTAGTAGTTTTTAGAATACGTTATTCTGTTATGTTCTTTGGATTCTTTTGTATTAAGGCCTATATGGCATACTGAATATTATTGGCTAAGTCCGAATTTGCACTCTTAGATGGTTTTATATATGTGAGACAAGTATTATAATATCGTATGTCTTTATAAATCTTAAGTATGAAGTCTAAGTATACTTCATTAGTATTTAAAAGTTTTTAGATTTTACAACTTTAATTGTATGATTGTGATGAAAGCTAAGAAGAGGATTGTCTGCGACCTCTGAGAGGTTAACGACGTCGGTCTCATCCGGGGTCTAGATTCCGGGTGTGACATATGCTACATCTTTGGTTTCAAACCTAAGGGATGAGATGAGTCATTTTATTACGGGGGTGTCCGATGACTTGGTTGAAGAATGTCGTTCGGCTATGCTTCATGATAATATGAATATCTCTCATCTCATGGTTCATGGTCAAGAAGTGGAAGAAACTAGGATGAGGCGAAAGAGTAGGGAGGCCAAGAAGGCCAAGTCTTATGAAGGTGGTTCTTTAAAGGGTACGCTTGACATTCATAACAAGCCTAGGTTCAAGAAGAGGTTTTCTAATCAAGTTCCTACCAAATTTATCAAGGCTCATGATAATAGGGTGTCTAACCCTAAGTCTCAAAAGGGAAGAGGTACTAGCTCACTAAGCAAGAAGCCAACTTGTGGAAAGTGTGGCAAGAAGCATTATGGTGATTGCCTTGTTGGGATGGACAATTGCTTTGGGTATGGCAAGAGTGGCCACAAGATTAGGGATTGCCCTAATTTGAAGGGGCAAGACAAAGGTAGCGGGCAAGCTCAAGATAGTGGTTCTAATGTGGATCCTACAAAGAAGAATCGCTTTTATGAACTTCCATCTAGGGGTGAACAAGAGAGTATCCTGATTTGGTGACCAATATGTTACAAGTATTCTCTGTTGATGTGTATGCTTTACTTGATCCAGGTGATACATTATCTTTTGTTACTCCCTTGATAGCTAAAAAGGGTGATATTTTGCCCGATATTCTAAATGAACCTTTCATGGTAACTAACCCGGTAGGTGAGTTGGTGGTTTCTAAGAGGGTATATAGAAATTGTCCTATAATGTTGCCCAATAGATTTACTCATGTTGAATTAGTAGAACTTGATAGGATCGATTTTGATGTCATTTTGGGGATGGATTGGTTGCATGATTGTTTTGCTTTCATTGATTGTAGAAAAAGAATCGTCAAGTTCAATTTTCCAAATGAACCCATTTTAGAGTATAAGGGGGAAAATTCTATTCCTAGAGGTCGTATTTGTAACATTCCGGAAAATTATACATTTAATGAAAGGCCCAATAGGTTCTTAAGAATGCGTATTAGGGGTAAATAGACATCCCAAGGCCCAATATTTAGAAATATTGGGCATATTAGAAAATTATGGGCAAAGTAGAAAATGTTGGCTTAGAGGGTGTTAGCCAATTTCTATGTATGCACAAGTAATTAAAATAAAAATATCCTTCATATATAATCACATTGATTTAATAAGTAACCTCATGCCCAATATTGAGAAATATTGGGCATGGTATTGAAAAATTGGCTAAGGGGTATTAGCCAATTTCTGTATAATACCCAAATAAGCAAAATATTGGGCATATTAGAAAATATTGGCTTAAAGGGTGTTAGCCAATTTTCTAACATTAATGAGCTTGTCCAAGAAATGTACCTGCAATGAATACCCTAGGCTAAAATGCTTTTTCCTTTAACTCACAAATTGGGTATGAGGCATCCAAGTGTCAAGCCTAGATACCATAACACATGACCATTTAAAATGATCATGTAAATTAAGCAGTGCCCAAGGACATGGTGAGGATCCTTGGGACAATAAGTAAACATTCCCAAAGGAACCATAAATAATAGTTAGTTAGGAAAGTACAACCAACCCATGTGCAAGCACATGTGCAAGACATGTGAAGAAGTGGCCAATGAGGGGACCACACTAACCGAATTCGGTTATGGTAGTTAGTGGGGGAAACGTGCACAAGGGACCCCTCCATGTAGGGCCTAACTTCCTAACTAATTCTAGACTCTAACCTACTGCCCTAAATAGCTAACTAACCTAAGACCAAACGAATAAGCTAATTAGTGCACCCGACAACCTAGGACCAAAATCGGGTTGACACTAACCTAGTACTAGTTAAAGATACAACCTAGGATGGTCCAAAAGATTAGTTATGGTCCTAAAAACTTAGGGGTACTTTAGTAATTCCCTTAGGTTACCTAATTAATTAATTTATCAAATTAATTAATTAATTTAAAAAGGCTAAAACGGAAACTAAAAAGGAAATTTTCAGATTTTGATTAAGACAAGAAAGGAACAACCTAGTACCTAACCTAGGATGGTCCAAAGAGTTAGTTAAGATCCTAACGACTAAAGGGTACTTTATTAATTACCCTAGGCTACTTAATTAATTAATTTAGCAACTTAATTAATTAATTTAAAGGGGCAAAACCGAAATCACAAAGTAATTTCCAGATTTCGGTTAAAACAAGAAAAAGACAACCTAGTACCTAACCTAGGATGGTTCAAAGGATTGGTTATGGTCCTAACAATCTAAGGGTACTTTAGTAATTACCTTAGGTCACATAATTATTTAAATTAGCAATTTAATTAATTAGTTTAAATGATCACAATGAAATTCTTACACTAACCTAGTACAACTCAAGAAACATCCTAGTACTTAACCTAGGATGGTCCAAAAGGGTTAATTTTGGTTCCAATGACTTAGGGGTACTTTATTACTTACCCTAGGTACCTAAATTAATTAAATTAAGGATTTAATTAATTAATATAAATTCAAAATGTTGACAAAAACCATAGTCAACACCAATTTCCAGATTTGACTAAGTGTTATGTTCTCCTATGTTTAGTCAACATAGGAGGGGATTTTTGGTAATTGGTTAATTAGTTTATTAAATTAACTTATTAAACCTAAGTTGTATAATTCAAGATCAGTTCTTAAACCTAAAAATCACGTTCAAACTCATAGAAAAGGCAACGCAAAAACATCAAGCAATGAACGAAAGAAAAACAGAAAAATTTATCGATTTCTCTAGGGCGATTTCAAGGTTTCGTTCAAGGTGGTCTTCATAGATTAAGTTCTACATAAGGTATGGTTTTATCTCCTGGAATTCTTTCTCCAAGAGTATTTTCCTTCGAATGATTCACAAGATCTTGAAAACTAGGGTTGTTCCCGTCGTTCTCGTCGAACTTCCCTTCCCTAGTATCCTTTTCGATATCAATGTTGAATAGGTTAGAGATCATGTTGTTGGTATGTGGTGCTGGCTGTTCTCAACATGTATTGTTCTTGAATGATGAGTATTGAATGAACTTATGAACTTGTAATTGCGTAAAGTTAATCTTATCGTGATAATTAAGGATCGATAATATGCTAATATGAACTTATGAATGCAAGATGAGGCTTGTCTGCGACCTCTGAGAGGTCAACGACGCTGGTTGCGATCCGGATTCCAGAATCCGGGTCGTGACAGTATTATCTCTTGTCTTAAGGCTTGTAAAATGATCTCAAAAGGGTGTCTACATCACATTGTAAGAGTCAAAGATTTAGACTCCGAAAATCCTCCAATTGAGTTAGTCCCCGTAGTAAGAAAATTTCCGGAGGTCTTTCCTAATGATATTCCCAGAATCCCTCCCGAACGGGAAATTGATTTTGGTATTGAATTGCTACCGGATACCAACCCCATTTCAATTCCTCCTTACCGGATGGATATAGCCTAATTTAAAGAGTTGAAGGCTCAAATCAAGTTCTTATTAGACAAAGGCTTCATTAGACCTAGTATTTCTCCATGGGGTGCTCCAGTTTTGTTTGTAAAGAACATGGATAGGTCCCTTAGAATGTGCATTGATTATCGCCAACTTAATAAAGTCACTATCAAGAACAAGTATCCTCTCCCTCGTATTGACAACTTGTTTGATCAACTCTAAGGGGCAAGCTACTTTTCTAAGATTGACTTGAGATCGGGGTATCACCAACTTAGGGTGAGAGGTGAGGATATACCAAAAACGGCTTTCTAAACTAGATATGGTCACTATGAGTTCTTAGTAATATCCTTTGGTCTCACTAATGCCCCGGCCGCGTTTATAGATCTCATGAATAGGGTGTTTCAATGTTACCTAGATTCATTTGTCATTGTCTTCATTGACGACATCTTGGTATATTCAAAAAAATGAGGATGAACACATGGACCATTTGAGAGTGGTGCTACAAGTGCTTAAAGAAAACCAACTATTTGCCAAGTATAGCAAATGTGAGTTTTGGTTAAGGTCGGTGGCATTTCTTGGACATATCATCTCTTGTGAGAGAGTTGAGGTTGATCCAAGGAAAACCGAGGCGATGAAAAATTGGCCTAGGCCATTGACTCCAACCAACATTAGGAGTTTCTTGGGTCTAGCGGGTTATTATAGGAGGTTTGTGGATGGTTTTGCGTCCATTGCATCTCCCTTGACTACCTTGACCCAAAAGAGTATGAAATTCAGTGGTCGAAGGCATGTGAAAGAAGCTTCCAAATCTTGAAAGTTAGGCTTACTTCCGCTCCAGTGTTGACTTTACCGAAGGGTACCAAGGGCTTCGTTGTATATTGTGATGCATCCTGAGTGGGCTTGGGGTGTGTGTTTATGCAACATGGGAAAGTAGTAGTCTATGCCTCTAGGCAACTTAAGGTGTATGAGAAGAATTATCCAACTCATGATCTTGAGTTAGCGGCCGTGGTATTTTCCTTGAAAATATGGAGGCATTATTCGTATGGTGTCCAAGTTGATTTGTATACCGACCACAAGAATCTTCAATATGTCTTTACTCAAAAGGGGTTGAATCTCCGATAAAGAAGATGGTAGGAATTGTTGAATATTACGACATGAGTGTTCTCTACCACCCCGGCAAGGCCAATGTGGTTACGGATGCTCTAAGTCGTATGACCATGGGTAGTGTATCTCATGTATAAGAATCCAAGAAAGACCTAGT
This sequence comes from Solanum sitiens, assembly GCA_016801875.1. Lineage (NCBI taxonomy): Eukaryota > Viridiplantae > Streptophyta > Magnoliopsida > Solanales > Solanaceae > Solanum > Solanum sitiens. The sequence continues at coordinate 1,198,807 of JABWTJ010000070.1, read as the reverse complement.
GAAAGATGTTCATAGGTTGGCTCGTTTGGGTGTTAGATTGAAAGATGCTCCGAAGGTGGTTTCATGGTCCATCATAACTCCGAATCATCTTTGGTGGTTGAGGTGAATTTCAAACAACAACTTGATCAAGCATTGATGGAGTTGAAGGAGTCGGTTATTGGTAAGCTTAATTAGTCATTCTCCTTAGGGGGATGGTGTCTTGAGGTATCAAGGAAGGTTGTGTGTTCCCAATGTAGTTGGCTTGAGGAATCGGATTCTTGATGAAGTTCATGGGTCCCGTTATTCCATTCATCCGGGTTCTATAAAGATGTATCATGACCTTAGAGAAGTGTTTTGGTGGGAAGGCTTGAAAATAGCAGAATTTGTTGCAAAATGTCCAAATTGCCAAAAAGTGAAAGCCGAACACCAAAAGTCGGGTGGTGTACTTCAAGAAATCCAAGTTCCTACTTGGAAGTGGGAAGACATTAATATGGATATTGTGGCAGGTTTGCCTAGGACACAAAAGCAATATGACTCCATATGGGTGATTGTGGATAGGTTGACCAAATCCGCTTATTTTACTCTCGTCATGTCCACATACTCGGCAGAGGATTATGCAAGGATATTCATAGATGAGATTGTGTGTCGCCATGGTATTCATTTATCTATCATACAGGATACGGTTGCACAATTCACATCTAGGTTTTGGAGGTCATTCCAAAAAGGGTTGGGTACCAAAATGAAGCTAAGCACCGCTTTACATCCTCAAACGGATGGCAAAGCGAAGTGTACTATTCAAACCCTTGAGGATATGCTTAGAGATTGAATAATTGATTTCAAGGGAAATTGGGATAAACACTTGCCTTTGGTTGAGTTTTCTTACAACAATAATTACCATTCATCCATATCTATGGCTCCTTATGAAGCCTTGTATGGTAGGAGATGTAGATCTCCAATTGGATTGTTTGAAGTGGGTGAGTCTTAACTTTTGTGTCGCGAATTGATTTATAAGACTTTGGAGAAGGTTCATATTATAAGAAACCACTTGGAAACAGCCTATAGCCGCCAAAAGTCTTATGCCGACCATAGGAGAAGAGATTTAGAGTTTGAAGAAGGTGATAAAGTATATCTAAAAATTCGCCTATGAAAGGGGTGGTGAGATTTGGCAAAAAAGGGAAGTTGAGTCCTCGTTATGTGGGTCCTTATGAAATTTACAAAAGATCGGTAAGGTTGTATATGAGGTTACCTAGTGAATTGGCTTCGGTTCATCCGGTGTTCCATGTTTTCATGCTTAAGAAGTGTATCGGTGATCCCCGGTCCATTCTTCCTAGTAAGGGTCTAGGTGTGCAAGAGAACCTCTCCGATGAGGAGGTTCCATTTGAAATCCTTGATAGACAAGGAAAGAAGTTAAGGAACAAAGAGGTGACTTCCGTAAAGGTGTTATGGAAGAACCACCTAGTTGAGGGTGCAACATAGGAGGCCGAGGCTGACATAAAGTTCTGTTACCCTCATCTATTTGATAACTAAGGTTAGTTGTTCCTATTTATAGTAAAAATAATGAGTTTATTTGAAGTTGGCTTGATTTTTGGTAAAATAGTGAATTTTATGTTTTTTTACAGTAAGTTACACTGAATTATGCCAATTAAAATGAAAGTTTACAAGAAAATGCTCTTTTACTTGATTTGAACTTATGTGGTGTATTTTTGTATATTGTGCCCTCATGAGTTGTATTGAGCATGTTAATATGTGTGGAAGAAAGCTTTGGCATAATGAATAAGCATGTAATGAATGTTGAACTCTTATGAGTTAAAGATGGTGTTTTGAGTTGCATTGTGATAAAGGTCATGTGTTATGATGATTTTGATTATGACTCATGTTGTGATATTTTATTGTTGGTTGGGAGGCTAGTCTTGAGTCTATTCCTTCCTTTTAAAGAATTTTAGTGTCATTCAGGGATGAATGTTCCTAAGGGGGGATAATGTAATACTCTAAAAGTCTAAAGCCTAATCTAGAGACTAACATGAGAGTCTAAAGTTGTAGCACTGTTTTGAATTCAATTATAATGTATATAAGTCATTAGGAAGATTCAGAATCAAAATGTCAAGGAACGTCCATGATGTCCGGAAACTAGTTCAAGAGGTGCTAGTGTACCTTAGCCTATTTGACTAAGTTTTAGGAGTCAAAATTCAATGAAATTTGGTGGTAAGGTGTCTAATACGTATAGAGTTTGTTTATAGTTGAAACGTCCAGGTACGAATCCCCAAGGACCAACTAAAGGATCCTTGAGGAAGACCCTTGCATTTTGGCTAAAAGATGTCTAAGCCAGTAGCCATCGACGACCACAGGCAACGAGGCGTGGTTTGATCGACGGGGCGTCGATGCCTCCGTTGACCAACACTTAGCCATTTTTCCCAAGTACACGTTTGGAAAAATTTGTGTCGCAAACCATGGATGTGCAGCACAAAGACACACTGGCCGTCGATTGACCTATGGCCCGTAGGTCGGGGTCTCGAGGTCAGGTCCCTGTGTTGGCTGCCACATTTTAATTAATTCAATTAGTTAATTAAGTGGTTAGTTAATTAGTTAGGGTTTAAGGTAGGTCTAATTAATTTAGTTAATGACTTCTATAAAGACCCCAAGCCTAATTAAACTAAACCTAACTCTCATAATTTTCAAAACCTAATTGCTCTTCCTTCTCTCTTCTTTCTCTCTCCCAAAGAAACTCCATAGAAGACCAAGTAAAGGAGGGTTATTGTAACATTTCAAAATCCCAAAGTCATGTGATAAGACTTAAACAGGCTCCTTAAGGTCTAAACCATTGTTCCTAGCCAAATTAGGCGTATATGGAGTCGCTGAAGTGTTTTGGAACCAAAACGTTCATATCGTCCGGTAAGTTGGTTCACAAGAGGGCTAGAGTGTCCTTTTTAGTTTAACCAAGTTATAGAGTCGGAATTTAGTAAAAGTTTGTAACAAGAGGTGTAACACATAGTGTGGGATGGTTTTATGCTGGAAAAGTCAGGGTACAACTCCACGAGGACCAACCAAGGGCCCTCGAGGAGGACCTTTTAGACAGTAGGCCACGACGTACCCCATGACAGGGCGTCAAGGGCGCGATGGGGCGTCGAGGCCACCGTTGTGCCAGCCTTAGTTTCTGGGAAGAAACCCTCGCCGGCACAGTCTCTGACCAACGCGACGGACGTGCAGGACGGAGGGGGGGTCCATTCCGTCACGTCCACGACGGCCCGTCGTTGGGGAGCCGTCGGGGAGGGCCTGTGAGATTTTCAGGGATTTTAGTTTTAGTTAATCATCCTATTAAGTGTCTTAGGGGTAATTAGGGGATTAAGGGTAGACTAATTAAGTGACTTAAGACCCCACTATAAATACCAACCTTCATTAACCTAATCACAATTCTCCAAAACAAATCTCTCTTCCTTTTCTCTACTTTCTCTCTCTATTTGGAAGACTCCATTGGAGAACAACTTGGGGAGATCATTGGGGGCTGATTTAGCACGAAATTGACCATTAAAACGTCATCAAATCTTAAGGTATGAGATCTAATTCACCTTTGAGATTCTTTCCTCAAAGGGCTCCTTCAAAGGTTTTCCAAAAGTTGAGTTTCATATGGGTTTCATCCAATTTCGAGTTTGTTGTTATGAATTGAGTTGTTTATGTATTCTTTGGGTTATAGTGAATAGATTATCATGTATTGCAACTTGATTATGATGAATTGATGTAGTTTGATCTAGATTGTGGGTGATGACCCCTAACCCTTAACCCTTGATATTGGGATTGATATAAATTTGGGTTGAATTGATGTAATTGATCTAATTATTGTTTAAATCATCTTTAATGGCTGTTATTGCATTGATCATGACTATATTGTAATGAATGGAAGTTCTTCATGCCTATTTCTTGAGTATTGAATCTAGGGTAAGATGATAGACTTAGATATCATGTCATCAAGCTTTGATTTAGTATTGCATCGTGGTATAGTGCTTCTCTTAAATTAGTTTTTATGTCGGTTATTGATTTACATTGGGATGATGACCCAAATTGGGTTATTCTAGGTTGATGGTAAGGCCCTTATTGTTGAACTATGGAGAAGTATTGGTAAGTCTTGATTATCCTAATCCTTACTTCAATTGTGAGTTATTTGTCACCAAGTAATAATGTGTGTTGAAGTATACCTTGTTTAAGGTGATAGGTTGATATGATTATTGAATTGGAATGCTTTAGGTTGGTTGTGAGGTTGCCTAGGAGTACATGATATAGGGAAGTTGTTATGTAAAGATGTTCCCTATTGTGATGCGATGTGCATGGGCTAACTTCACCTATTTGAGTTGTTAATGAAAGGACCATTTCTCATACAATTCTTATTGAGCTTTGATGAACGAATGTATATGAGGGCTAGGCCTTATGATATATATATATTTATGATTATGATAAGAGTAAAGGCTTTTCAATAAAAAGGGACCTAGCTTAGCACCGAGTGGGCTTGTATGTGAGGGAGTGACACTTTCTTAAGGAAAGGTAGTGTTCACTACGGTTCTCACGGGATGGATAGCCTCATGACCCAAATAGGGTGTAGAGTCGATATGTCCATGGTTCTTTTTCCCCAAGCTTTATCAACTATGTTGCCACCATAGGATACTAGCTAGTGGATCCACCTAGATAGCTACGTTTATGTTAGGTTCTACTTTGGCCGGTAGACCACCTTCCATCGGTGTAAGGTTTCATGACACCGGATTCCACATTAGCTCATGTGGTCTATGTCGGTTAAGGCAAGGTTTCCCTAAACTAAAATGAATGAATAAGATATAGACTAATCGAAGTAACTTGAAAGGGTTTGGCTATAGCTTAGGTAGGGGTAAGGGACTCTACTTAAGCCTTGCACTAGTTGGCCTTGATGGGAGCTTTAAGAGGTCAATATTATGTTTGTAAGTATTGATATAATGTAAATAACTATGTACATTGAATAACATGCTTATGAGTATAAGGTTGTTGCTTTTGATTACAGAAGAATGTTTTTATGAAATGGAAGTGTGTGTTAGGTAAGGTCAAATGCTAATTGTAGTCTTGATAGGTTACTTGATTAAGTAAGAGTTATGGGAAATTTACTTGATCATTGCACTTGTGACTTTATGAAGGATATATTTAGTATGTTTTGCTTTACTGTGTTTCACTCGTATACATGTTTTATAATGATGTTCTTAAATGTCCTTTTCTAAGTATATTTGATTGGTAATTGTATATATGGTTCCATACTTAGTACATGTGGAGTACTAACCCCATTTCTTTCCCTTTTCCCAAACATTTTAGGTTTGGGTCATTGATCTTGCTCCGAATTGCTGGAAAGGAAGACTTGGATCTCTAACCATCCAAGTGGTAGGTCCTCATTCTCCCGAGGGCGTGGCCGACATCTTGCTCTTATGTTACTTAGTTACTAAAATTTCATATTGATTCTATTACTCATTTGAGACGATGTTCTATATAGCGTATATGTGGCTTCTTGTATTGATGTAGGGCTATGCCCAAGATTTATTGTCTTGATAGATGGTTTATGTTATGAGACGGCTTTTATGACTATTATTTCTCTTTTTATAAATGTGTGAAATAAAAGTAGAAGACTATGTAATCTTTCTATATGAACAAGTCTATGTATACTTGATATAAATATGACTATGTGTATGTAGAGGTCTATGTAAACTTCCGAGTAGTTATAGATAAAAAGTTTTAAATTCCTTCACATTTTTAATTGATGAATGCTATGATGGGGCTAAGAGGCTTGTATTAGTCCTCTAAGAGGACGACGACGCCGGTTACGTCTGGGGGGTAAACCCGAATGTGACAAACTTGGTATCAGAGCATGAGGTTGAATATCCTTGATAATAACGTCTCTCTCAACAACGTTACATAGGTTTGTATTAATAATTGTGAAGCGCGCCACACTTATGAATAGAAACTTATTTGATGCTTAGGAATCACTCTCATTGTTGGAAATCCATATCGTGCCTCTAGAACGTACATCGTATATATATTTGCCTAAACCTTGTGTTTTGGTTATAGGAGATGAATACTAGAAGAAATGCAGCCAGAAGACTTGAGGAGGAGATTGCTGCTGCGGGAATCCCTCCCCGTGGTGATCCAGCTCCTCCCCTTGAAGAGATTGCTGTTGATGATCAGGTTCCCGTTGATCCTCCACCTATGGAAGAGGCTCAGATGAGGGCTATTCTTTCTCAAATGGCTCAAGCCATGACTACTCAAGCTCAAGCCGCAACGGTGCAAGCCCAAGCCATGACTGCCCAAGCTAATAGGGATTTGGCACCTAGAGTTCATGAGCAAACTATGGCTTCCCGACTTAGGGACTTCACCCGAATGAATCCTCCTATCTTCTACGGGTCTAAGGTTGAGGAAGACCCTCAAGAATTCATTGATGAGATTTATAAGATTTTGTGTGCTATGGGGTTATCTTCTAGTGAGAATGCCGAGTTGGCCTCATACCAACTCAAGGATGTGGCTCAAACATGGCATGTGCAATGGAAAGGTAATAGGCCACTTCAAAGTGGGCCAGTGACTTGGGAGTTGTTCAAAAGGGCTTTCCTTGATCGGTTCTTCCCTAGAGAGATGAGAGAAACTAAGGTGGTGGAGTTCATCAATCTCCGCCAAGGAGAAATGAGTGTTCATGAGTACTCTTTGAAGTTCATTCAATTGGCTAAGTATGCTCCTTCCTTGGTCTCCGATCCTAGAGACGAGATGAGTCGATTCGTGACAGGTGTGTCAGACGATTTGCAAGAAGAATGTCAATCGGCTATGCTTCATGATAACATGAATATTGGTCGTGTCATGGTGCATGCAAAAAGGGTTGAGGAGGCTAGAGCAAAAAGGAAGGATAAGGATAAGGATTTAAGAAGGGCAAGGTCTTCCGATAGTGGAACTACTAAAGATAGGTTTGGAATTCAAGACAAGCCTAGATTCAAGAAAAGGTTCTCAAATCAAGTTCCATCCAAATTTCCCAAGGCTAAGGATGGGAAGGTTTCTAGGCCAAGAGTTCAAAAAGGGAAAAGTGGGAACTCGTCTATTGAGAATCCACCTTGCAAGGAATGTGGGAAGAAGCATTTAGGTGTTTGCCTCCTAGGTTCGGACAAGTGCTTTGGTTGTGGAAAGATTGGTCACAAAGTGCGGGATTGTCCAAATGCTAAAGGACAAGAGAGGGGTGGTCAGTCAAGTGGTTCTAGTAATGTTCCCAAAAAGAACTGCTTTTATGCTCTTCGTTCGAGAGATGACCAAGAGGCCTCTCCCGATGTGGTGACCGGTATGTTACAAATCTTTGCTATTGATGTGTATGCTTTGCTTGATCCGGGTGCTACTTTGTCTTTCGTTACTCCCTTAGAAGCTAAAAAGTTTGGTACTTTACCCGATGTTTTGCTTGAACCTATTTTACTGTCTACTCCGGTGGGTGAGTCAGTGGTAGCAAAAAGAGTCTATCGAAATTGTCCTATTTCTATGCCCCATAGAGTTTCTCATGTAGATCTAGTTGAACTAGACATGCTTGATTTTGATATTATTTTGGGTATGGATTGGTTACATGCTAGCTTCGCTTCCATTGATTGTAGAACTAGATTTGTGAGGTTTAGTTTCCCAAATGAACCCGTTTTTGAGTGGAAAGGTGGAAATTCTCTTCCAAGAGGTCGTTTCATATCATGTCTAAAATCGTGTAAAATGATCTCAAAGGGGTGTCTTTATCATATTGTGAGAGTCCAAGAAGTTGATTCCGAAGTTCCTCCTATTGAGTCAGTCCCCGTGGTGAGTGAATTTACGGAGGTCTTTCCTGATGACCTTCTCGGCATTCCTCCCGAATGGGAAATCGATTTCGGTATTGATTTCCTACTAGAAACAAACCCTATCTCTATTCCTCCTTATAGAATGGCTCCTGTCGAGTTAAAGGAGTTGAAGGCACAACTTAAAGATTTGCTAGACAAGGGATTTATAAGGCCTAGCATTTCTCCGTGGGGTGCTCCGGTTTTGTTCGTGAAAAAGAAGGATGGGTCTTTGAGAATGTGCATTGACTACCGCCAACTCAACAAGGTTACTGTTAAGAACAAGTATCGTCTTCCTCGGATTGATGATTTATTTGATCAACTCCAAGGAGCGAGTTACTTCTCCAAAATTGACTTGAGGTCAGGGTATCACCAGCTTAGGGTGAAAAATGAAGATATTCCAAAGACAGCCTTTCGGACTCGGTATGGGCATTATGAGTTCGTGGTTATGTCCTTTGGTCTCATAAATGCTCCGGCGGCATTCATGGACCTAATGAATAGGGTGTTTCAAAGTTACCTTGATATATTCGTTATTGTATTTATCGATGATATCTTGGTGTATTCGAAGAGTGAGGTTGATCACATGGTTCATCTAAGGGTGGTTTTGCAAACCCTTAAGGAGCATAAATTGTTTGCCAAGTATAGCAAGTGTGAGTTTTGGCTGAGGTCGGTAGCGTTTCTTGGGCACATCATCTCTAGTGAGGGAGTTGAGGTAGACCCAAGGAAAACTGATGCGGTAAGAAACTGGCCTAGACCCTTGACCCCAACTGACATTAGGAGTTTCTTGGGTCTAGCGGGCTATTATCGAAGGTTTGTAGATGGTTTTTCATCCATTGCATCTCCATTGACATCATTGACTCAAAAGGGTAAAAAGTTTGAATGGTCGGAGGCCTGCGAGAAGAGTTTCCAATTATTGAAAGATAGGCTTACTTCCGCTCCGGTGTTAACCTTACCGGAAGGTTCTAAGGGGTTCGTTGTGTATTGTGATACATCCCGCATAGGTTTGGGGTGTGTGCTTATGTAAAATGGGAAGGTGATTGCCTATGCTTCACGGCAACTCAAGGTGCATGAGAAAAATTACCCTACCCATGACCTTGAGTTAGCGGCCGTGGTGTTCGCTTTGAAAATATGGAGACATTACTTGTATGGTGTTCATGTAGATGTTTTCACCGATCATAAGAGTTTGCAATATATGTTTACTCAAAAAGAGTTGAATCTCCGACAAAGAAGGTGGTTGGAATTGTTAAAAGATTATGATATGAGTGTCCTATATCACCCCGGCAAGGCCAATGTGGTGGCGGATGCTCTAAGCCGTATGACTATGGGTAGTGTGTCTCATCTAGGCAGAGACAAGAAAGATCTAGTGAAGGATGTTCATGTTTTGGCTAGATTAGGTGTGCGGTTGGAGAGTTCTCTAAATGGAGGTGCCACGGTTCATCATAGCTATGAATCATCTTTGGTGGTTGAGGTAAAGTCCAAATAACACCTTGATCAACTATTGATGGAGTTGAAGGAATCTGTTTTTGGTAAGATGAATGAGTCCTTCTCCTTAGGAGGAGATGGTGTGTTGAGGTACCAAGGGAGGTTATGTGTTCCTGATGTTGATGGATTGAGGGATCGAATCCTTGATGAAGCCCATGGATCCCACTATTCCATACATCCGGGTTCTACTAAGATGTATCATGACCTTCGAGAAATATATTGGTGGGAAGGTTTGAAGAAGGACATAGCGGAATTTGTTGCTAAGTGTCCAAATTGTCAACCAGTGAAGGCGTAACATCAAAAGCCGGGTGGCTTACTACAAGAGATCCAAATTCCTACTTGGAAGTGGGAGACATTAATATGGACTTTGTGGTAGGGTTGCCTCAGACGCAAAAGTCATATGATTCTATATGGGTGATTGTTGATAGATTGACTAAGTCCGCTCATTTTATTCCCGTCAAATCTGCGTATTCGGCGGAGGATTATGCGAAGATCTTCATAGATGAGATTGTGTGTCGCCATGGTATTCCGTTATCCATCATTTCGAATCGGGGTGCACAATTCACATCTAGGTTTTGGAAGTCTTTTCAAAAAGGCTTGGGTACTAAAGTGAAATTGAGTACCGCTTTTCATCCTCAAACGGATGGTCAAGCGGAACGCACAATTCAAACTCTTGAAGATATGCTTAGAGCTTGTATTATTGATTTTAAAGGGAGTTGGGATAAGCACTTGCCGTTGGTGGAGTTTGCGTATAATAATAGTTTCCATTCGTCCATCTTCATGGCTCCCTATGAAGCCTTGTATGGTAGGAGGTGTAGGTCTCCTATAGGATGGTTTGAAGTTGGTGAATCATCGATCTTTGGTCCCGACCTAATTTATAGGACTTTGGAGAATGTGCATATCATAAGGAATAGGTTGCAAATAGCCTATAGTCGGCAAAAGTCCTATGCCGATAATAGGAGAAGAGATTTGGAGTTTGAAGAAGGTGACAAGGTGTATCTAAAAATCTCACCTATAAAAGGGGTGGTAATATTTGGAAAGAAAGGAAAGTTGAGCCCTCGTTACGTGGGTCCTTATGAGATTTTGGAAAGAGTTGGTAAAGTTGCCTATCGCTTACAACTACCTAACGATTTAGCTTCGGTTCATCCGGTTTTCCATGTCTCGATGTTGAAGAAGTGTGTTGGGGATCCCGAGTCAATTCTCCCTATTGAAGGTCTTGGAGTCAAGGATAACCTCTCTTATGAGGAGGTTCCTATCCAAATTCTTGATAGGCAAGTGAAAAGGTTGAGGAACAAGGAGGTGGTTTCCGTGAAAGTGTTATGGCAGAACCACCTAGTTGAGGGTGCAACATGGGAGGCGGAAGCCGACATGAAAACCCGCTATCCTCATCTTTTTGATGATTAAGGTTAGTTATTCTTTCTAATGATATAATTATGCTAGTTATTGTGAATCCTTGATGTTTTGGTGAATTTCTTCAAAAATCTTAGTTTTTGAGACTTCACAATGAAGTCACTGTAAGGTGACCTTAAATAAATTTGAAATTTGTTTTGCTTTTTGCATATTTGAGTCAAGTCGTGTATTGTGATATAGTGAGTCCTTGTGGATGTTATATTAAGCATATTGATAAGATGAACTTTGTGCTAATCGACTTGTGTATCAAATGATTGAGCTCATGTGTGTTGTGAGTGGAAAGTGTTTCATGAGGAAACTTTGAGCTTAGGTATGATAAATTGATGTTTTGAAGTGTTTTATTGAAATGACATGATTCATGTTAACTGAATATTGTGAATTGGTTGAGCTGCTAGTCTTGAGTCTATTCCCTCTTTTAAAGAGTGTTTAGTGTCATTCGGGGACGAATGTTCCTAAGAGGGGGATAATGTAACATTTCAAAATCACAAAGTCATGTGATAAGACTTAAACAGGCTCCTTAAGGTCTAAACCATTGTTCCTAGCCAAATTAGGCGTATATGGAGTCGTTGAAGTGTTTTGGAACCAAAACGTTCATATCGTCTGGTAAGTTGGTTCACAAGAGGGCTAGAGTGTCCTTTTTAGTTTAACCAAGTTATAGAGTCGGAATTTAGTAAAAGTTTGTAACAATAGGTGTAACACATAGTGTGGGATGGTTTCATGTTGGAAAAGTCAGGGTACAACTCCCCGAGGACCAACCAAGGGCCCTCGAGGAGGACCCTTAGACAGTAGGCCACGACGTACCCCATGACGGGGCGTCAAGGGCACGACGGGGCGTCGAGGCCACCGTCGTGCCAGCCTTAGTTTCTGGGAAGAAACCCTCGCCTACACAGTCTCTGACCAACGCGACGGACGTGCAGGACGGAGGGGGGTCCATTCTATCACGCCCACGACGGCCCGACGTCGGGGAGCCGTCGGGGAGGGCCTGTGAGATTTTCAGGGATTTTAGTTTTAGTTAATCATCCTATTAAGTGTCTTAGGGGTAATTAGGGGATTAAGGGTAGACTAATTAAGTGACTTAAGACCCCACTATAAATACCAACCTTCATTAACCTAATCACAATTCTCCAAAACAAATCTCTCTTCCTTTTCTCTACTTTCTCTCTCTATTTGGAAGACTCCATTGGAGAACAACTTGGGGAGATCATTGGGGGCTGATTTAGCACGAAATTGACCATCAAAACGTCATCAAATCTTAAGGTATGAGATCTAATTCACCTTTGAGATTCTTTCCTCAAAGGGCTCCTTCAAAGGTTTTCCAAAAGTTGAGTTTCATATGGGTTTCATCCAATTTCGAGTTTGTTGTTATGAATTGAGTTGTTTATGTATTCTTTGGGTTATAGTGAATAGATTATCATGTATTGCAACTTGATTATGATGAATTGATGTAGTTTGATCTAGATTGTGGGTGATGACCCCTAACCCTTAACCCTTGATATTGGGATTGATATAAATTTGGGTTGAATTGATGTAATTGATCTAATTATTGTTTAAATCATCTTTAATGGCTGTTATTGCATTGATCATGACTATATTGTAATGAATGGAAGTTCTTCATGCCTATTTCTTGAGTATTGAATCTAGGGTAAGATGATAGACTTAGATATCATGTCATCAAGCTTTGATTTAGTATTGCATCGTGGTATAGTGCTTCTCTTAAATTAGTTTTTATGTCGGTTATTGATTTACATTGGGATGATGACCCAAATTGGGTTATTCTAGGTTGATGGTAAGGCCCTTATTGTTGAACTATGGAGAAGTATTGGTAAGTCTTGATTATCCTAATCCTTACTTCAATTGTGAGTTATTTGTCACCAAGTAATAATGTGTGTTGAAGTATACCTTGTTTAAGGTGATAGGTTGATATGATTATTGAATTGGAATGCTTTAGGTTGGTTGTGAGGTTGCCTAGGAGTACATGATATAGGGAAGTTGTTATGTAAAGATGTTCCCTATTGTGATGCGATGTGCATGGGCTAACTTCACCTATTTGAGTTGTTAATGAAAGGACCATTTCTCATACAATTCTTATTGAGCTTTGATGAACGAATGTATATGAGGGCTAGGCCTTATGATATATATATATTTATGATTATGATAAGAGTAAAGGCTTTTCAATAAAAAGGGACCTAGCTTAGCACCGAGTGGGCTTGTATGTGAGGGAGTGACACTTTCTTAAGGAAAGGTAGTGTTCACTACGGTTCTCACGGGATGGATAGCCTCATGACCCAAATAGGGTGTAGAGTCGATATGTCCATGGTTCTTTTTCCCCAAGCTTTATCAACTATGTTGCCACCATAGGATACTAGCTAGTGGATCCACCTAGATAGCTACGTTTATGTTAGGTTCTACTTTGGCCGGTAGACCACCTTCCATCGGTGTAAGGTTTCATGACACCGGATTCCACATTAGCTCATGTGGTCTATGTCGGTTAAGGCAAGGTTTCCCTAAACTAAAATGAATGAATAAGATATAGACTAATCGAAGTAACTTGAAAGGGTTTGGCTATAGCTTAGGTAGGGGTAAGGGACTCTACTTAAGCCTTGCACTAGTTGGCCTTGATGGGAGCTTTAAGAGGTCAATATTATGTTTGTAAGTATTGATATAATGTAAATAACTATGTACATTGAATAACATGCTTATGAGTATAAGGTTGTTGCTTTTGATTACAGAAGAATGTTTTTATGAAATGGAAGTGTGTGTTAGGTAAGGTCAAATGCTAATTGTAGTCTTGATAGGTTACTTGATTAAGTAAGAGTTATGGGAAATTTACTTGATCATTGCACTTGTGACTTTATGAAGGATATATTTAGTATGTTTTGCTTTACTGTGTTTCACTCGTATACATGTTTTATAATGATGTTCTTAAATGTCCTTTTCTAAGTATATTTGATTGGTAATTGTATATATGGTTCCATACTTAGTACATGTGGAGTACTAACCCCATTTCTTTCCCTTTTCCCAAACATTTTAGGTTTGGGTCATTGATCTTGCTCCGAATTGCTGGAAAGGAAGACTTGGATCTCTAACCATCCAAGTGGTAGGTCCTCATTCTCCCGAGGGCGTGGCCGACATCTTGCTCTTATGTTACTTAGTTACTAAAATTTCATATTGATTCTATTACTCATTTGAGACGATGTTCTATATAGCGTATATGTGGCTTCTTGTATTGATGTAGGGCTATGCCCAAGATTTATTGTCTTGATAGATGGTTTATGTTATGAGACGGCTTTTATGACTATTATTTCTCTTTTTATAAATGTGTGAAATAAAAGTAGAAGACTATGTAATCTTTCTATATGAACAAGTCTATGTATACTTGATATAAATATGAATGTGTATGTAGAGGTCTATGTAAACTTCCGAGTAGTTATAGATAAAAAGTTTTAAATTCCTTCACATTTTTAATCGATGAATGCTATGATGGGGCTAAGAGGCTTGTATTAGTCCTCTAAGAGGACGACGACGCCGGTTACATCTGGGGGTAAACCTGGATGTGATAGTTATAGGGCTGAAAGTAGGGGGCTTTTCTCCAATAATCTTCATGGATTAGTAAGGTATGGGATTTATTTCACCTTTGGGATTTCTTTCCCCAAAGGGTTCCTCCAAATTGATCTCAAAAAGATGAAATTCAAGTGGGTTTTCTTCTATTACGAATTTGACTTTATACATTGCTTTGTTTATGATTTGTTTAGATAATTATGAGTAGATTATTATGCATTTTAAGTCAATTATGCTAGCTCTTGATTAATTAACCTAGGTTGTGAAGTAGATCGTGAATTTGACCTAAGTCTCTAACCCTAGGCTATGAACTAGTGATGAATTGTTGTGTAGTGATTCAATTAAATTCATTATGGTGTTGATTATTATTGTGTGATGATATTACACCCATTGTTGGGTTAAATTGTATGGTTTATGGTAAGAACTTGATGATGGCTTGTGAAGGAGATTGGGGGAAGTCCTGTGATCTCAATTCTTTACTTCAATTATGATTACTTGTGTTTAGTGATGAAGTTATATTGAAGTATACCTTATGATAAGATTGATTAGGTTTGGTATGATGTTGAATTGGAATGTCTTGAACTATGGTTTGTGAGTTGTTGGCTAAGATGTAAATGTTATAATGATGATGATAACTTACCAATGTGCCTTATTATAATGTGATATGCAAATGTGCTAACCTCACATGTATGAATTGTAATGAAAGGAAAATACTCATGCAATTCTTATTGATCTACGATGATGATTATATAAGGGGTAGACCCTATGACCTAAACTACGCTATGATGATTAATATAGGCATTAAAGACATTTCAAAAGGGACTCTAGCTTATCACTGAGTGAACTAGAGTAAGGTGTGTCCCATCCCACATAGGGAAGGTAGGATCACTAATGTACTCATGATATTGGAGACTATAATTCATGTAGCATAAAGAGGGTCCCAACTACATCTCCTAGTTCATGAACTATGTTGCCCCTATATAAATACTAGCTAGTGGATCCACATAGATGTTATGTTCATGTTTTGGTACTACCTTGTCAAGTAGTCCGCCTTCTTTCGGTGTAGGGTTCCATGACACCGGATTTCACATTAGCTCATGTGGTATATGTCGGTTAAGGAAAGATGTTCCCAAAAGGTAAAATGAAGTAATGAAGTGAACTCTAACTAGGATGACCTAAGGGGTTTAGTCTAGGTAGGGGTATGGGACACTACCTATACATTGCACTAGTCAGACTTGAGGGAAGTCTTAGAATGATGTTCTTATGTATGTATATGCTTATAATTGTAAATGATGTGTACAGATCTTACTTGTTAATGACATTATGTGATGTTGGTTTCACTTATGAACATGTGTTTGGTCTCTATTGCTAAAGTGTGATGTTATGTACTCTTAATAATATGGTATGTGAAGTTGGGCGTTGTTTATGGTTCTTGTTAGGTTTACTTGGTTAAGTGAGGTTATGGGGCCTTACCTAGGTATTGCACTAGTGGACTTAATGAGAGTTCATAAGTAATGGTCTTGCTTTGGTTATGATGTTATGAACTCTTATACATGCTTGTTGATGTGATAACTTGATGATAGAGTTATCTTGATTATGTGATCAATTATGTTGATATGTGTGTTGACTTGACTAGACTTAGTATTGTTGGTCTTGTGATGTACATGATCTTGAATTAATAATATGTACTATTGACTTGTATTGGTTCTTGATTGCGCATAAGTCTCTTTAAAGTAAATTTGCATGCTTTAATGAAATTTCCCTTTTTAGCATGATTTCTATGTTGTGTGTGCATATGGTCTTATACTTAGTACAAGTTGTGCTAACCCCGTTTCTCCCTTTTTCCCCAACATTTCAGGTTACGGTCGTTGAAGGGTTCATGATGACTTTTAAAGGAAGACTTGGATTCTCATTCTCCAAGTTTGGTAGGTCCTCACCACTTCAAGGACAATGCCACTTTCTAACATTGGATGTTGATTAGTCTTAAAGACACTTTGTTAATTCTCTTTCATTTGAGTACTAAGATTGTATTGCCCATATCTGGCTTTTATTGTATTGATGTGTGGGTTATGCCCAATTGTTAGACTATCGTTTAGATGGTTATGATATTAGACATCTGTTTTAAGACTATGTTGTATCTTATATATATGTGTGTCATAAAAGTAGAAGACTATGTAAACTTCTTATATGAAGGGTCTATGTATACTCGATATGAATATATTATCTGTATGCGAGAGGTCTATGTGAACCTCATGATAGATATAGAAGAAAAGTTTTAAATTTTTCGCATTTTTAACCTATGCTAAGAGGCTAGTCCTAGTCCTCTCCGAGGACGACGACGCCGGTTACGTCTAGGGGGTGCTCCCCAGATGTGAAAATATGTATATAGAGTCCCGTTCCACTACCAACATGGTGTAGAACCTATCCAATACTAGAATGCACATCTCACATGATGAGAATAGGCATTAACCAACATAGACCACACTAGCTAGGTATGGAATTCGGTATCATAAGACCCCACACCGTGGAAGGTGTTCTACTTGCAAAAGGTAGAACGAAGGACGCATCCTATGTAGGCACATGGTTTAGGGGATATCAAGGGCTTCTTGGTACTATAGTATCATACTTGAAGTAGAGCTACTACCACAAGCATATATATTCGGTGCTTTGCCTTATTTCTCATAGAGTAAGTTCATTCACATAAGAGTATTTGAGAAGGTACCATACCTAAGCCCTACCAACTCATAATACCACAACCAAGAAGGGATCCACAAGAGTCTAACGATCAAGGTTCATTAGGATAGCTCATTCATGAAAGGGTACCATGCTAGGTCTATCTGGTTCACTTTATTATAAACCTTATTCTCAGATATAAGGTTCCATATTAGTTCGTAGAAGGGTACCTACTTTAGGTCTACCGACCCTAGACTTCTATTCATACACTCCTTCGATCAAATTCAAGTACCAAGTAGGGACAACTAAGTCTACCAACACAAGGTACAAAATCATTCTATAAAGACTCTCCCAAGTCCTTCATCATCATATATCAACAACAAAAGAGAAAGTACTTTCAATCATATCATTATGTATAGTACCCATACAAGATCATATGCATATCACATGAGCACCTTCACTTTATACATTCATATATACCATAACTTGACAACACCACTATTCATATAATTGTCACGACCCACAAGTACACCCTAGAAGTTAGAGCATCCTTGTGTCTCCACACGGCAAATGAGACTTCAAGAAATCTCATCTAAGCCACTCGTACCATTCCTTGCATAATAAACATACTAAAATGAGTAAGAATTTAAAACTTTCTTCACACACAAAGAACTCTTTTCATAATCATTACACAAGCGGAAGACTTTCATTTAAAACATTAAACCTTTACTACATCTCCTTGAACCATCTAAACTTTAGAGTATACAATACTTGGGACTAAGCCCATACAAAACAATAAAATAAAGCCTAAGACATAAGGGAACACGTGTGGATATTATCCTCGAATCGATGAGGACTCACCAGTACTTTATCTTCAACTCTTAGAAACCTATCCATCCTCCATGGCACATCAAGACTTCCAATTCCCTACACTTTAGTCATAAAGGGAAAAGAAGGGGTTAGCACATTAGATGCACTAAGTATGGAAGCCATGCAAAAACCATGAAAAAGGGACATTTAGTAAATAACATGTTTTTTCATGAATTTCGATTGAAACATCATACTATAAGCATAAGAACAACATTTAACAACTTAGAAACACATAAGAAATCATTTAAGCAAATAGTCACATTTTTAGGAAATATTACAGTGAACTCACTTCACTGTACAGTGAACTTCTTCACTGTTACAGTGAAGTTCCTTAGCTTCACTTTACACACCTTTTTGACATAGAATTCCCTCATTAAAAACTATCCTAAGACTCACTTAAGTATGACAAAGAGAGACCGCTCATACACCCTCTCTAGGCACACCTAAATGATCCTTAAGACCACCCATAATGAGATCAACATACATTTACAAGACATCAAACATATGAACATGAGATCCTCCTACCAAAGGTGATTCTAAGGTTCACTTGAGTGAGTTGTGAAGCGACCGCCCATACAATACCTTACACACACACTTAAGAGATCCTATAAACTACCTAAGATAGAATCATTCTCATTTGATACATCAACACATAGATAATATGACATTCTCTTTCCAAGGGCTATCAAAAGACTTACTTAAGTAAATCAAGAAGATAACGTTCATGATTGACCTCTTCAAGATTAACTAAGTATCCTTAAGAATACCTAAGTTTGGATCATGTCCACAAAATCAACCATCTTCCATCACTAGAGTCATTCTTAAGACTTATCTAGGTAAGATAAGAAGTGACCATTCCTATGCCCCCTTCACACCTTAACTAGACAACCCTTAACTACTCTAGATAAGTACTTATTCATTTAACATACTTTCCTAACTTAAGTCATTACATTCATTAGTTCATTTAAGACTCATTCATCACATGAAGACATTAGAGTAATGTCTTGGACAAGACCTAGGGACTCCAACTAACACCTTCAAAGCCTATTGTGCAATGTCTAGATATCTCATACCACCACCTAAACTTCATAGAACTTCTCTAATACTAGTAACTATCCCATATGATGAGAATAGTCAATAACCGACATATACTATGGTAGCAAAGCATGGAATCCGGAGTTCTAACCTACTCCGATGAGGGTGTTATACTTGCCAATGGTAGAACTTGGACACATCCCATGTAGGCACATGGTTAAGGAATATGAAGGGCGTGCTTTGTATTCTAGTCTCATCCTTTAACTAGAACTACTTCATTTACCATACTCACTCGGTGTTACCCTTTGTTCTCATAGAGTAATTTTCATTAAAGGTTCATATAAATGGGTTCCATATCAAGTTCATAACCCAATCACATTTACCCTACCAAAGAGGTCCTCTTAGGGCTACCTTCCAATGGCCACAAGAAGCTCATCATGACTTTCCTAAGGTTTGATATGATGTCGTTCCAGCCAATCAACCTTAAGTCTATCATTCCTTTACTTGAAGGATACCATTACGGCTTTTGACTTCAACATTCATAACCTTACCACTAGGTTCAAGGTTTCACATAAAGACCCTCTTAACATCATTCAAGGTCACATGTCATTCATACATTCAAGACTAAGAGGCTTTAGCATCCTACGTCAAGACATCACATATTCACTTTCATACATGCATCATGCAAGGGACACAAGTCAACCAAGACAAGACACCACAAACTTCACCTTAACACATATTACATGTCATTCTTTAAGTCACTTAGGGATAACCATTATCATCTTTATACCATCCTATACACTACCATATCATCATCAATATAACCATTATAGACTCATATAGTCAAGTAGGAACAATCATGCATCAACCTTAAGACGACACATATAAACACATAGTCATAGTCTACATGATCTCCTAACATACATAGAAAGAACACATACTTTCACATTACTTCACATATAGATAGATATGATCATACTTCACATAAATCAACTACATAAATTATCATAATACTTCAAGTAGTGCCGACATGGACATGATCATCATATTGCATAAAGTAACGCCGACAAGGCCACATCAATCCACATAGCACCTCCACCATAAGTGGACCATACCAATCACAACATAATTGAAGTCTAATTAACATGAAATAAAGGGAATTAGGGCAGAATACCACCCATTCCATCTTACGACTTCAATCCAAAGCTAAATCATCCAATTTGATACCATAAGGCCCTTACCCATGGCCATGAACATCAATTCAATACATAAACTATAATACTCAATGAAACTAGGTCAATTCAATATATGATTATCAATCTAAGACCAATTAGACATCAATTCAATACAATTATTACATCAATCAATAGCCCATAGAAAACTACACTAGAATTCATAAGCCTTAAGTCAATATCAATTCAATAAGCCTAATGTTCAATAGTTCTAACAATATACAATACTCTATGATAAAATTTAAACAACCTATAAACCAATTAATCATAATCTATACATGAATCAAAAGCCCATAACAATCTACACTTGAATTCATTAATATCAAAGCATGATCACATAACTCATATTTTAGTCAAATTGAGAGATTTGTGAGGGTCAAGGGTTCATGGAGAATTTCATCGGAAACATCAGTTATACATCAATAATATCATATCTTAATATTTGAAAACCTTTCATGCAAAAACCCAAGACTTAGAGTAGAAATTGGACTTTTCATCTTTTTGAAATCTTTGAAAATCATCTTTGAAATTGGATCTAAGGTGATAGCAAGTCTTAGATTAAGAACTCACATACCTTATTAGAAGAACCCAATGATGATTGAAAAAGAAACTCCATTGAATAACCATCTTCAAGCTCCATCTTCACCTTGAACTCTCATGGAGGTTTTTGAAGAAACTTTGGGAGGGAAAGGGTTTTGATTTAGATGGTAGGGTTTAATTGAGAGTTTTAGGACTTATATACTCTTACAATACCCTTTAACACCAAAAATAACCGTCCTCCTATTTAAAAAGGCTTGGGGTGCATTTCCTACTTTACCCCTAACATCACAGTGAAGCAGCACAGAAACTGCCTCACAGACGACTTGCCAATCAACGGCCCATCCCTTAACTAACGGACCGTCCTATTTGTCCGTGGTTTGGTACTGAGGCTATTTGTCTATTCCTCTCCCATGACTAAGTGCCAACAGATGATACCCCACCAACGGGGCATCGACTGACCTACAGGGCGTCAATTGCCAACCGTTGGTTGGGCTGTCTTGGACAACTTTAGCCAAGAACTTGGGTCCTTCTGGATGGTCCTTAGGGATGTTTGCCCAGAAGTTTCCAACCTAAACATGATTTTATATGAGTTTTGGACCTACCACATCAATTTCATCCAAAAGGAACACGTAAAACTTGACGAAACATGCATAGGCACACAAGGTCATTTCAAGGAAAACCTTTCGAACGTCATGGACGTTCTTGGACGTTTGACCTCCAAACTTTACGAAACTTGACACACTGACTATATACACCATAATAACTCATTTAAGGACCTTATAACCTCATTAATCACACATAAACACATAAACACATAAAACCACATATGAGGCACATAGGTGACTTAGTCGTTGAACGCCTTGGTCGTCCCTTGACGTTTGACTTCCAATGCACCTAAACTCTTAGACACTGCCTCAAACCCAAATTATAAACCATTTTATGACCTTAACCATCATAACAACCATTTTAGGCTCTAGCTTCACCTAAGTCATTTTCGAGGTCTTACAATAATAATGTAGACGATGCCATGTTCATAACATTTATAACAATTAAACACCACCACAATAAGTTGGCCATACCAATCAATAGTAATTCGATATAAATTATACATTAAATAAAGTAATTAGGTCAACTCACCACCTTCCAATAGCCACAATCACCATTCTTAGCCTTTCCAACAAATTCACACGACAAGAGATCTTACCAATGACAATGTCCATAAGACTAGGCCAGCAATTCAACCATATCAATGATCTAACAAAACCAAATATGCAAACTATGAATAGTTTCAACAATGATGAACATATAATGCAATAGCCAATAACAATCTAAAAATGAATTTAACCTAATTAGATTATAATCCATACACTCACTTTAGAGCCAAAATTAGGAATTCAAGAAATACATGGGTTCATGGAATTTTTTTATCATAAAACCATCAATTAACATTTAATACTTCATAAAGTATCAATTCAAACCTTTTTATGCAAGACCCCTTCTTAGAATTTGAAATAGGGTTTTAAGGTTTTTGAGATCTTTTGAAAAGCCTTTGGAATGGGCTCCTTGAATGAGAGAAAAGTCAAGGATGAAATTACCATACCTTACTAGTAGAAATCCCACTAAATTGATAGAGGAATTGATGAAATTTTTAAATCCTAGCTTCAACTTGGCTTCAAGCTCCCATGGAGTCTTGACAGAACTTTATTTGGGAGATGGGTTTTGATTTTGAAAAGTGAAGTCTAATTCTAGGTCTAGGTGTTTAAACTAACTTAAAATACATTAAAACACCTAAAATAACCGTCTATCACTTAATTTGAATGTGGGGTGAATTTACCAATTCACCTATAGGCTGGACGAGACCCTGCAGAAATTGCAGGTGCCAAACGACGGACACCATTAACAGAGCGTCAGCTGGACGATGACTCTTCCGGGTGCTCTGTCATCTTGGTCAGAGGCTCCTCATTTGGAGATAAGATCCTGTGACTAAGGGTGGAGCCACGCCCTTTTTGACGTGGCGTCAAATGCAGTAGTCAATGAGACTGTTTTGGCAGCCTCTTGGCAAACCTTTGGGTCCTCCTCAAGGACCCTTAGGGTGGTCCTTCGGTAGTCATACCCGGACGTTTCGACCCTAAACATGACCATCCAGATACTAGGGTACCCTCCTATAATTTTACACTCTAAACAACACCTCAAAACAAGGCAAACATACAAAGGTACACTAGCACACAAACGACTAGTTTCCAAACATCTTGGTCGTCCCTTGATGTTTCACCTCAAACCTCTTCCAAACCAACCATTAAAAGTTGTGACACACCTTATAAACAATTTATTAACTCTTAAAACACATGAGAGGCTCTAGTTCATCCTACTTCATTTTGAGGGCTGTTACAAATGCACCCTATTTCATTTTTGGGGTTTTACACATCTGTAGGTCACCACATTAGTGGTGAACTTCTCTAGTTGAGGCAGCCTTGAGGATTTACTTAGGGTCCTCTTCAAGGACCCTTAGGGTGGTCCTTAAGGAGTCGTACCCAAACATTTAACCCCTACACATGTTCAACTACATGTTGGGACCACCTCCACAAGATTTCATCCACTTACGACACACCAAATCAGGTGGTCCTTAAGGAGTCGTACCCAAACATTTAACCCCTACACATGTTCAACTACACGTTGGGACCACCTCCACAAGATTTCATCCACCTACGACACACCAAATCAAGGACAACATACTAGAACATACTAGCACTCAATAGACTACTTTCCAAAAGTCTTGCCAGTCCCTTGATGTTTGACCTCAAAACTCTTTAAACAACCTACTAAAGGCTATTTCTCATCATTTTAACAATTTATTAACTCAAGAAACTCATGTTAATCTCTAGTTCATCCTAATTCAATTTGAGGGTCCTTACATTATGTCCCACTTGGAAAACATTTGTCCTCTAATGACACTTAAAATGCATATAAGGTAATGACACAAGACTAGCAGCCCACAATCTTTCATATAATAATATATAACAATACACGTAGCTAGGAGGATCATAAACTCCACATAAAAGTTTCAACACATAACAAGAAGGTAGGAATAACATCCACTAAATCATTATGCATCAAGACTTCACATGCCTCATTTCGTAAGGGAGAAACATCCTTCCCCACATCTTATTATGCTTATTACAACATCATTAGGAACCTCATACAATTTCTCATAAAACACCATCATGCAAAATTTAGGCAAATTATCATGTATGTATATCAACATGAAGAACACAACTTTTATAAAAACTCATTTTCCACAAGGCTCTCAAAATATGCATCATGCTACTAGAATCTCTAGATCTCAAGCTTGAAGAATATAATTAAAAGATACAAGAACTTATACAGTCTAATCAACCTCATTATTCAAAAATACATCTCCAACTTAGGAGAAACCCACCAAATCTATCTTGAACAACGCATAAGGATCTCATTACAAGGCAAAGAATTACAACTTATCGGGACCCCCATCCGGTTTTGTTTCCTTGTTAGCTTGGAGAGCATTGAAATGGTTCTTCTCTTGGTCATCAAGATTTGGGACACTATGAGGAGCTTGCTTAGTTTCCCTTTTATAGCCGCACAAGTAGGACAATCTCTCACCTAGTGATCATTCTTCCCACACCTCAAGCACCCATTGGTACCAGATAGACATTTCCCATAATGCCACTTACCACAAGTGGTGCAAGTAGGTTTAGAAAAATAAAAACCGCCACCCCTCTCATGTTTTCCCTTAGGATCACTTATAGAATCTTGATTTGGAGTTTTCTTCTTAAACCTAGGTTGGCCTTGATCATCGGATATACCCCTCTTCAACTCCCTAGTCATCCTATCAAGCTTACAGTCTTAAATGGATTGAGCATACACCATAAACCTAGAAATATCCATATCATGATGGAGAATTGTCGTACGGGACTCTTCCTTGACTAGGTTTGTAACACCGGTCACAAATCTACTCATCTCTTCTCTAGGGTTAGACACCAAGGTTGTTGCATATTTAGACAACAAGGTAAACTTCAAGGAGTACTCTTCCACACTCATTTTACCTTGCTTAAGATATATAAATTCCTCAATCTTACACTCCCTCTTCTCTCGAGGAAAGTACCTTTCTAAAAATGCTTCCGTAAACTCTTTCCATTATATAGGACCCAATTGAACCAACCTATTTTCATTCCATTATGTGTACCATACTTGAGCGATGTCCCTCAATTGATACAAACCCAACTCCGTTTTCTCTCTAGAAGACACCCCAATAGCACTCACCACCTTATAAACACCATCCAAATATTCTTGGGCATCCTCTCCCACCTTAGAGACAAGAAAGATAGGAGGATACGTCCTCACAAAGTCCCTCAACCTAGAGGCCATAGTACTCTTAATATAATTCACCCTAGGCCCAACATCTTTATTTGCTTGAGTCATCATGGCTCGGTTTAGGGTAAGAAGACCCACTCTAAATTCCTCATTAGACATTTTCGGGGGAACCACCAGAACCTTATTTTTTTGGTTAACTAAAGGAACTTGGTCGCCATGAGGCTTGATCACCTCCGGGAGGAACTACCTCGTTCACTACTTCCTCATCCACTCTCTTTGTGGGCGTCCTTCTTGTATTCATATCCTATGAACATAAAAAAAGAGATTAGGGAAAAGACACTTATAGAACTCCTTTCTATGGCACGATTTCAAGAATACCAAAAAAAGTGTAACTTCTAACATCATATAGCCTCCCGCTCATATGTGTGGCGTGACTCACACCGATGAACAAGACTCTACTAGACGAGGCCTCATGAGACTTTGAACCCTAAGGATGATTTTATAACCTTATGCTCTGATACCAAGTTTGTAACGACCCAAGAGAACCCCCAAAATCATCACAAGGTGTATTCTACCTCGAAGAGGTCTTATATAGCACTTAGCATCCATTCATCACATACGCTATTAATAGTGCAAAATTAAAACCTTTTTAACAAAAAAAAAAAGACTTAAGGGTCAACACATTTATAAAAGAAGTATTTATAAGCAATGGAATTCTAGTTCATGATGGCCAACATAGACCCAACTTTACAAATATCAACCTAGGGACACGACCCTTAAATTAAAGAAAAAGAACAAGTCTTATACATATGTCTTAATAAAAGAGAAACTAGCATAAGGATTCTTTGTCCTCGGCATGTGAATACATACACAAATCTTGAGAGAATTACTAAGTCCCAAGCTTCAACTCTAGAGATCACTCACTTGCCCACACCTACACATTGTAGAAAATAAAACAAAAAAAAAATTAGTGAAATTAAGCACTAAGTATGATGACCATGCAAATATCATGCAAAAAGGGACATTTACTTGATATAAATGATTTTCATGCTATTTTGATTAAAAAAAAAAAAAAGAACATCATAAGACAAGTATAAGGAACACATTTACAATCAATATCCACATATAAGATAAGACTACAATATAAGATATGAGCATATTCATTAAATAAACCATTCCATTATATTAGACCCTCCATCCAAGGTCATCCTAAGACCCACCTAAGCAAGACATGAAGAGGCCGCCCATACAAACTCTTCAATACACACCTAAGTATTCCTCAAGACTACCAAATATAAGGACCCTTCTTTTTCAACATAATCCAATGAGGTAACTTTTACTAATAGAACATTTAAAGAACATTCATGCATTGAAGAGATATCACAAAATGGTCTTGGAGGACCTAGGGAACTCACTCTAGTACCTTCAAAGCCTACTCGTGCCATGCGTAGATAGCATTCCATACTACTACTTACACATTGTAGAACCTATTCAATAGCTAAAGTGCACATCCCACATGATGGGAATAGGAATTAACTGACATAGACCATACTAGCTAGGCATGGTATCCGGTGTCATAAGACCCCACACCGTGGAAGGTGTTCTACTTTCCAAGGGTAGAACTAGGACACATCCCATGTAGGGAGATGGTTTAGGTTATATTAAAAGACTTATTAGTACTCTAGTCTCATACTCAAGTAGAGATACTATCTTAAGCATATCCACTCGGTGTTTTACCTTTGTTCCCATAGAGTAATTTCATTCACATAACCATAACTAAGCCTACCGACTCATAATACCATTACCAAGAAGGGCATCACAGGGATCTACCAATCAAGGTTCATTGGGATAGCTCATTTATAGAAAGGGCACCATGGTAGGTCTAGACAATTCAATTCATTCTTTCTTTCATCCACTCAAGAAAAGGATGCCTAATCCTTCCAAATAAAGAGTGCACATTCATCATATCTTTCATGTATCAAGTAGGGACAACTAGGTCTACCTAATCAAGACACCATGCAAAAATATAAAGGCTATTCATGGTCTATCATCATCACATGTACACATTGAGGGGAAACATGCTTTCATTCACAATACCACACAACCCTATACAAGATCACATTCCCATATCTTGACAACTTCACATTATTCCACCTTCTACACAATAACATAACAACCCTTAAATTCAACTCATAATTCCTTCAAGGCCATAATCATAATAAGAACAAGAAGTAAACACCTACACCTTAATTGTGTTATACCATACAAAAGCAATCCTACTATAACTAGCAACTAAACTAACTCACCATCCTCCCAAGACACAATTCACGTGTTATTCGACTTCAAACAATCCCAACACACAAAAAGAGTATTCACCCATAATCATGGCCACAAATCCAAGATCGCCAGCTCACCCATATGTTAAAAATTCATCATAGATAGAGATAGAACAAAAATAGGAATCAATACTATAATGAAATCTATGTGTAATTCAATCAATAGACAATTATAATTATCAAACCCACTTTACAAGCCAAAATTAAGGAATTAGAGGTATCATGGGTTCATGGAGTTTTTATTACCTTAATCACCAATTAAACCATAACATAATCATAACATTTCGTTTAAAATCATTTTATGCAAGAACCCATGTATTTGAGGAATAATTGGGGGTTCTTCATAACCTTCGGATAAATAGAAAACAATTTGATGATTGGCTCTAAAGTAAAAATATATTTACATAAAGAGTCACGATACCTAAATATTAAGAATTCCCACAAATTTTGATGAAAATTACCTTGAACTTGAAACCCTAGCAATTAATCTCTTCTTCATTCTTGAGCTTAAGAGAAATATTAAGATAGAAGACTTTGCAGGTTTTGATTTGAAGATTGAATTCAAAAATACCTTTTAAATGTTTTAATACCTTTAAATTACTTAAACTAACTTAAAACAATCAAATACACACTTTAAAAGACTTGGGGTGAATTTACTAATTCACCTCCACCATGGATGAAATAATTGACAGCTCCACATGGCCAAACCAAGGCCATCATCGACGGGTCATGGATGGATTGATGGACCCGTACTTGCCATCCGTGGTTTGGTAATGATGGGTGAAAATGGAGCTAAGATCCAAAAATGTAAGTGTTGGCCTATGAAGGCCATCCACACTCCGTGGATGGACCTATGGAACGTCAACCTCATCCGTAGGTCACCACATTTTTTGTGAACTTCTACAATTGAGGCAGCCTTGGGGGCTTACTTAGGGTCCTCCTCAAGGACCATTAGGGAGTCGTATCCAAAATTTTAACGCCTACACATGTCCAGCTACACGTAGGAACGACCTCCACAATATTTAATCCACCAACGACAAACCAAATGAAAGACAACATACTAGAACACACTAGCACTCAATAGACTACTTTATGAAAGTCTTGATCGTCCCTTGACGTTTGACCGCAAAACTCTTTAAACCAAATACTAAAAGATATTTCTCATCATTTTAACAAGTTATTAACATAATAAACTCACGTGAAGCTCTAGTTCATCCTATTTCAATTTGAGGATCCTTACACAACCGCTAAGAAACACTTGTGTAATGTATTGTAACTATCTTGCATTTAAAATGTACAAGACAAGTCAATATCACATTCATGCTCATTTCATAGTAAAGACATTACCTTAGTAACCTCTAATGAACACTTGTGCAATGTGTGGTTGGCATCTTATAATATTAACCCAACTAAGCACCCCTTTGAAACTACCGTAGTCATGCACTTCATCTTTAGACCTCATTACAATCAATAGTCATTAATAACGAAATACTCATGTACATTATTTGAATTATAAGTAAAATCATTCATGACAATTAACCATTCAATATACATACATGCGTTCAATCTCATTATAATGCAAAGGAAACCACCTCACAACCCTTTTATAAGTCCACTAGTGCAATGTGCTGGTGAAGTCTCATACCCCCACTTACACCAATCAAACTCATCAAGAAGTCACAAGTGTAGTTCATATACATATGCACTATCCATATTAAGTAGAGTCATCATTAACATCCTTATATGTCAAGCATTCATAAGTCATAAGCTTTCACGAATATAAAGAAACCCACAATAACCTCTCTTAGACCCTACTTGTGCAATGCACAAGTGGAGTCACATACCCTCACTCATACTGAGTATTACCCCTTCAGAAGTCATGAGTAGATTCCATGATTTCCTCTTTAATCCATATTCATATCATAGTTCAAATTTCTTAACATTTAGGGAGGTTTGCATTAACCAACGTAGACTATGTGAGCTACATGGAGTCCGGTGTTCTACTCCCACACCGAAAAGAGGTGTTTCACTTGCCTAAGGTCAAACTAACTTAATTAGCGTCAAGGTGGATCTACTAGTTAAGGACCTATGTAGGAACATAGTTATGGGATATGGAGATTGCTTCTAGAAATGTTATACTTCTAACGTGTGGGTTTCCATCTCAAGAGACACCGTAGTGGGAACCCAACTACTAACGTGAAGGAACCCATCTAGTAAACATAATCACTCGGTGCTAAGAACAATTTCCTTTAAAGTAACGTTAAGTGTTTAATTCAGTTCATTATTTATAAGAGAATTCACTTAGTCATTCATCCCAAACTACAATATTTTAGCTCAAGGATTCAATAGGCGAGAATATTCTTTCAACCTTAGAATCATCATCAAGTGAGTAAACTTTTCACATTGTCATTTAGAGCGTTTTTTTGAGAATTAGTCTTTCAATCAAAAAGACTAACATCATTATCATCTTAGACAAGTTATACATTTAATGTATAATAATGTGTAAAGGTACATATGAGAACTATACTTTCAATTAACACCATTGATACAACATAATCATGTATATTCATGAGGGGGGGGGGTGATTGTCCTTACAATAACACAACCAACAACATTATCGTCATATACACTTCCTTCATAATTAAGTGTAAGGGTAAGGGATGAATGGCCTTTTCAACAATACCACAATAAACACCATATTCATAGTACTTCCAACTTGTAGGTTCATCACAAGTTCAGACACAATCTTGTCAACATGCTCAAACCTTCACAATGTGCCCTTCAAGGGTTATGGACTAATTAATCCCAAACATATATCAATAGCATATCATATAAAGGAACACAATGATCCCACAACTCATCATTACATTAATCACATCATGATTGACACTTTAAACTCCAAGTATTCATAAATATGCACATAGTAACGTGATCTAGACAATTAATGTTTATAAGCATTACCCTAAACCATTTTAAGTCTAAACGATCTAGTCTAAAGCCTTACATTGAGAAATTCCTCATTCTTGGAGAATCACATTTAAATCGTCCATTAGCCTCTTTCATGCAGAAACCTAGACTATACAAATTTACCTATAAATAATAGGTTAATCAAGTATATATATGTATAATCACACTCACATCTTGCAAATACATCATAATTAAGCACCTCCATATTTCAAGTGGATCAACAAGTTCATAACAACTTTCATCATCATATACAACCCTAGTAAATTGCCTTTCAAGGCTAAGGATCAAGGTTCAACCCTACTTCTTGAAATTAACACCTTGGATAGAGTAATTACATGTTATAATACTATAATCAATGTAAAGATATTAGATCATAAAACTCTATTCATCAATCAACACATGTTAGGGTTACTATTTGAGAAAGAAGGGGAAAACATGGGTCTTTTGGGATTTTCTTCAAAAACTGTCAATACATCATGAATTAACCCATAATTAATCATATCTAATAATAAACAATCATAATTTATTTATTGAAACGTTTTTAGAAAGTGACCCATGCTATTGGATGACAACCTATAGAATGTGGGAACTTTGAAAACATAGTTGAAGGGCTTCTTGGTGATAGGTAACCAAGAATAAAGAACTCCCATACCTTAGACTTGAAATCCTTCCAAATTCAAGTTTAAAATATCCTTCCTTCAAGCTTTTCTTGATCTCTGTCTAGGTCTTCAATGGAGGTTTTTGAGAGAAGAGTTTCGGAGAAAACTTTAGGGTAAAGTTTGTTATAATTTGGGGTCTTGGGGATTATGAAGTTAATGAAGTGTTTAGTTACATAAAATAGTTTATAGAGAAATCTAATTAGGTATATAATTGTCCCTCCTAACCCCTTATTGAATAACATACAACTTAAAAATCTCAAAGCCTGGCAGCATCTACGCCCCTTCACCTACGGACTATAGGTGGAGCTACTGGATGTGAATGTATTCCGTGGTTTGGGTATGCAACTCTTAATGTTGAAGGAATATAAAAAAACTAAGTATGGAACCACGCCCAAGACCTACAGGGCATGATTTGATCTACTGGGCGTCAATTGCTTCCGTAGATCAGCCCCACAAAGATGAAAGCTCGCTGTTTAGACAGCTTTAGGGGACTATTTTGGGGTCCTATAGTGTTATTAGGAGAGTCTTACCGATAATTTTAACCCCTAAACATAGTGTTCTAAATGTAGGAGTCACTTCTACAAGTTTCCATCCTCAAGTAACACTCCAAACTTCAAAGACAAGACCCTTACAACTCACTAGTTGAAATGACTAGTTTCTGGACGCTATAATTATTTCTTAACGTTTGACCTCTAAAATCACCAAACTAACTTCAAAAGAAATTTTTCATCATTTAATCAATTTTTCAACTACAAACCACGTAGACAAAGTAGAACATTAACATACATCCTAGCATCCTAAGTGAATTCACTTTGCTAGATCCTATGTGGCAAGCATAGTTTATGGAACTAAGATAGGTATAATCCCTCTACATGCCATTGGGCAATTTGGGCCTCCTCTCATGAGAAAACATGGGTGAACCTTCCTCAAAAGGGAAGTCACCACTTCATGTGGATCCATAGGTGAGTATTCCTCTAAGGGAAGTCAACACTCTATAAGGAACAAATGGTGAATCTTTCTCCAAGGAAAGTCAACACCTCTCATTGTCAAGTTCACTCGGTGCTAAGCTAAGTTTCCTTTATTGAAAAGCCTTTATTACATTTATTCATAAAACATAGGCTTAGGATATGTGTTTCTCATATGCTTATAGCATATTCAAGCACGTTTCAAGTTTTTAGAGTATTCTTGGGCACACCTTTCAAGGCCCCTCTATTAACTAGATCATCATTCATGTGTGTGTGTACTTATATGTGAGCAAACCTTTCACATAACAGATAAAGGACACACATGTTCATATATCAATGCATGAGTCTATAGGCATAACTATATGAGCAATCCTTTCATATAAAGACACTAATACACTATGCACATTCATACTTCATCATATCATATACATCATATTCATAACATGTCCATATATTCATTTTGCATGTACATAGAAACCAAACCTAGGAACTATCCTATCAAGGTACACATGTGCAATGCATAAACAAGGTCCCATACCCTTGCCCATCCTAGTTAAGGAATACACAACATGCTTCACATACATATACTTTACATGCATAGTAGTAGACACTAGTGAATATGAGAACTACCTTTCATTTAGACACCATGACCAATACTACTTATAAACATGCATGTAGAGTGAGGGTGTGTGTAC
This sequence comes from Solanum sitiens, assembly GCA_016801875.1. Lineage (NCBI taxonomy): Eukaryota > Viridiplantae > Streptophyta > Magnoliopsida > Solanales > Solanaceae > Solanum > Solanum sitiens. The sequence goes on along the minus strand of JABWTJ010000070.1, from coordinate 1,166,242 downwards.
ATTGGTCAATATGATCACATAATGTCTATCAACAACACATTGAGGCAGCCACCCTCTTAGACCATAATACACTTTCAATCATAGACCACACAACACATTTTGCATATGAGACAAGTCAACTTCATATTACACTTACGACTCCTAACCTTTGGCTGTTCATGCATTCACATAGGGGTACATAGGTAAGGGATTATTAACCATTTTAATTCATCAATGGCAGAGACTACACTTTACCCTAACATGGATATACACATGCTTATACAATAGCCTTACAACCTAAATCACAACTAGAATAGGGAAATAGGCATAAACTTCACATAGTGTAATCATCATAACCACACACTCATATATTTATCAATTTGCCTTCAAGGCCATGGTCAACACATATACAATGACAATAAAGTAAACACCACCACCATAAGTGGAAAATACCACACAATGCCATACAAGGCTTCATCATCTACAATAATATAGAAGGTAGAGAAAATAGAATAATAGAGCAATTCTTACCAATCCTTTAGCCTTTGTCATCATTGACCATTACTACTCTTTCATCAATAGAACAAGTATAGGGCAGTAGCTAAAGTACCATAATCATACATGAAGTCAAGTATAGGATACTACAAAGTTATGCTACAACTAGTACAATACAATAACATACTAGACGGTAGAAGAATCATAGACCATTAATCAATTTCACTTGCATGGATCATAAATCATATTTCATTAATAGTAAAAATCTAGGGCAGTGGCTAAATATACACTTAGCACAACAAGATCATGCTTACATCCCTACAAGATCAAGATAGTAACATAGGCCTTTAAACTATCAATTCAATAATGAATAGAGGGAGTAGGCTATCTTACTAATTTCTTAAGGTGTTGATAACCAATCATACATTACCAATAAAATACGTACTAGGCAGTAGCTCAATAGATCCTTATTAAAAAGGAATCATGCTTTATCTAACCACAATTCGAGATCACATCACATACATAGTATTATCAATCGATAGACTAGAAAGACTTAGATCAACTCATATCAATCCTTCTTCACTTTGATCATATTTGATTTATAATTACAATACAATAATAATATCAACTTAAAACAGTAGCTATAATCATCTTCACCTAATTTATAATTACAATACAATAATAATATCAACTTAAAACAATAGCTATAATCATCTTCACCTAATCGAACTCAACATTAAATCATTAAAAGGGCAATATTACAGTGAACTCCTAGAATTCTAAACTAGGCATGTTCAATTCTTCATACATTGATCCACATGGATCCTTCATCATAAACTCACAAACAATTCACATAAATAACAGTATGTATAAGCAATTCAACGTAAGAGAATCACAATTTAAGCATTAACAAACCATGATCACAAAGCCCATGCAAGGACTAAATCGATTTAGGGAAGGAACATGGGTTCATCATGCAATTGGATTAAAATCACGTTAAACCAATACATTAACATAATCATCATGAATTAATCATTAAAAACGTTTTTAGAAAGAACTCATTGCTTGATTGAAGAAGAAGAAGTTTGATCATGAAACCTTCTTTGAAAACTTGAGATTAACTCTCCAAGTGAAAGGTTACTTGGAGATGAAGGATTACCATAACTTTGTCTAGTTTAAAACCTCTTAAAATTGGTGAAGAACCCATGAGAATCCAATCTACAAGTTGTTCTTGAGCTTCAACAACAATGGAGGTTTCTAGAGAGAATTGGTTTTAGAGGGAAGGTTTAATTTGTGTGAATTGGTTTGGGAATGGGTTGATCACGTTTTTTATCCCTTATATACACCCAAAAATCACCAAATAAATCATTTAGGGTCTGGTTAGCACGTGGGGTGAATTTCCCATTCACCCCTTTAATTAAACAGTGCGCAAACAGTGGCACCAGGCTGCATCGACGGATCACCATCGACGGTCAGTAGGTCCATCGACGGGCCGTCTGTGGCTTCAGTCGATCGGACCTTGGCCTGCTCTTTGGTTGATCCCTTCCCAGTCTAAGTGTCCATCGATGAGACCTCACCTACGGGCCGTTGGTCAACCAACTGGGCATCGTTTGGTTCAGTCGATTAACACTGCCAAGGCAGTGTCTCGACAGCCCTTGGGTCCTTCTTGTGGGCCCTTTTGTGGGGCCTTTTAGAAGTCGTACCCAGACGTTTCCAACGTAAATATAAACCTTAACAAGTTGTATACCTCCCACATCACAACACCAAATTCCATGTTTAGCACCCATGGTCTTAGTGTCGGTTAAGGCTATAATTTCCCTAAAGTAAAATGGACAATGGAAGTAAATAACTAGGATCCTAACTAGGATGACTTAAGGGAGGTTACTTAGGATAGATGGAATTAATGAACCCATCTAGACATTGCACAAGTAGAACCTTAGGAAGTCCTAGAGAGGTGACCTAATGTATATGATTATGTTTATGTCTTTATGCATGACATTGTAGTATTTATCTACTTGTTATGAAGATGTGCATGGTATGAATCTATAAGATGTGATCTTATCCTTATATACACTATGTTGGTCTAAATGACTATATGATGAAGGTTGTTGACATGAATGAAGTTGTCTTCACTAATATGTTGATGTACGAATTGAACGTTAAGGTTTGTGGTCTCATGATGGGTTTACTAAGTATGTGTGAGGTTATGGGGCTTCACATGTACATTGCACTAGTATACTAAGATTGGGGTCGTGAATAAGGTCTTAAAATGATGAGTATGAAAAGAAGTAAATATATGTGTAAATTGATGTAGCTTACTGTAAAGCCAATAAAGTCTTGACTTAAATGTGTGTATGATGTGTTATGCTTCTATCATGATATGTGTTGGCTTGGTAGGTTGTATGTATGCTTTCTTTGTGACCTTAAGGTGATGCATTGCATAAAGCATCACTAAAGGGTTACTTAGGAGGTTGACGAGTTAAAAGAAAAGGATTCACTGTTAAGGTAAAGAAGCTCCCCGTAAAGTGATCTCAATTATGACTTAAATTTTATATATGATCTTATGTAATGTTTAGCCTTCGATTATGTTTCTATGAAGTATGTGAATGATATAAATGCTATTATGTAAAGGTTTTTATGAAGATTTATTCAAAAGGCAAGAAGTATGATTTCAAGAAATTTCCCTTTTAAATGCATGTTTTTGCATGGTTGCCATACTTAGTGCATTCTTGTACTAATCCCATTCTTCTCTACTTTTTACACAAAGTGTAGGTTATGGATGCTTAAAGTATGTCTATATGATTGAGGAACTTGATATGTGATTCCCAAGCTCAAGAAAAGGAATCCTTAAATCCAAGGATGTCCTAATGTGTAGTTTACTGTAAAGTTCTTATTTGTTGTACTTATGTATTATGTTATAAGGGACGTGTCCCTAAGGTACTCTTATGATGTTGAGTCTAGGATGGCAAAGAGACTTAAGGTCTAAATATGTATTATGACTTATGTTTTATATATATATGAAGTGGTGTTTCTAGCATATGATGTGCTATGAAAAGTTTTAAATTTTCCGCTAAATTTACTATGACAATGCGATGAATGATAACTATGGGCTTGTATAAGACCTCCGAGAGGTCAAGTACGCCATATTACTTCTAGGGGGTGCTCCCTGCATGTGACAGGGGATGCTGCCATCTTTTGAGATTTTTAAGTTGAGTTAGGGGTCTTATTTTTATTCAGTTATTTAATTAAGTATGGACGATTAGATAACTAATTAACTTCCTATATAAACTATTTTATGCTATAAACACTTCATTAACTTCATAATCCCCAAGACCCCAAATTATAACTAACTTTACCCCCTAAGTTTTCTCCAATACTCTTATCTCAAAAACCTCCATTGAAGACCTAGAAAGAGATCAAGTAAAACTTGAAGGAAGGAGCTTTTCAAATCAAATTTGGAAGGGTTCTATGTCAAAGGTATGGGATTTCTTTATTCTTGGTTATCTATCACGAAGAATCCCCATCAACTATGTTTTCATAGTCCCCTAAATTCTAGGTTTTCATCCAATAGCATGGGTCACTTTCTAAAAATATTTCAACTGATTAGTTATGATCAGTTATGATTAGATATTATCAATTATTGGTGAAATCATGGTGTATTGATAGTTTTTGAAGAGAAACCCAAAAGACCCATGTTTTCCCCTTCTTTCTTAAATTGTAACCCTAACATGTCTTGATTGATGAATAAAGTTTGATAATCTAATATCTTTACATTGATTATAGTATTGTATCATATAATTACTCTATCCAAGGTGTTATTATCAAAAAGTAGTGTTGAACCTTTATCCTTAGCCTTGAAAGGCAATTTACTAAGGTTATATATGATTATGAAGATTGTTATGAACTTGTCGATCCACTTGAAAGGTGGAGGTGCTTAATTATGATGTATTTCCATGATCTAAGTGTGATTCTACATATATACTTGATTAAACTAGGATTTCTAAGGTAAATTGGTATAGTCTAGGGTTGTTCATGAAAGAGTCTAATGGAAGGTTTAAATGTGATCCTCCAAGTATGATGAATTTCTCAATTTTAAGGCCTTAGACTAGATCACCTAGACATAAATTGGTTAGGGTATTGCTTATAAACATGAATCGACTAGATCATGATAGTATGTGCATGCTTATGAATACTTGGAGTATAGAGTGTCAATCATGATGTGATTAATGCATTGATGAGTTGTTGGATCATTGTGTTCCCTATATAATGTGTTATTGCTATATGTTTGGGATGATTTGGTCCATATCCCTTGAAGGGCACATTGTGAAGTTTTTTTCATATTGATAAGATTGTGTGTGAACTAATTATTTACCTACAAGTCGAAAGTCGGAAGTCCTATGAATATGGTGTTTATTGTGTTATTATTGAATAGGCCATTCTTCCCTTACCCTTACACTTAATTGTGAAGGAAGTCTATATGATGATAATGTTATTGTAAGAACAATTACACACACACAGTTCTCATGCATAAACATGATTATGATGTATCAATGGTGATAATTTAAAGTATAGTTCTCATATGCACATCTACACATTATTATGCATGAAATGTATAACTTGTCTAAGATGATAAGGATATTAGTGTGTTTAATTGAAAGGCTCATTCTCAATAAAACACTACAAATGACAATGTGAAAGGTTTACTCACTTGTTGATGATTCTAAGGTAGAAAGGCTATTCTCACCTAATGAATCCTTGATCTAAAATAATGTAGTTTGGCATTCTACTATAAATAATGAACTAAACTAAACATTTAATGTTAATTTAAATGGAATTGTGCTTAGCACCGAGTGGATATAATTATGAGATTAGTTCCTTCGCATTAGTAGTTCGGTTCCCACTATGGTGTCTTATAAGATAAAAACCCGCACATTAGAAGTATAACATTTCTAGAAGAAATCTCCATATCCCATAACTATGTGCCCACATAGGTCATTAGCTAGTGGATCCACCTTGACGCTAATTATGTTAGTTTGACCTTAGTCAAGTGAAACACCTCTTTTCAGTGTGGGGATAGAACCCGGATTCCATGTAGCTCACATGCTCTATGTTGTTTATTGAAAATCTCCCTAAATGTTAAGAAATGTGTACGATGATATGAATATGGATTAAAGAGGTAATCATAGACTCTACTTATGACTTCGGGGTTCTACTTAGTATGAGTGGGCGTATGGGACTCCACTTGTGCAAATGCACAAGTGGTCTCTAAGAGAGGTTATGGTGGGTTTCTTTATAATCATGAAAGCTTATGACTTATGAATGAATGAAATATAAGGATGTTAATGATGAGCCTACTTAATATGGATAGTGCATATGCATATGAACTACAATTCTGACTTCTTGATGAGTTTGCTTGGTGTAAGTGGGGGTATGAGACTTCACTAGCCCATTGTACTAGTGGACTTATGAAGGGGTAATGGGGTGGTTTCCTTTTCATCATGATGAGATTAAATGCATGCATGTATATTGAATGGTTAGTCGCCATGAATGACTTTCTTTATAATTCAAATAATGTACGTGGCTATTTCCTTATTAGTGACTATTGATGGTAATGCAGCCTAAAAATGAAGTGCATGACTAAGGTAGCTTCAAAGGGGTGCTTAGTTGGGTTGGTATTGTGGGATGCCAACCACACATTACACAAGTGTTCGTTAGGGGTTACAAAGGTAATGGCTTTACTATGAAATGAACATGAATGTGATATTGGCTTGTCTTGTACATTGTAAATGCATGATAGTTACTATACATTACACAAGTGTTTCTTAGTGATTTCTTATGTGATGATTACTTAATGTTGAGATAATTTTGGTATTTGACTTGTATTACTATATGATTGGATGCTATGTATTTTGGAGATTGGGATATGTGTTATCTTGATGTTGGATACTATGCTTGTTATTGTGTCAATATCTCTCATGTTATAGTGAAATGTATGTGAGTTGCCTTATTGGTAGCATTCTCCAATTATTTCAATGATGATGTTTAAAATATCATATATCATGATTTCAAATGAAATGTCCCTTTTAAAGCATGTTTTAAATATTTTTATGCATGGCTTCCATACTTGGTACATTTTTGTGCTAACCTCTTCTTTCTACATTTTCTGCGAAGTGTAGGGTTTGGAGATGTGATGTCCTATACTTGGAAGATAGATTTCTAAGGATGTTGGAGATGAAGACTTGGGGAGTCCTCATAGTTTCGAGGACGAACCCACCTTATTGCCTTATGTCTTTACTTTTATGTTTTTAGACTTTGTAAGGGCCGTGTCCCTAAGTTTTGGATTCAAGAGTTTTATTCTAAGTAATGAGATGGTTTGAGACATAGTGTCATAGCTATTCTTTCATTTTTATAAGAGACTTCGATTGTAAAGAAAAATTTTAAATTTCTGCATTTTTCTATGTCTTATGACATGACGAATATGCTAAGGGCTTGTATGAGACCCTTTCGGGATCAAGTACGTCGTGTTACGACTAGGGAGTTCTCTTGGGTCATGACAAACTTGGTATCAGAGCATAACTATCTTATGAAGGTTTTATATCAAATTTCATGAAAAGCATGTTATTTTACTAAATGTCCCTTTTTCATGGGTTTTGCATGGCTTCCATACTTAATGCATCTAATGTGCTAACCCCTTCTTTTCCCTTTTTGACTAAAGTGTAGGGAATTGGAAGTCTTGATATTACATGGAGGATGGATAGGTTTCTAAGGGTTGAAGATGAAGTATTGGTGAGTCCTTATCGATTCGAGGACAATATCCACATGTTCCTTTTATGTGTTAGTCTTTATTTAATATCTTGTATGGGATTAGTCCCAAGTGGTTTATACTCCAGAGTATAGATGGTTCAATGAGACATTGTAAAGGTTTATTGTTTTAATAAAAGTCTTCCGCTTGCGTATGTTATTAAAAGAGTTCTTCGTGTGTGAAGAAAGTTTTAAATTCTTACTTATTTTACAGTGTATATTATCCAATGAATGATATGAGTGGCTTAAGTGAGACTTCTCGGAGTCTCATATACCATGTGGCAACTCAAGAATGCTCATACTTATAGGATGTACTTGTGGGTCGTTATAGGTTGATATTTCGAAAATGACATTGCGAACAAGATATGGTCACTTTGAATTCCTAGTTACGTCATTTGGTCTAACAAATGCCCCGACGACTTTCATGGACCTTATGAATCGAGTTTTTAGGAAGTACCTTGACTTGTTTGTGATTGTCTTCATTGATGACATTTTGATATACTCTAGGAGTGAGAATGATTATATGAGCCACTTGAGGATAGTTTTGCAAGTTCTCAAGGATAACCAACTTTTTGCTGAGTTTAATAAATGTGAATTTTGTTGAGATCAGTTGCGTTTCTTGGTCACATTGTCTCTAGTGAAGGGGTAGAGATTGATCCTAGAAAGATGGAAGTGGTTAAAAGTTGGCCTAGACCTTTGAATCCTATAGACATCCAAAGTTTTCTAGGGTTTGTCGGTTACTATAGGAGGTTTGTTGAGGGATTTTCGTCTATTGCATCTCCATTAACAGCCTTAACCCAAAAGAAGTCCAAGTTCGAATGTCAAAATATTGTGAAAAGAGCTTCCAATTATTTGAAGGATAGACTCACCTCCGCTCCGGTGTTGACCTTACCGGAGGGTACCGAAGGGTTTGTGGTTTATTGTTATGCCTCCCGAGTTGGTCTAGGATGTGTGCTCATGCAACATGGCAAAGTCATAGCATATGCCTCTAGGCAACTCAAGCCACATGAGAAGAATACCCAACTCATGACCTTGAACTTGCGTCAGTAGTATTTGCCTTGAAATCTGGAGACACTATCTCTATGGGGCACATGTCAATGTGTTCACCGATCATAAGAGTCTTCAATATGTATTCACTCAAAAAGACTTGAATCTACGCCAAAGAATATGGTTAGAACTTTTAAAGGATTATGACATGAGTGTCCTTTACCATCTCGGGAAAGCTAATGTGGTTGCGGATGCGCTAAGCTGAGTGTCCATGGGTAGTGTGGCTCATGTGGTTGATGATCAGAAAGAGTTAGTGAAAGAGTTCCATAGGTTGGCTCGTTTGGGGGTTCGAATATAAGACTCTCCAAAGGCTAGTTTAATGGTTTTCCACAACTCCGAGTCATCTTTAGTTGTTGGGGTGAAATCAAAGCAACACCTTGATACTCTATTTATGGAGTTGAAGGAAGAGGTCCTTAGTAAATCTAATGAATATTTCTCTCTAGGAGAAGATGGGGTGCTTAGGCACCAAGGAAGGTTTTGCGTACCGGATGTGATGGCTTAAGGGAATGGATCATGGAAGAGGCTCATGGCTCTCGATATTCCATCCATCCGGGTGCCATAAAGATGTACCGTGACTTACGAGAAACTTATTGGTGGAATGGTATGAAAAGAGACATAGCGGATTTTGTTGCTAAGTATTCAAATTGCCAACAAGTCAAAGCGGAGCATTAAAGGCTGGGTGATTCCTACATGGAAGTTGGAGGATAGTAACATGGACTTCATAGTAGGGTTGCCTCGTACACGAAGGCAACATGAATCGATATGGGTCATTGTGGATAGGTTAACCAAGTCGGCAAATTTTCTTCCTGTGAAAGTCACTTATTCGGCGGAAGACTATGCCAAATTATATCTCAAATAGATAGTGAAGTTACATGGAGCCCCTTCATCCATTATTTCGGATAGAGGTACTCAATTCACCTTCCATTTTTGGAAGGCTTTCCAAAGTGGGATTGGTACGAAGGTGAAACTTAGTACCGCTTTTCATCCTAAGATGGAGTAAAGCGGAATGCACTATTCAAACCTTAGAACATATGTTGAGGGCATGTGTCATTGACTTCAAAGGTAATTGGGATGACCACCTACCTTTGATAGAATTCTCCTACAACAATAGCTACTTTTTGAGTATATCCATTGCACCTTTTGAGGCACTCTATGGGAGGAGGTGTAGATTCATGGTTGGGTGGTATGAGGTAGGTGAGTTTGCTCTACTTGGTCCTGATTTAGTTTATGAATCCCTTGAGAAGGTTCGGGTTATAAGGGATAGACTAAAAATTGCTCAAAGTCGGCAAAAACCTTATGCCGACATTAGAAAGAGGGACCTTGAATTCGAAGTAGGAGATTGGGTCTATTTGAAAATATCACCCATGAAAGGGGTGATGAGGTTTGGAAAGAAGGGCAACTTAGTCCTCGTGGGCCTATATGAAATTTTGAAACGAGCTGGGAGTGTTGCCTAAGCTGAAATTGACCAATTAGTTAGACATAATTCACCCGGTGTTCCATGTTTCTATGCTTAAGAAATGTATAGGGGACCCGGTTTCCATTCTCTGTAGAAGGTTTAGGGGTAAAATAGGACCTTTATTACGAAGAGGTCTCGGTTGAGATCTTGGATCTTCAAGTTAAGAAATTGAGGAATAAGGATGTTGCCTTCGTAAAAGTTCTTTGGAGGAACCACCTTGTTGAAGGTGCAACATGGGAGGCCGAGGACGATATGAAAACCCTTTATCCTCATGTTTTCCCTATAAATGACTGAGGTTAGTGGTTTTTTATATGATTCTTATGAATAATGTTGAACTTCTCATGTTTTTCTAATGTGTTCATATTGTAGTAGAAATTCATACTTAAGTTGACTTTTCTTTTTCCATAAAGTATGTTCTTATGCTAAGCTTTCACTTAAGTATGTGGTGTGCTTTAAGTATTCATGGCAATTGTATTGAGCATGATGGACGTTGTGTTGATAAGAAATTAGCATGACAACTCTTGATGTGCATATTGAGCTCATATTGAAATGGAGAAGGTAGTTCCTTCTTATATAATATGAAAAGTTGAGCTTGTGTATATGGTATGTTGTGGATTAAGTTCCTACGTGTTATTGCTATGATTATATGTTGAATGGAGTGGAAAATTCCTCCAATGAGATCTGACTCATTTTAAATATTGTTTGTTGGTTGGGCTGCTAGTATTAAGTCTCTTCTTCCTATAAAGGTCTACGGTGTCATTCGGGGACAAATGTTCCTAAGGGGGGAGTATTGACACACCCCGGATATTCTGTGACCTAGACTAGAGCCTCACAAAATGAATAATGATGATTCTAAACCTAAATCAGTGTAAATAAATTGTTAGAGAAGTATTAGAACCAAAAGGCTAAGAAACGACCATGACGTCCGGGAACTAGTACAAGTTGAACAAGTAAACGTCCATAGGTCTTGTGAAGATTTGAGAGGATCATATGAAGTCTAAAACTTGTAATATTACTTTAAATAGGTAAAATCATGTATATAGGGTGAAAACGTCAAGGTAGACCCCCCAAGGATCGCCCTAGGGGTCCACGAAGAGACCCCACCTTTGGCCAAGCAAGCTGCCCAAGGCAGCAACCAATGGCCTTAGGTGAAACAGGTCCCCGTCGCGGACTTGGTCCACCAAGATCCAAAATCTTGGTCTGCGACACGGACTCATCTGTTTCAAAAATTATTTTCAAAAATCATGCGGGAGCAGCTTGGCGATGCAAACTTGTTCCCCGATGAAAATCTAAAATTTAGAATTCGAGTTTAACTTCATTAAAAGGTCAATTTAAGTGAGGGGTCTTTTGGGTATTTTAGGGTAGGGTTATATATTGATTTTAAATCAGTTCTTCACCACAAATTCCCACAAAAACCAAATCCCCAAATCAAACTCAAAAGCTCTCACCTCTCTCTACTCTCTCTCTCTCTATTCATCCTCCATGGAAGAAGTTTTACAGGTTGAAAAATAAGACCAAATCCTCCAAGGTTCTACTCAAATTTTGTGGTTGTTCATCTATAAGGTATGGTTTATTTCACTCTTGGAATTCTTTTCCCAAAGAGGTCCCTCCAAAAGATGATTTCTAAATCTCCCAAAACTAGGGTTTTTCTTTTCACATAGGTCTTCTTTGAAAAACGAAATTGCGAATCAATTGTGTTGAATTATGATGATTTATTGTTATTTAAGTATGTATTGATGGTTAGTTGATGATTTCCTATGAGTTTTACCTAAACTCATGTCTTTCCCCGAATTTCATGAAAACCTTGAATTGATATGGTGAATTGTGAAGATGATGAACATGTTGATTGATTATATTATTGTAAATTATGTAATTGCTTCTTGAATTTACCTTGGTTATGTAATTGGTTACGTATTCTTGGTAATGGAAGTATGAAGGTTCTTGGAAGGTATAAAGAGGTATGTTGATTGGTTCTTCTTGGATTCAATTGTGAATTATGAGTTACTTAGATAGTAATGCTTCTACGTCTAATGTGTGGTTGTGATGTTGATGCTAAGTATTCCTCATCCCTAACCCTAAGACATTGAATTAGACATGAACTACGTATGCATGTTATGATACGATTATTATATGATTGAAAGTAGTTTCTCATGATTATAATAAAGTGTTAAGTGAAAGGGTTACTCACTTGTGAAGTGGTGTCTAAAGTAAAAGGATTGTTCTCACTTGTGATGACCTATGAGCTAGATATGATAAGATGTTTACATAGGGGTCTAGAAGATAATAATGTGAATTTGTATGATGAAATAAGATGATTACTAAAGGGAATAATTGCTTAGCACCGAAAGGGCATGTAAATGAGATGGAGGTCTCACGTTTAGTAAGTCGGGCCTCCCACATAGGTTCCTCACGTTTAGTAGTCCGGATTCCATAGATATGTGTTGTCTCATGAGATGGAACCTCCATGTTTAGCAAGTCAAGGTCTCTCATAACAATCTCCTTGACCCTTAACTATGTGCCCACATAGGACTCTAGCTTAGTGGATCCACCTAGATAGTTATGTACGAATAGTTACACCTTAGGTAAGTATTAACCCTCTCTTTTCTGTGTGGGAGTAGAACACCGGATTCCATGTAGCTCACATGGTCTCATGCGGTTATTGGAATTCTTCCCCTAATGTAAAAATTATATGAACAAGCTAAGTATGTGAACTCTTATTAGGGTTGTCCTAAAGGCTACTACATTGTGTCAGTGAGGGTATGGGACTTCTCTTACACATTGCACATGTGGGATCCTAAAGAATGGTTCTATTAGTTTTCTTTTATGAATATGATTATGATTATGAATATATTGATAAGCTATGAGTAGTATTTATATATTAAGTGTGTCATGATGAATTATGAGAATATGTTGTAAGTATGAAGTGGGTTGCTTAATGTGATACTTAGCCTTGGATAGGATTATGGGGTTGTATCTTTGGCATTGCACAAGCATTGTTTAGGTGGTCTACATGTTGGGTTTCGATTATGTTAAATTGATATACTATGCTTACTATATGTGCATGTTTAGTTAAATTGATAGAAAACATGATTTTGACTAAAATGTCATTTTCTCATGCATTGATGATTTTGTGCATAGGAACCATACTTAGTACATGTGTTTTTACTAACCCATATTTCTTTCCATTTTTCCCAAACATTTTAGGTTTAGGCTGTTGAGAGATTCGTGGTCGATTGCAAGGAAGACTTGGATCTTTTCCCAAGTCATTGGTGAGTCCTCATGTCCGGCGATGCTGCCATGTTCCCGTCTAGCTATGATATTTCATTTGTTTAGGAACATTCATTCTTTCTTTTTCATTGAGACAATTGATGTAAGCCTATAATGGCGTACTGTTCTTGTATTCGATATGTCCAAACATTCGTACTCTTGTAGATGGTTTATATGTGAGATGAGACTTTAGACTCTTATATGTTTTACTTATGCTAAAAGAGAAGTCTATGTAAACTTCGTATATGAGGAGTCTATGTAAACTCATATATAATATGCGAGAAGTCTAAGTACACTTCACTACGTATAGTTTTAATTTTTTTCCCCATTTTGACCTATGATGTGCTATGATATATGCTAAGGTCTTGTCTAAGTCCTCTTCGAGGACAAGGACGCCGTTTACGCCTTAGAGGTACTTTGGGTCATAACAGAAACACATACCAGAGAGGGACCTAAGGAGACCCTTCGGGATCACCCTTGGATCAGAGAGCATAGAACCTATTCCTCTTTGGAGGATAATCTTCTACCTTATTGGCAGCAACTTGCTTGCCTTCTATTACATTAGCTTTTGCCTTAGGGCAATCTTTCATCATGTGACCACTCTCACTACACCCATAGCAACCAGATGTACGGGCCAAGCACCTACCATCATGTTTCTTACCACACCTAGGGCTAGTAGGTCGGGAGTACTCATTGATCTTCTCATACCTAGAAGTACTAGAGTAGCCTTTTCCAGAAGACTTTTGTCGATTCTTAGAATGACCATGTCCATCAGACCCTTCATTTTCCATCCTAATTCTCTTTCTCTCCTTCTTAAGCTTGGATTTCTCTATTTGTTGAGCAAACACCATTAGTTGGGAGATATCCATGTCATCAACAAGTATTGACATACGACACTCTTCTTCCACTAGTTCGGACAACCCCGTCATGAACCTATTCATCAAGTCTCTAGGGTTTGCTACCAAGATTCAAGCATATTTAGACAATTGAGTGAACTTCAAAGCATATTCCTTAACACTCAACTTGCCTTGCTTGAGGTTTATGAATTCCCCCAACTTAGCCACCCTCAATTCCCTAGGAAATAACCTATCAAGGAAAGCCGACTTAAAAGTTCCCACTCTATGGGACCTGCCCTTACCGGCCTAGAATCTTTCCATTACTCATACCAAACTTGAGATACATCTTTCAATTGGTAAGCGGTTAGCTACGCTTTCTCCCTAGAAATCAATTCCATAATAGCAAGAGTTTTATAAACCTCATCTATGAACCCATTTGGATATTTCTCCACCTTGGACCCACCAAATTCCGAAGGGTTCATCCTCAAGAACTCCCTAATTCTATAGGCACACATTCCCCCTATAGGGTTTGCCACCACCTCCCTATTGGCTTGGGCCGTCAAGGCTTGGGCCAACAAATTCATAGAAGTCCTAAATTTCTCTAGAGTAACATTCCCCACTTGAGGAACATTAGGAACATGGGGAGGGACTTGATTTCCTTGGTGAGGAACCTCTTGATCCTCATTGCCATCTGTTTCCCTTCTAGCATTAGCCCTAGTATTAGCCATAACCTGGACAAAATCATAGGCAAACATTAGCAGCCAAACTCTATGGCACGACTTGAAGAATGAATAAGTGAAACTTTCCTAAGCATCCCATAGCCTCCTACTCATAGATGTGTCGCAACTCACACCGATTAATAAGACTCGACTAGATGTGGGGTTGAGACATCCTAAGATCATTTCATAACATTATGCTTTGATACCACGTTTTTCACGACCCAAAGTACACCCTAGAAGATAGGGCATCCCTCAAGTCGGAACACGGCGTACTTGACCTCTCGGAGGTCTTGTACAAGCCCTTAGACATCATTCATTGCATATATATGAAAAGTAGTGCAGAAAACATTTTCTTCAAAAACTCTCCCAATTGGTTGGACCGTAGGTGCGATGATTTACTTCACGGGCGAGGTCTCTGGTTCAAGTCCAGGATGGCGACGTCGACTATAACCCCTAGCCTTCCAAGCTAACCATGCGGGTTTGATTCTATAATGCGGAATCACTTCATAAAACTTCTAACATATCTCAAAACCATCTATGACAACATGAGTACAAAGGTCTTGGGTCACAAACCATAAAAGTCTAACATAGAAAAGAATATAAAAGACAACATAGGAGTGATTTCCTCGGATGCTATAAGGACTCACTAATCTTCACTTCTTGACAAGCCTTGGAAACTCTGCCATTGAAAGCAACTCAAAATCCTCAAGACCCTACATTGGATTAGAATGTATGCAAGATATGTGTTGGTAAGAAATGTACCAAGTATGGAAACTATCATATCATAACATAAGATATCTCAAAGGGTTAGTCAATAATAGACATAATCATAAGATATAAATGCATAAGCATAACATGAATATCATAAGCATAATAAAGCATCAAAAAGCATATAAGAGTTCATACTTAACTCGTTGTCCTTCTTACCCAAATGAACTACTTAACAAGCCACCTCCAAGTATACTTGTGCAAGGTTAAAGTAGCATCTCATACTACTACCAAAGCTAAGTACCTCTCTTTGGACATTCTTGATCATAATCCACATTCATAATTAAGACTTAGGTTCATCATAACATATGAGCAATATGCCCCTAGGCCACCTCAAAGCACACTTGTTCCATGCATGTGAAGCATCCCATTCTACCTCAAGCACTAAGCATGTCTTGAATTACCATATTCCCTTTCTTTCAATTTAGGAGGCTCTAGTAGACCTACTTTCATATTAACAAGGAACTATCATCTTAAGTCAATCATGTCATGTAAAGCAACCATAGCCACTACCCAAGCTAAACATACATATCATAGGGGTCATGTCATAGGTAGATTCAAGTCATACTTGTGCCATGTATGTATAGCATCTCATACTACCATCCACACTAAGTACTTCTCTAGACTAACCTAATCCAAGCTAACTAAGGAAGAAAACACCCATCCTAACCATCACACAACCAATCATGTAGATGCAAGTTAACCATAGGGGAGCATGAATCCTCAATCCTAAGCTATCATGACAAACTAATCTCAAGCTATAACATGAAATGCACAAGTCAAGCTATCATGAAATGCACCTTGCATGCAAGTCAAGCTAACATTACGAGAGTACAAGCCTTTCCCCTGAAGCTATCATGAAATGGTTTAGGCCTAACCAAGTCAAGCTATCATGAAGGCACTTTAGTCATGCTAATTCAAGCTATTCTTAGGAGAGCTTCACTACTCAATCCCAAGCTATCATGAGAACCACCATTCCCAAGCTAACATGATCAAGCATCCTAGAAACACATGACCAAGCTAAACATGAGAGAGCATACTTCCTCCATCCCAAGATATCATGAGATTCATCACCTCAAGCTATCATGAGATTCATCACCTCATGCTATCATGAGACCTACCATCTCTAGCTAACACACTTGTTCTTATATTACCAAGTCAATAAAACAAGAAGAGGCTTATTCAATACAACTTCAAGCTATTCTATTTCATCATGTCTTGGTTCACTTTTAGGTTATTATGTTAACCTAGAGTCCATCTATGTGAGAGAACTTGTTCCCCTACTTGTTCATGTCTAAGTGTAGAAGAGAAAGCAAACATCATCACAATCCCTTCATAATGACTTCACCCCCAAAGACCTAGCATCAAGGGCTAGCATCAAGGGCATACAATCCCTACAATCTATTACTTCCCTTGATTCATCATGATCCATGTTCAATTACAAGTTAATTCATTCAATTTGATCATTAGAAGGTAAGTCTAGGCATACATGATCACATAGTTTCAATTCCAACTTTACAATTCAAGATCATCCTAGATCAATTAGGCCTAGTTCAATTCATATCTAGGTGATTCAATCATAATCAATTAGCATGTAATACAATTGAATTAAACAGATCAACTTAGAACCTTCATCTTGCCTTTAATGGCCTAAAATCACCATGATCACCTTCAACATCAACTACTATAATTAAACATGAAAACCTCGTGAAAACATCGCATAATCATCATATGAACATAATTGAATACTACCGACTAGATTGGGATCACAATCAAGCCTTACCCATAATGCAATCACAACCCTCTCCAGAGTGGGGTCTTTTGGATTCACAATTGAGGAAAACTAGGGAGACTTCATGGATGGAAGAATCCATGAATGAATAAGCTTCACATACCTTAGATTATAGCCTTAATCCCAGCTTGAATCCTTGGTGAATTTCGTCCTAAGAGCAGCCCCAATTTCTCTTCTTCCTCTATGGTGTTCTTGAGAGAGTTTTGGAGAGGGAGAGGTTTTGATTTTGGAGTCTAATGTCTAAATGGGTCTCTTATTGTTTAAATACTCATAAAATACCTAAAACCACCTAAATTAACCGCCCATGCATTTATTTGGACGTGGGGTGAATTTCCCATTCACCCCTTAAGTAGGCAGTGTGCTATAGGAAATTGCACGTCCAATCGACGACCTGCAGTTGATGGACCATCGATGGAACGACAGCTCCATCCTGCAGGTCCATCGTTTGTGACAGAGACCCTAAAAAATGGGGTCTTGAGCTCCCACTCTAAGTATGTGAATACGCCCCCAAACGACAGGTCATTCATTGGACGACGGGGCGTCGTTTGACCATCGCTTGTTGACACTGCCAAGACAGTGTACTGCCTTCTTTTTGGGTCCTTGTGGTCCTTGGGGAGTCGTGACCGAATGTTTCCACCCTAAATACGTCCCTCTAGATGTTAGAAACCTACCCTGTCAATTTGAGCTCTAAACACTACATAAAACCTCATGAAACATACTAAGGCACGCAAGCACGTCTCAAGATTAACTTTCGAACGTCTTGGACATTCTTGGGCGTTTGACCTCCAAACTCCATACACTGCCTATTAACACTATAAATAGTCATTTTAAGACCTTATAAGCTCATGACACACATGTTAGGCTCTCTTTGGACCTGATTCATTTTGGGGTCCTTACAAAAACAAAAGCTCTAGTCCTTAGTATCTGCCAAAACAACACACGGAAACTCAGCACTAACGAAGGTAAATATGCATGATAAGAAAGGATAAACAAAAGGAAGTTTCATAAAAGTCTTCATAGCCTCTCGAAGATACGTACATACATCTCCATACAGATCCTTGAGATTCTACTTAGACTTAGCTTGTATGAGATCTATGAACCTAGCTTTGATATCATTTGTCATGACCCAAAATAGACGGATGGCACTTGTCTATTTCCACCGAGAAAAGTCAGGCGTAACCCAATAAAAACAAAATAAATTTATAATAATAATAAAGCAAGAAGAAGACAGACAGAAAACTTATTCATTCTACACAATACCCTAAACAATACCCCAATACCTGATTGTCACGTGTACAAACCAATAGATATATAAAGTGAAAATTTTATAAATAAGTACAAGTCTCAGTCTTTGTTTCTCAAATAGAACAAAGTATAAAGAAAAAAAGAAAAAGACGGCCCGCTGAAGTGACAAGCAACTACCTCTAAAATTCCTTGACAAACCTTGAAATCAGAAGAAAGAGAAAGAGACCACATGGGCTGGGCTCAAAACCTATACAAGTGTAGAAGCAAGGGGTGAGTACCAACAACACGATACACACAAGCAACCTAATAAACAAGGTTACTAGCTAGAAACTGAATACCCCTTATACTCCATTCGAACATCCTGAAACTACAACTTGCACAAAAAATCAACCCGACCTTGCAATTTTACAATACACGAATCACGAAGCCCAATATTCACAATCAATAATCAAACGAATCAAGTCAAACTCAAGGTCAAGTAGTTGAATTACACATAACAATTACATCAATCTCAAGTAACGAGCAAGTCATGCATTAGCATCAAATGCGTCAAGTTACAATAATTAATCTCTTATCGGAACCATTTCTCATCGGAACAATATCATAAGTCAAAATCATTTTCCATCGTCACAATATTACTAGTCGAAACCATTTTCCATCAGCTTTATATCAAATCACTGGACGAAAATGACCTCGTCATCACAATACTCGTTGGCAAACACCTCGGCATTATTACACTTACCGGTCAAGACCTAGACATCACAATATTCGCTAACAAAGATCTCAACATCATAAATCATCACATATCTCATTTACGGTGTTCACAATCTATGCACACAACACACAAAAAAGAAAATATTCATAAAATTCAGGTCCATATTCATGCTTTCAAGTATTTTCTCAATCAATCAACAAGGGTCACAATAAGGCAATTCACATCATAATGTTTAACACATAACAATTTTCATTTCAACCCTTTTTTATTCATTTAGATGTATCAAGAGGAAAATTCAAACCCTTCACCTCATTCCCATTACTTTCGACAAACAAACAACAACGGGAAGTACTAAGTATCTACTAGAATACGGGGTTTAAGAGATCACTTGCCTCAAATCAATCAATTAATCACTCCAAGAGTTGATTCTTCCCCTTTTGAATCACTTCCAAAGTCACATAATCTATATTAATCAAGTATTCACCATCACTTCTGGGAACAACAATACCTACATCAATTCTCTTGAAAAGTGGGTCAATTAACACAAAGCCCATTTCAAAAATAATATTTAAATCCAAAATTTAATACTTGAAAATATTACTCGAGGATTTAGGAACTCATTAGAGAAAACCATTTCAAAAAAGGATCAAAATCACCATTTTACGAATTTCTTGGGTTCTTCAAGATAATCCCAAATTTCTCATTTCAAAGCTTGATTTGAACACATAAATCCAATAATAACAATGGGTAAATGAAGATTTAAAGTTAAGAATCGTTACCCAAAAGATTTTCCTAAAAATCTAGTCCAAATCGTTACCCCAAAGCTTCCAAAACAAAAAAAAAAGTAAAATAGATCTTAAACCCTAAAATGGCAGGCCAAAATCCTCTCTGATGTCGCAAAAGTGATTGGAGCGAAGCCCGCTAAACACGCGGGTGTCACAAAAGCGAAGCCTCCTTTGCAAAAGTGAAGGTCACTTGAACATATAGCATGTACAAGTTTTTCACTTGACTATAATGGAAAAAGGTGAAATGTTATTGAAGAAGATCACTTGAAAGTTATTATCTACAATTTTAGGTATGTGCTTAGAAGAATGTTCCATATAAAGTCTTTGGTGACATGATTAATGAATTTGTCATCTCATCAAAATGGTTAAAGGATGCACATGCATGTAACTTGACCATTCAATAAAAAAAATTATTATCTTATTTTCACGGTTAATAACAAGACATGGACTTTAATGTTATTCTATGAACCTTTTATATGTGAATTTTTGAAGATTACAAAATAATAATTGAAAGATTTGAACATTGTGTTTTATTGAGATGTTATATTGTGTGTCTGTGGGGGGTGGGGTGCGGGGTTTCGTGTGTGTGAGAGACTATATAAGGTATGTGAGAGAGACTATTTCCTCATTTTTTATCTGTATTTCTAAAATAAAATGTGTGCCCACCTAGAGTGGAAAATTAAAAAACAATAAGACAAATTCTTTTATAAAAAATATGGAAAGTCATGACATGTAGAGCAAACAAGTTTAATACATATTGATTTTGAGTTGTTTAGAATGTCTCTTTTCAAAAAGTAAAACTTGAAAGTCTTTTTTTTTCTAATTTAATGATAATTGAGCAAATATGTTTATTAGTTGCTCTTTTTGGCTCATTATAACTTGTTTTTTCATTTTTTGATATATAAATTAATAAAGTGATGATAATTATTTTGGGTTAGTTTGTTTGAGTTAAAACGACAGTTAAAATGAAATGAAAGGAGTAATTTTTTTGAAAAATTTATTTTTTTATAAATATTTAATTGATAAAATTCTCATCTATATTGATTTTTCACCGCTCAAAAAATACTATGTAAAAAGATCCATTTCTAAAATATCTTGACTTATTTAAAAATCTTCATTAGTACTAATTTAAGGATGAATATCATTTACCAACGGATAAAAGAACAAATGCATACCAAAGATCATATTTTTCAAAATGTTAGGTATGTTCAATATTTTTACTATTTTAGACATTTTATAAGTTTAATGAGAATTTTAATGACCACACGAATGCGGACAAATTTACCAGTAGTAATATTAGCAAATAAAAGAGTCTTCCTTTTTTCTTAAAAAAAAAAGGGGTCTTAACTTTAAAAGTCGGGTTGATCAATTACTACATATGAACAACGAGATCCACCAGCGGCAGCTCTTGCATACCCTCACTTAAGATCTTCCAGGAAAAATGCACATTTCATCTCAGATCTGATTCCAATTCCATCTCTCAATCATTTAG
Organism: Solanum sitiens; assembly: GCA_016801875.1. Lineage (NCBI taxonomy): Eukaryota > Viridiplantae > Streptophyta > Magnoliopsida > Solanales > Solanaceae > Solanum > Solanum sitiens. Next base: position 1,144,845 of record JABWTJ010000070.1, on the reverse strand, counting down.
GGTTTCGGATTTCAATCAAATTCTACACTCTACTCTCTCTCTCTCTCTCTCTCTCTCTCTCTCTCTCTCTCTCTCTCTCTCTCTCTCTCTCACTGTTGTGTGTTCATAGATAGATACGGAATTGTTAAGATGCTGACCAAGTTTGAGACCAAGAGTAATAGAGTGAAAGGTTTGAGTTTTCACACCCAAAGGCCATGGATCTTAGCCAGTCTTCATAGTGGGGTTATTCAGCTATGGGATTACCGTATGGGAACTCTCATTGATCGATTTGATGAGCATGATGGCCCTGTTCGCGGTGTCCATTTCCACAAATCTCAGCCTCTATTTGTTTCTGGAGGTTCCTTCTTCTCCTCTTTTTTAATTTCCTATATAATAACACTCTGGATCTGGCGATTCCATGAATTTACAAATTGCTTTTCTTTTTAGTTAAATGTGATTCAACTCTACCTGCACATTTCTTTTAATTGAGGTATACTCTAAGTGGCTAAACCAGAGTAAAATGTTGTTTGCATCACTATGTCATGGAATCTGGATCTATTGATGTATGTTGATAATTGTATGTGATCCGCGCTTCTGAATGGGAAAACTAGTTTATGAGGTTAAATGAGCTAACTTGAGCAAATGCATGGTGAAAACTGGAACAAAAACTTAATGCAGCAAGTAAAAGGCTATTTGCATTAGTGCTATGGAGTGTGGATCTACTTATGTATGTGGACCAGCATGTGTGTGATCCATGATTTTAGAAAGATTAGAAGTGCTTTTGCTAGTTTTTCTTCTAAAGGATACCTCAAACTTATATTTGTGATCCATAATGGCATATTTTGTTTTATTGAAGGTGAAATGTGCTAAGTTGAATAATACATGAATGACAACAACAACAACATATCCAATGTGATTCCACAAGTGGGGTCTGGGGACCGTGGGGCGTATAGACTTACCCCTACCCTGTGTAAGGTAGAGAGGCTGTTCTCTATAGACCCTCGACTCCAGTCCAGATAAAACAATAATTCAAGACTAAAATGCTATTTGCATTAAAATATGATTTTGTATGTGCTAGCGTATGTGGATGAGAATTGAGATTGGATTGTGAATCTACTGGTTTATGTGGGAGTATGTGATTTGTTAATTGAGAAGGGTGCTTTTATTAGTGTGTCATTCTGCTTTGTCAAAAGTCTCCTAAATCCCTTATAAAAAATAAATGATAGAATGAATGATGGTTCCAGTTTGTATGTGTGATTGGACCATAATCAATCAATTGATTCAATTGAAGGGTACATATGCTAAGTTGAATACTACCAGGACTAAAACCAGAATTAAACATAATTCAGAGAATTGCTATTTGCATCACTGTGTGAATGTATGATGGAGTGTGGATCTACCAATGCACGTGGCTGAGTATATTTGATATGTGAATTGAGGAAATACATATATGTTTTTATCTTCTGTAATGTAAGAGTTGGTTTAATTGAAGGTTTAATCTATTATGTTGGTAATGGAGGGACCAGAACCTGCAAACAAATTTTCAGGGGCTAAAATGCTATTTGCAACACGGCCTGATAGAATATAGATCTGCTGATGTATGTGGATGAGTATATGTGTGATCCATGAATATATGAAGTTACTTCTGCTATTTTATCTTCTGAATGATCATGATCGTTCCAGTCAATACGTGCAAGTGGTACACAGTTGCACATTTGGCTTAATTGAAAGTTAAATGTGTTAGTTGAGCTATAGTGATCAATACTGAAAGCATAACCAATAATTTAGGGACTAGGATCTCCTTTTCCCCTTTTAACTTTTTGGCTCTCGGTAATTGTTGCACTTAGTTAGCTGTGATTTCCCTTTATTTCTCTGTATGCCTGAAGTTTTTGAAGAACAACTGTGCTTTTTTTGCTCATTCTATTTGCAATAGTTTATCAGAGATGTGCTGATTGTGTTGTGAATTATAAGTAATTTAGTGTTTCTTCTTATTTATTTTTTGTTCATTGTTGAGCTTATTAATGAGTTGGAGCATATTACTAATATTCCATTGTCTTTGAGAAAAGGCTTATATGGCACATTATCGGAAGCCTCAATTATGGTTTCCAATTGACATACTTTTGGGAAGATATATTTGTTAACTTGGCATGATCCTGGAAAATTTACTGAGTAGTTCCTTTATGTTTTCTTAATTTCGGAACTGTCAGGGCACCTTTTTTACAGTCCATATATTAAATGCTTTGTTGTCTTGGCTTACTAGTAACTTATCTTAGAGTATATGTGGTCATATGCATGCATAATGCAAATCTGACTATGGACTGTTTCTTTGTGTATGTAAATTCTTGTTACTACAGGAGATGATTACAAAATTAAGGTTTGGAACTATAAGCTGCATAGGTGCTTGTTTACCCTGCTTGGACATCTTGATTATATCCGAACTGTTCAATTTCACCACGAATATCCATGGATTGTTAGTGCAAGTGATGACCAGACTATTCGAATATGGAACTGGCAATCTCGTACTTGTATTTCTGTCTTGACTGGCCACAATCATTATGTAATGTGTGCCTCATTTCATCCCAAAGAGGACTTGGTTGTCTCTGCTTCCTTGGATCAGACTGTTCGTGTCTGGGATATTGGTGCCCTAAGAAAGAAAACCGTTTCTCCTGCTGATGATCTCTTGCGGTTGAGTCAGATGAATACTGACTTCTTTGGTGGAGTGGATGCTGTGGTGAAGTATGTCTTGGAGGGTCATGATAGAGGGGTTAACTGGGCATCATTTCATCCTACACTCCCCCTTATAGTTTCTGGTGCAGATGATCGCCAAGTGAAAATTTGGCGGATGAATGGTATGCTCCTGAAATTGCTGATGTACTTTTTTTTTGAGAATGGTAACTTTACTTCTATATATCAACAGGTATACTACTACCTAAGTGTAGTTTCCCTTCAAAAGTATTACAACTTACAAATTTTAAATCAATTTTTTGCCTTGCAAAAAATCTAAAACATCACAAATATCTTCTGTTTGAGCTAATAGTTTTTGCTCACACCAAAAACAAAAAAGGAATAAACAATTCATTTTAAGATTCTGAATGCTGTTCTGAGTCCCCTCAAAGCACCTCTCGTTCCTCTCAATCCAAATTGACCGCCAAATACATGCTGGACAATCTTCCATCTTTCTTCCGTCTTGCTCACATTACCATACATATTCCAGCTTCTTAGAACATCTGCAATACTTCCAGGTTTCACCCACCTCATCCCCTTCAGACGGATGAACATTCTCCAAAGCTGGCCTGTCCATTTGCAATGCAAAAAAAGATTGTTCACTGTCTCAGCTTGTTCCCCACATAAAATACACCAGTGGCTATTTGGTGACCCCTTTTGTTCAGATTTTCATGAGTTACCACTGCTTCTTTGGCCAAAAGCCAGATGAAACAGTGAACTTTGTAGGGAATTTATTGTTTCTATATCATCTTCCAAGGCCAATCTCTTTCCTTCACCACTTCTACATTTAGCTCCTTGTATTGCAGATTTGGAGATAAAATTCCCTTGCTGTTTTTGTTCCATTCTAGTCTGTCTACTTCTTCATGCAGATTTTCGACTCCTGCTACTGTGTTATGGAATTCTGTTTTTCTTTTGATCTCCCAATCATTCAGATATCTCCTTAGAGATAGATTCCATTGTTTTCCAGTCCACTTCATGGCAACTGTCGCTTGTTGTTGCTGACTTAAAGTGTATAGCTCCAGATGTTGTTGCTTCATTGTTAAAAGCCTCCTACTTTTCATGGCGAAAGGCAGTTTTCTGCCCGTTTCCGATCCTCACCTTGGTTCTGATCTGCATCATTGACCAGAGATTCCTAATAGCTCTCCAGAATGAACATCCATAGGGTGTTGTGACATTCTTAGTGTTCCAATCATCTTCCATATCATACTTCGCAAGAATGGCTTCTTTCCACAACATTCCTTCTACAGTAGCGAATTTCCACAACCATTTCATCATCAGGCTTTGATTATGCCTTTTAATATTCCTGATACTTAGACCTGCTTTCTTGTTCACTGACAGGTCCCCTCCCACTTGACTAGGTGATACTTCTTCTTATCTTCATTTCCTTGCCATAAAGAGTTCCTTCGCAGGACATCTATTTTCTTGCTAACTTTAGCAGGCATATGAACATCTTTACTTGCTTCGTCACACAGTCAGTTTGCATATCCTGTTTAACCTAGAACACCAAATCAAGTAGATTTGATGAAAATATACCTTTCAAATTTCATGCTATTTATATATTTTCAGTTAGAGATCAGTCTAGCCGTAAGACAAGTGTTTGTGTTGTTGACTTGGCTCTTAGAAATAAGGAGAGTATCTTATGTCTTTCTTTACGCTTATAATCAGAAATCTTGTCCAGTAGGATCTACTTAATCGATAGAGTTGTTTGTTATCTTAGCAATCTGACATGGTCATATCCCTAGGTATAGTTTATAAATGTTGTAACTACATTATTTATACTGTGGACATCTGATGAGATTACAGCAAAAAAGTTTAATCTTCTTCATCTCTTTTCCCTGTTTTGGGGGTGGGTGGGTCTAAACCTTGCTTTGGATTGCTTGCTGAAACTTTTTATTTTACAAAAGGAAATATTTACAATCTGACCAAAACACAATATACACTAAAGCTTGTCACATGCACCAGCTTCAATAGCTACTCTATCCATCTTCAACAACAATTACGTGTACTATGTATCAAAATTTTCTATCTAAGGGTAATAATTCAATTCTTTTTACGTTCCTGCTAACTTTGGCTTCCTTGGCATCTACAGACCACTTCCTTGGTAACTTGTCTAATTATACTTTGAGAGCTTGAAGGCTTCCTCTGAAATATTCTTGATTCCTTTCCTTCCAAATTGAATAGAAACTCCCTGCCATTGCCACTCTATAGACTTCAGCATTGCGTTTTTGGTTTTCATATGCTCCTGTGCGCAAACCATTTATGCCTTCCAGTTGTAAATTTGTCTGGCTACCCCTTGCTTACTGTAAGATCTTGCCCCAAACCTCAGCTGAAAAGTCACATTCAAAGAATAGGTGATTGTTGGTCTCATTTTCTCTATTGCACGACGGACAAGTTTGATCTGTGATAACACCCCATGAAGCCAGTTTGTGCCTTGTATTTATTTTGCCATGAGCTGCGATATTTAAGATGAGTAGACTTTAGAAGCTCCTTGGTTATTACATATAGGTTTCCTCCCTGGTCTTTTAGGAATATTACCTTTGAAGCTTTTATGCAGTTTCGTGATGGAAAACCTATCCAATTATATTAAGTCTCTTTCCCTGCTTCCTAAGTCCTCCATATACCTCTTTGCCTTGATGATTTTTGGAATCATCCAGGAACCTTGTTTGTGTGGCATGTCCCAAACTAACCCATCTCTATTGTAGTAGCAAAGCACCCATTGAATCCACAATCTGTCTTCCTTTGACACAGATTATACAGAAACTTGCATATTGCTTCTTTTTCCATGTGAGCTGATTTGCGTTAATACTGCAGTTCAGTTATTTGCTATTGATAATGAGGCAAAAGGTTCTTCCACCTTGGAAGGATCATACTTTAAATTCAGAATGAGTTTTCCACATTGAAGAAAATAGCTGGATAAAAGTTGCTGCTTCAGCTCGTAGAACTATGAACATCTCATTGTTTTTTTGAGAAAGAATATGGACATCTTATTATTGTTATTCTAGGCAACAAAATTATTGGGCAGAATCTTGCTGGGTAAAAGAGTGCTTATTTTGTTAAATAAATCTTATATTTCAAGTGTTTTCTGATTGCTAGTGTACCTTGTTGTTCCTAGATACAAAAGCTTGGGAGGTGGACACGTTGAGAGGACACATGAACAATGTTTCATGTGTTCTGTTCCATCCAAGGCAAGATATTATTGTTTCAAATTCAGAGGATAAGAGCATCCGAGTGTGGGATGCAACAAAAAGGACTGGTCTTCAGACTTTCCGCAGGGAGCATGATAGATTTTGGATCCTTGCATCTCATCCTGAGATGAATCTTCTAGCAGCTGGTCATGACAGTGGGATGATAGTATTCAAGTTGGAGAGAGAACGGCCTGCTTTTTCTGTGAGCAGTGATTCTTTATTTTATGTAAAGGATCGCTTTCTCCGTGTATATGAGTATTCAACCCAGAAAGACACACAGTTGATACCAATTAGAAGGCCCGGCTCAAACAATGTGAATCAAGGTCCACGAACTCTTTCATACAGTCCAACAGAAAATGCCGTCTTGATATGTTCAGACACAGATGGTGGTTCCTATGAACTTTACATTGTACCCAAAGATAGTCATGGTAGGGGTGATACTGTTCAAGATGCAAAAAGAGGAACCGGAGGATCAGCTGTGTTTGTTGCCCGAAACAGGTTTGCGGTGCTTGAGAAGAGCACTAATCAAGTCCTGGTAAAAAATCTCAAGAATGAAATTGTCAAGAAAAGCCTTCTTCCTATGGCAACTGATGCAATATTTTATGCTGGCACTGGAAACTTACTATGTAGGGCAGAAGATAGAGTTGTCATTTTTGATCTCCAGCAGAGAATTATTCTTGGAGATCTTCAGACTTCTTTCATCAGGTATGTTGTTTGGTCACCTGATATGGAAAGTGTCGCTTTGATTAGCAAGCACTCCATAGTTATAGCTGATAAGAAGCTTGTGCACCGTTGCACCCTTCATGAGACAATTCGTGTCAAAAGTGGTGCCTGGGATGACAATGGGGTATTCATATATACCACACTTACCCACATTAAGTACTGTCTCCCCAACGGGGATTGTGGAATCGTCAAAACCCTAGATGTTCCTGTCTATATTACAAAAATATATGGGAACACTATCTTTTGCTTGGATAGAGATGGCAAAAACCGTCCTATTATTATTGATTCAACTGAATATGTTTTCAAGTTGTGTCTGCTTAGAAAGAGATATGACCAAGTTATGAGTATGATCAGAAACTCAGAGCTCTGTGGTCAGGCGATGATTTCATATTTGCAGCAGAAGGGTTTTCCAGAAGTTGCTCTTCATTTTGTGAAGGATGAGCGCACTCGTTTCAACTTAGCACTTGAAAGTGGGAATATTGAGATAGCTCTTGAATCTGCTAAGAAGATTGACGAAAAAGATCATTGGTATAGGCTTGGCGTGGAAGCCCTTCGGCAGGGCAATGCAGGTATTGTTGAATATGCTTACCAAAAGACAAAGAATTTTGAGAGGCTCTCTTTCCTATATCTAATAACAGGAAATGTGGAGAAGTTATCTAAAATGATGAAAATTGCTGAGGTCAAAAATGAAGTAATGGGTCAGTTCCATGATGCCTTGTACCTCGGTGATGTCCGCGAGCGTGTTAAAATTTTGGAAAATGCTGGTCATCTGCCCCTTGCATACATCACAGCTACTGTCCACGGGCTCAATGATACCACTGAGCGTCTTGCAGAGGAACTGGGGGATAATGTTCCATCATTGCCAAAGGGGAAGAAAGCTTCAATGTTACTTCCCCCAACTCCCATCTTGGGTGGTGGAGACTGGCCTTTGCTGATGGTAACGAAAGGGATATTTGAAGGTGGTCTGGATATTGCAGGCAGGGGAGGACAAGAGGAATATGAAGAGGCTGCGGATGCAGACTGGGGTGAGTCATTGGACATCGGTGAGGTGGAAAATCTACAGAATGGGGACATCAGTATGGTGCTTGGTGATGAGGAAGGACAAGAAGGAAATGATGATGAGGAGGGAGGATGGGATCTTGAGGATCTGGATCTGCCTCCTGATACAGACACACCTAAGACTACTTCCAATGCTCGTTCTTCTGTGTTTGTCACCCCAACACCTGGCATGCCTGTCAGCCAGATTTGGGTCCAAAAATCATCTCTAGCTGCTGAACATGCAGCTGCTGGAAATTTTGATGCTGCTATGCGGTTGTTGAGTAGACAACTAGGGATTAGGAACTTCTCTCCTTTAAAATCATTGTTTATTGATCTTCATGTGGGAAGCCACACTCATCTGCTTGCCTTCTCCTCAGCGCCGGTCATCTCCGTGGCAATTGAGAGAGGTTGGAGTGAGTCAGCTAGTCCTAATGTTCGAGGTCCACCTGCTCTTGTATTCAGTTATGCTCAGTTGGAGGAAAAACTTAAAGCTTCTTATAAGGCGACTACTGGTGGAAAATTTTCTGATGCAGTTAGACTATTCCTGAGCATCCTTCACATCATTCCTCTGATTGTGGTTGAGTCGAGACGAGAAGTGGATGAAGTAAAGGAATTGATTGTCATAGTGAAAGAGTATGTTTTGGGTTTGCAGATGGAGCTTAAGAGGAAGGAATTGAAAGATAATCCTATTCGGCAGCAGGAACTGGCAGCCTATTTCACTCACTGTAATCTGCAGCTTCCTCACTTGAGACTGGCATTACAGAATGCTATGTCTATCTGCTACAAGGCCGGAAATCTTAGCTCAGCAGCTAACTTTGCCAGGAGACTCTTGGAGACCAATCCCACCAATGAAAGCCAAGCCAGAACAGCCCGCCAGGTTCTGCAAGCAGCTGAGAAAAATATGCGAGATGTTACACAGTTGAATTATGATTTCAGAAATCCTTTTACAGTGTGTGGGGCAACATATGTCCCGATATACCGGGGTCAGAAGGATGTCATTTGTCCTTACTGTGGTACTCATTTTGTACTGTCTCAGCAAGGGGAGCTTTGTACTGTTTGTGATCTTGCAGTTGTTGGAGCTGATGCCTCTGGTTTGCTTTGCTCAGCATCACAGATCAGGTGATTTCAGCTTCTCATGCAGTTGTATTCGGCCATGTCATTCAGATGATTCTAGTTCTACGTATTAGAAGAAGTCTAGGCATGGGTAAATTATGAACATGTTTTTTTATGGGATTGTATCTGCGGTTTATATTTTTGTTTCTATAATTTTGCAATCAGTTTTTACAGACCGACCTTTTGACTTGGTCATCTAAATTTTTTATTTTTGTAATAAAACATGTAAGATTTTGAGTTCAATCAATTTTTTGAGGTGTGGTGACCAGGTATGCTATAGAGTATAGAGTCCAAACCCCTCAAGACCTGAATGCTGATTGCTGTCTAGGTCGTTCGTTATATTAGTACTTCAGCCTCCTGGTGTCCTTAGCGTTGAAGATCTGGGTTACTTTTTGCGACTCTTAATTTGGCTTGAAAGGTATATTAATGAATTTGAAAGTTTGTTAACAGACTCAACCATTTGTTGAAGCACCAATCGTAGTGTTCTAGGACAACAAACTGTCCTCTTTTCACAACACTTTTAAGAGGTTAATCCGTAGCTTGCCTTTGGGTGTTTTTACCCTAATAATATCGTTAGGGGCTGTTTGGGTAGGGAGTAGTATGTATGGTTATTATTTCATACTAGTATAGGTATTCACACATTGTGCAGTCAGTTGATAATATAATTGTAAATATTGATTTATTGATAATATAATTGTAATTATCGATTTATTGATAATTTTAAAGCTCAACCTATTATAAATGAGATTTTGAAGTTTAAATTAGAGAATGTTACCTTGATAACATATCCCTTGTGAAAATAAATAAATGAATAGGCTTAGTTCATCGTTTAAATTTAATAATAATAATTTTTAGTATTATTTAATTTATTTTGTTTTTAGATTAATTTTGATACCAATCTTTATTCATGCATATAACTTGAGAATCATCTACAATTTTTAAGGATTTATTGAATTTCCTAGACCATATTTTAAGTCTTTTAAAGTAGAAATAGTTTTTAATCATTTTTGTAATAGTATAATAAAAGAGTACTTCTAAATACTTATTCTTTAATCTAAAAGATAATAAATTAATTAAAATTAGAAGTTAAAATTTCTTTAACTTTCTTTTTACTTATAATCGAGAAGTTATAAGCTCAGTCAAATAAGCTTTAACTCCTCTATCTATATGTAAATTATTGTGGTCCCAAGTATTATTTTTCTTTTCTCTCAAAGATGTTCATTCATCCTCAAGAGTCTTACTCATAGAAAAAAAATGTTGTAGCATACTTGTGTATCAATATATTGACGGAAAGCGGTCAAATATATCCCTGTACTATTGGAAATGACTTAAATATATCCTTCGTTATACTTTTGGGCTAAATATATCCTTCTTGTTATACTTTTGAGTTAAATATACCCTTCTTGTTACACCTTGATACATATTTCCTTATAACTAACAAAGTGACACTTGGAGTCATTTTAGGACATGGTTAGGAATTCGACTTGGGAACCAAGTTAGGTTTTCCTTATAAATAAAGAGATTTTCCTTCACTGTAAATCAGATCTATGAATCTCTAAATATCCTTCAAGAGAAATAACAAGTCATCTTTTCTCTCTACTTTTTCTTCTTATTCTATAGTTTCATAACACGTTATCAACACGATTGTTCCATCCTTAAGAAAATGATGGAAGACAGAAAAAGTACAAAAGAGATCTTGCATAAGTTATGCAATAAGATTTTTATACCTTTCTGTAAGGTATGATTTATCTTTACTTTGTTAGTTATAATTATTTCTGTGATAGATCTGAAATTACCATCTGGAGTAAGTATTTAAAGAGATTTATCGACTTTTTATATGTTTTATGTTAACCGATTGAGAAGAGAATTCCTTAGTTTATTTTAATATCTAAATGATCACAATTTAGCGAAAGGTATGTTTTCAACCTTTATATGAGGCATGAGGTATGTAATCGATTAAGTTATACCATCAACTACGAATGTTGGTTTAATAAATCAGTAATCTCAATTTTATGTGTAGTTTTAATGTACGATCATATTAATGATCATCAAAAGTGATAAAATTATAATTATTTTGAAGGCTTGAGGTTGAGCCTCATTGTGGGTAAGACGATTGATTTAAGTTATATCGCACCAAAAGGATAAGACGATGAATTTATGTTCAATTGCACCAAGAGTGTAAGACATCAGGAGTTTTACTGCATCGTTTTGAAAGATGTTGGGTTCAAGTCCCTCATCGATTTATGGCATAAGACGATGGGTTTGAGTCTCAATGCACCATATTGGTGATATAATGATGACTAAGACAAAATAATGAATTTTGATAACAATTAGTCATGAAATATATCTTGTTGAAGTAGATCCATTCCCTGAAGTAAATATAGCAATTCATAAATGTCTAAAAGAAGACAATTGATTAAATGATGCACATGAATATGAAATGAGGTACTAAGTTATCAAAATTTGATGTACTTAGATGTTTCTGTTCTATTCATGAAGAATGAGAGGTTTTGATAAATGGTAAAAATACAGATCTATTCTCTAAAGTGAATGAGGTGTAAGTCACCATGCTAGGCGTGGAAAAGATCACGACCTTTGGTCAATGATGTGGTATCACCAAGAATATCTTTGGGTAGACATGTGTTATAGAAAAGTTTCATGCTTTATCTTCAGACTTGTATTGGACAAGAATTAGTGCAACTGAGGCACATTCTATAGTATATAAGAAGTCTACTAATTTCAATACTCAGATCGTGTTGGATATCTTGAACTTATAGCGATGAGACGAATTATTGAAGATTCAAATAGATATTCATTAAAGAACCTAAAAATTATTTTCAATGATAAATTGTATTGCTTGTTAGCAAGACAAGTTAATTGTGAGACCATCATAAACGAGAGTTGATATTGAGTCTCCTGCATTCTAGGAACGTATACATGGGGATATTTGTGGACCTATTCGTTCACTTAGTGATTTGTTTAGATACTTAGTGGTCCTAATAGATGTCTCTTCTAGATGATCTCATGTATGCATATTGTTATTTTACAACTTAATGTTTGCAAAAATATTGGCACAAATAATATGACTACGTACATAAATTTTCTGATAATCAGACTAGTCCGTTCAGTAATGAGATCACGACTCACCTCTAGAAGGGTTGAATAACTGAGATGAAATAAATCTAAAAATTACTCTTGAGTAATAAAATTGAAATTTACTCATATAATAGTAAATTAGAAATTTACTAAAGCAAATGCACATTACATAGTAAACTTGAAATTTACAGGTACTAAAAATATTATTAGTTGGCATGAATAATTTGGTCATCCCATAGATTTGCATACTGAGTAATAGACATACATTGAAGAACTAGAAGATTATTCAAGAATTCTTTTGGTTGCTTGTTCTCATGATAAGTTGATTAGATCAACTAATATTGAGACTAAATTCTTAAATTCTGAAAAGTATAAAAGGTGAATATGGGTCCGTTCACCTATCATGTGATATGATAAAGTGTTTGTTGTCAACCTATAGTTTGACATTCGCAAAATTGAGTGTGCAAGATAATTGAGTTAAGAACACACCTTTCAGAATATGAAATCAAGATACTTTATCTTTGATAAGATTGATAAATATTCAAGATGATTGACATTAAATGTCTCAAATAGTGAAATAATTGCTTATGAATATAAAGCTTCATGTGTTGATCTGAAATACGATATTGCATACAAAAGTAATTGTACGCATCAGACCAATAAATTATGATTAATATTTCTATTAATTGGTTTATGGTGAAGGACCAAATATTTTCATCTGATAATGTTGATGTGCAATATATGATTTAGGAATATATTATGATGCACAAATATGAATTCTCCAAAATAGATTGAGATATATGTTAGTTTGTCTAACATAAGGGAGGTAAGAAGCCACAAGAGTTGTAAATGCTCCTATTGAGTATTTCTAAAGGATAGAGTCTACGAGATGCATGAAGCATGATAGACTAATCGATTCTAAATAAAATAATTCTTGCAAAAGGGGAGGATCAAAGAATTAAAATGATCTTAACAAGGAGACAAAGTGCTCTTGAAGAACTTACGGCATATTACTTTATGTACCTCATGATAGGGGTACGTACTTGAAAATAATGAAGTCATGAGATCTCAATAAGTTATGTCGTATTGTGAACCAATACAAAGTGATAGTTCGTCGACGATATCGTTGATACAATATTATTATAAAAGATTACGAGGATATGAATTCTACGTCTATTATAGCATATCGGTGTAGAAATAATTATCAAATGAAAAGTGGAATGATGCATCTTGGTAAGTGTAAAACTTATTTGACTTGCAATCTAGGCACTAAAAGATGTCATACATCTAATATTGAATGTTGTCATTTGACGAAATTGATATGAAAATATTCAATGGGTTAAATATCTAAAACATATACAAGTTTTGAAAACTTGTTTATAATCCTCATATATAGATTAAAACATTCGAGAATATTTTGTTTTGTTATGCATGTTGATGACTTGAATTGAAACTCTTGAAGAGTTTTTAAAAGGCAATAGATTATTTGCTTAAAGAAGTTGAAGTAAGAAACTTGCATAAATCTTTTATCTTCATAAAAGGAGATAGAATGAACATATTTTGTCAAAGTTTTTCTACACTCATGAGCTCCCAAGAATGATGATATCAACATGCACCATGTTTGTTCAAGTAATACTATAGTTGATTTATTCACCAAGTCTCTACCAACAACAACTTTCAAGAAGGTGGTGCACAAGCTTGGAAAACGAAGATTCAAATCTCTGGATTGATGTTCTCATTAGGGAGAGTTAATACGTGATGTACTCTTTTTTCCTCACAAAGTTTTGTCTCATTGGGTTTTCTTTGTAAGGTTTTTAATAAGGCTATAAAATGTGTATTATTAGATACGTGTACTATTTTTTCTACACTAGATTTTTTTTCTCACTGGATTTCTAGTAAGGTTTAAACGAGGCACATAATCTACCGACATTCAAGGGGGAGTGTTATAAACATATTTGTATTATAGTGAATGTCTAATTATGTGGATTCCTTTTAGGATATGATTAGGAATCTTACTTGGGGACCAAGTTAGGTTTCCTATATAAATAAAGAGATTTTTCTTTATTATAAATCAGATCTATGATCTCTAAATATCCCTCGAGAGAAATAATAATCTCTTCTCTTACTTTTTCTTCTTATTTTATAGTTCCATAACAGTTTGAGTTTTTTATCGTAAATTATTTCAAAATAATTACAGGTTATCAGTTGTATAAGGAGGCATTAATTTAGGCATTATAAATTATACACTTATACACACAGTTGTATAATGAGGCAGTAAATTAGGCTGAATAAATTATACACTTTTAAACCAATTGTATAATGAGGCAGTAAATTAGACAGACTAAATTACACACTTATACACACCGTTGTATAATGAGGCAGTAAATTAGGCAGAATAAATTATACACTTATACACACAGTTGTATAAGGAGGCAGTAATTTAGGCATTATAAATTATACACTTATACACACAGTTGTATAATGAGGCAGTAAATTAGGCTGAATAAATTATACACTTATAAAAAGAATTATATAATGAGACAGTAAATTAGGCAGAATAAATTATACACTTATACACACAGTTGTATAAGGAGGCAGTAATTTAGGCATTATAAATTATACACTTATACACACATTTGTATAATGAGGCAGTAAATTAGTTAGAATAAATTATACACTTTTAAACAAATTGTATAATGAGGCAGTAAATTAGACAGACTAAATTACACACTTATACACACAGTTGTATAATGAGGCAGTACTTTAGGCATTATAAGACATGAATAGAAAGCAGGTATTAAGATATTATACATTTATAAAAAAAATAATTGTATAAGGCACAAATCAACAGAAACACAAAAACATGTACGAATATATATTATACATTTATAATTGTATAAAGACATTAATCAACATAACAAAATAAAATATATGAACAATTATTATACACATACCTTATGCTCAATTGATCCAGAAGCAACGGCTTCATTTTTATCATTGTGAAAGGTATGAACATCAGTTTTATGTTTTCTTTTCTTATTAGACCCAGTAACAACATCAACAGTGTACTTCAGACCTCCACCAACAAAACTAATTGGGTCATTATTGAATTTGGATCTAATATCTTGCATGTTAGTAGATTTAGACAATGAACCTGAAATCTCCCCAAATTCCTGAGTTAGACCCAATGAAACCGATGGATTTTCAACATCAATTTGAACATGCAATGGTATACCTCTTGTAAATCTCTTCGGTGGAGATTGGGCATCCATTAATTGAACCAAAATTCTGAAGCGATTAACAATTGAAGTGAAAAATTAGTTTTAAAAAATTCAAAAAAAATAAATAAAAACTAATAATGTAAGTAGGTTTTAAGCGGTACCTTGAAATTTTTGAAATATTTTAGAAACCGCTCTGATATGCGTGCTAGGAGAAGTTGGTAGTTTCAAATTGCAATTGTGGAGAAAATTGTGGAGAAATTGAAGGAAGAAGAGAAAATTGTATAAAATGGACGGAGAGAGAAAAAAAGAGGGTTTTGTTTTGGGGAAAATGTTTTATACAAAACGTGGGACCTAGTATAGCAAATTAACTTTAAGTTTGCCCTTTAAATGAAATAACTGAAAGAGAATTTAATTAATGTAATTACCTTCCTTAGTTTGCCATTCTCCACAATTTTCCCAAAAAATAACTAATTTAGATTGATAACCATCAATAGAAATTTAAAAAGGATAGAATTTAAAATTATATAAAAAACGTATATTAAAATAAAATAAAATAAAAACAGTAAAAAGACTAAAGTAACTACAAATTTTGAATTTTAAAAAAGCGGTAAAAGTTTAAAGCAAAAACTAAGATTTAAAAGTTTTTCGATTCTTAAATTTCTACAAGTAATTTTATAGGGATAATTTCAGAGATCTTCCTTCTGGTTTCGTTCTATAACACTCACTTCCGCTGTGGTTTACGATATTACGTCTACCTCACTTATTTTCATTTTTTTATAACCATTTTTTAAATCTATTTAAAATAAATACAAATTAATTTAAATTTAACAATTTTACCCTTCTATATATTAATTTCTTCATATTAATAAATATTATATTTTTTTATTAAAAATAACTCATTTAACAAATGCTTTAAAAATAAATCAGCAAAAAACATTATTACTATTTTATACCTGTATAAGCTGACCCACCTTTTTTTATCAAATAAATATCAAAGTTTCATTCAAGCTTTCATTTCCATTTCATCAACTTTACCAATTAACTAATGGTTCTTCCCCACAATAACCCATTTCTTCAAAAATCGAAGATAAAAATGACTCTCCAAGAGAAAAATCCGATAAGAACAATAAGATTTTTCTTCTAGTTAAGCATTTCCCCAAGCTAAGAAAAAAATGACCCTACAAATAGAGAAAAAATTGTTAAAAATTAGATCTAAGCTTGCATGAGGGGTCAATAATGGAGGAAGTTGTTAGTTTCTCAAAGCAATTGAATTTGTAATTTCGAAAGTTACGTCACAATTGTTGATTGTAGCAGTAATGACGATCATCATTTTCTCTATATAACCACAACTACTCAACGTCCGACCCAACCTCAGAACTCTCCTTGGATGGAAGCTACTCTTTACGGAAGGTAATCTTTTTCCCTTCTTTTAGTCAAATTAGTGAAATCTGATGGTGTGTCCTGTTCAGATTTTGAAATGTCAGTTTACGGTAAAAAAAAATATTCTGGGGGCGTATAATTTTCTCCAATATGGAATTTGGTAGTGACAAGTTTAATAAGTTGTACAACATATCAGAGAAACTTTTGTCATATTAATTTGATGATAATTGTTAGGATGAACAATAGATTTTGTTATTTCATTTTAGTCTGCCTTTTGTAGATTATAAAAGATGCAATCTTTTGCAATGAAATGACTTGATTAATCTTGTTTGATATGAAGTTTAAATTCAAAAATTGTGGAGATTGTGCTTTGAATTGTTATATTTTTACTTCCAAACTCATCGATCCAAAAACAAAAGAAAAAGAGTCACTTTGTAATTCAATTTGTTGTTTTTAGTAACTCTGGTAAAAAAAACTTGTTCCTGATCGTTCTTATAGGTTGGAAAATGAATCAATTATTGACTTTGCCGATTCATCTACGGGAACACTACACTTTCCGATTTTTCACCACATTTGATTGTAAGCTAGTTTGTTTATAATGTATCTAATCCATCTCATTTACATAAGACTGAGTGACTGTTACGAAATACTACTTCATTTTCTTTGTGATTTTGCAACTATTCCTTGTGTTCGTGCCTCTAATAAGTGATTTCATTTTTCATGGGCAAGTCAAATGAACTTGCAATTTCTTAAGCGACGACATAATTGTTTGTTGCAATGGATAAGCTAATTCATCTCTCTTTCGCTTCTAATACTCCAAAACATCTCTAATATGTTGTAGATTAGGTACTACAACATCCACCATTTATAATCAAAAGGGAGAGTACCAAGTAACACGATTAGTGTCTACATATAGATTTTTAGATTGAATTAAGTTTTGAGATGGAGATCCTCATTTTCTTCTTCTTATCAGTAGCATTTTCTTCTCTATTATCGATCCATGTTGCACATTATAAAATTCCAGAAGTGATATTCTAATATTCTCTTAAGATTGATATCTGCAAGCATCTTGTTTTAAAGAAAATAGTGCAAAATGGGAATGAAACAAAATAAGTGGAACTTTGCCAGTAGATGGATCAAGAATAATGTTTATAGAATATCCATGGAAAATGTACTAATGTGTTTTGATATTTGGCTCTAATAACAAGCTTTCACACAATGATAAAATAGATCTTTTGCCACAAACCAATGTATTTTACTAACAGTTCAAGCTATCTTTTTCTTGCCAAGATGCATTATATATTCTCCAAATCTTTCCCACTTCCGTTGCTTTGCTTGAGTATCAGACTTCCGAAGTAAATGTTTTCGAGGGCCTTCCTCTCTAGAAAATGAAAAAATATCTCAGAAATAACATATAAAGGTGTCATAAAGTAAACCACAAAGGCACTATTGAATAACCTTTTTAGGTTGTCCAGTTGGAGCGGAATTTTTTTGGGCAACATTTTTTTATCGTCTTGGAGGAACGGTATCTCCATTAAGTGATGCATTAGGAGCTGTTGTATTTGCAGAGGAATGAGTGTTTCTAGATTGACTTCCTTGAGTAGGGAAAATAATAGGAATATTTCCTGTGGCATGTTCCTGTAATAATTACTGTTAGCTAATGTATATTTTATACAAAATAAGAGAAATAAAAAAAAATCTTGAAAGAATATTTCACCCATAAAACAGCTCCACTTAAACCAGCAGATAATCCAGGGCCACCTTTTTATTTTTGGCCATATACTTTCCCCTTCGCATCGTAAACAAAATGAATTAGAATACATGATACGTGTGCAAACTGTTATATGTTTTAATTTAAGGCATGATGTCTATATACCTTTTTCCCTTTTGCTTTAACTGGTGCTTCCTGACAAGTCCTTTTATTATGTCCATAATATTTACAATTTGAACACCTTAATGTGCATGATCTCTTTGATTGGGAAGTTACATCACCTTCATCAGCAGCTCTTTTTCTGTTTTTAGATGGTCTACCAGGACGCCTATTAAGATCCGGAGGAAGAATAACTGCTGGGAGGATTTCGTTCATCGGAGGCCAAAAACTTTCATCAGGAACAAGATGTATGCGTTCAGAATATGATTTGAGATAAGTTTCTTTCTTGAACATTGGATCACAGTATGCCTCCATTACGTGTCTCTTATGGGCAATACCAAGGGCTGCATGTTTACAAGGTAAGCCTGAAATCTGAAATAAGCCACACTGACATGATCTTGTATCAAGATTAACTATATAATGTCTATCCTTGTCAATAACCTCAAACTCATTAGCAGCAGCAACCTGCAAAGTGCATTTCCTTGAGTACTTTTTAGCCTTATTCAATTTCTCAATTATAGTTGGTGGTACTCCACTGTTCCAACTACGACCCTTCTGGAATCTTGTATGAAGTCTAGTCATTAATTTTGCTCTAATACCATCAATAAGTACCAAAATTGGCTTTCCCCTCAACTCATCTACCCAAGAATTTAAAGACTCACTTATATTATTTGTAATGTGATCAGACTTTACCCTTGGATCAAAAGAGTGTCTTGCCCAAGTTTGCTTTTCAATTTTCGACAAGTACTCCTACGCCTTTGAGTCAATTTGCTTGATCATTTCCATTGCCTCATTGAAGTACTTAACTTCATAACTTTTGGCAGCTTGCCAAAAGTAGTTTCTTAGAAGTAGCCCTGGATATTGTGCATTGAAGTTGACATATATATGTCTAGCACAATATCTTTCATTAACAAATAGAATGATCTCTTCATATGCTTGATGCAGTCCCTAATAAATAAATAAAAATAAATTAGATTGTAAATATATAAATATGTTAAATGTAAAAGAGATATAAACACATTTTACTCACCTTTTGTCTGTCACTCATGAATGTCCATGGCTTGTTACGAGGCCAAGCACCAATAAAATCATTTAACCAGTAAAAAAACCATCTCCGGGTTTCATTTTGTTCACTCTCAACAATAGCAAATGCAATTGGGACTAGGCCATTATTCGCATCTAATGCAACTGCTGATAGCAAAACTACGTCATATGGCCCTTTAAGATGACAACCATCAAAACCAACAAAAGGTATGCATCCTTCTAATAATCCATTCCTTAGAGCAGGAAATGAAAAGAAACATCTCAGAAATTTAGGGCTAATGGTAAAGTCAGGCCTGTCATAATGCACCTTGAAAATGCTTCTTGGGTTTGAGATTCTGTCCATTTCAGCATATTTGGCAAGCTTTGCATATGATTCCTTGTGGCTTCCCTCGATCAATTCTAATGCTTTGGTCTTGGCTCTCCATAGTTGCATCTTGTGAGGTGTTAACCCATAAGTCTTCATGATTGCCATTATACCCTTATTAGTCATATCCGGGTCTTCCCTAAGAATATCCACCAATTTTTTCGCAATCCAAGTAGAATTAGCTTCATGAATTCTCTCCCCTTCCCTTATGCAATCATGCTGATTTTTTAAACTTTTAATCTTATACGTTATTCCATCTGGGAGAGGAGAAGCATGTATTCTCCAAGAACATCCTGGCAGTGCACACTTAATTGTGCATCTAGACTTTTCATTCTTTATTCTTGTTAACTTAATTCCTTCATGGATAGCATAATCTTTCAATGCAGCCCTAAAGGTGTCAACTGAGGTAAACAAATCTCCCTTTATGAAATTTATTTTTTTGAAAGGGTCATAAGTGAACTTTTTTCCTCTCAATGAAATTTCCAAAGGATTTTTATCATCTAAATCAGAATCATCATCTATTTTATCTTCTACCTCAAAAAATTCATCAATATCCTTATTTTTCTCCTCTATAAGGAGGTCAAGTGGATCTAAATCATATTACAATCTTCTTCACCCGATATAACCCACTTTGTAGCGTTATTCATGTTCATTGATTCATTGGGAGTCAAATTGCTAAAATCTCCATTTGAGTCATCACATACTTGTTGGGAAGAAGGAACCACATCAACATTGTAAAGAATAATATGTATTGCATAAATATTGAACATGTGCTTCAAATCTTCATCACAATTCACATCCATACTTAGATAAGTATTAGGAATTTCACACTTCATATATATCAAACTATTGAAATTTCCAGGAACATCATGAAGTGCTTTCTCACATGTATCATTCAAAAGATTGGAGTGCAAGTAACTTGATGGATTCACATCATAGATCTTGTGCTCACAATTCTTGTGGTGAATAATTATATCATGATAAAACATGGTAGGTTTCATCCTACATTGACAAAAGCACACACAAACAAACAAATGAAAAAGAACAAATAAAACCAAAAAATATAGTCATGACATCTTTATGTTCAGAGACTATAATTTCAAGGAAAACAAAAGAATGTTGAATATAATATTTCTTTCGAATGGTATATACTAATATTTGATGTCATAGATTGACGTGCTAATACAAAATATAGTTTTGGATTAAAATAAAAAATTACTCTATTTGAAAGTGGACGAGCTTGAGATCTAAGTGTTTAGATCTCACAAAAATAGGAGATATAGAATTTTGTATTTCTCATTTTACTCTTTGTATTGTAGTTACAAAAACTAAGTATACTTGATTTTTAGATCACATCAAACCATAAGACCTAAACTAATTACTTGGGGTGAAACATAATTATCAGAAGACAAAAGGAATATTTTATATGTGATGTAGTATCGAAATTCACAAAATAAGAATACTTAGTTTGCATTATCAATGATATGATATTTGAAGAAGAACACCTAATTTGCTTGCTTTTTCAGGGAAGATTGTTGACTCGTGCGAAGAAGAATGGAGAAAAATTGAACAAGACTGATAAGTAGAAGTTTGAATAGAAGAGGACTTTTAATTCTAAAGAAAATATATTTTTGCTGATTTATTTTTAAAGCATTTGTTAGATGAGTTTTTTTAAAAAATATAATATTTATTAATATGAAGAAATTAATATATAGAAGGGTAAAATTGTCAAATCTAAATTAATTTGTATTTATTTTAAATAGGTTTAAAGAATGGTTACAAGAAAATAAAAATAAGAGAGATAGACTTAATATCGTAAACCACAGGGGAAGTGAGTGTTATAGAGCCAAAACAGGAGGGAGGTCTCGGAAATTATCTCAATTATATATATAAAAAAATGATAACATTTAGTTAGTTAGTCAATTTTTACATTACTGTTTTATTTAAATAAAAAATTTAAAGATTTTTTTAACTTATATATATATATATATATATATATATATATATATATATATATATATATATATATATATATATATCTTTACCACTCATAAACTCTGAATCTGTAAAAGAAATAAAATATGTTAAAAAAGACTTAATGCATATGGGATTAATAGTTATAGGAATTAGAGGATTAACTAGAAAAAACTTAGGAACAAAGACATTATTTACAATATATGATAATAGATAGTCAGACATAAAAAAGGCAATTATAGGATTAACAGAAGTAGATATGACTAATAATGGAGGAATTTTCTATATAAGTCTAGATTTTATGATGAATTTAAATGAATTTGGAACTCAAATTAGAATAGGAATACAAACTAAAGGATATGAGGAAATGCATAGTGGAAAGAATTTATTAATGTGTGTAGGATTTTAGGAAAAATGACAGATAATAGTAATACTAGATTTAAATTACAAATAAAAGATGTAGTAGAAGTAATGGAAAATAAAGGGATAAAATTAATAAAACCTATAAAGATAAATCCTGAAGAATATGCAGGGTTAGAATGGAAATTAGGTGATTTCAAAGAAAAAAAAGCTTTAACACCAGACGCTTATTTAATATATACAAATTCTAAAGGAGAACCCTCAATTAGATTTACAGACTATAATTACGAAGCTCAAAAAGACATTGAAGAAGAAAGTGTTATAGAAGAAATGCCTTTAGAAGGGATGAATATAGAAATAATATTAGAAGAAGATTTTGCAGTAGATTTGGCTATAGAAAAAGCAAAAGAAATAAGTAAAAATAATAAGAATAGATTATTTACATGCAAAGGATGTAAATTAAAAGACTTAAATTTAAAACAAGTAACATCTCATTTTAAAATATGTGAAAAAAGAACCGATAATAAAGGCTATAAACTAAAAAAAAGTTTACAAGAAAAATTAGAAAAAGCTAATAACATAATGACAGAAATACAAGAAAATAACAGTGAAATATCTGAGTTAGAATCTATATTTAGTCAAAACGATATATATATATATATATTATTATCTGCATTTGTTTTGCTATAAATAAGGAAGTTGTGAAAAGGCAAAAAAAAAAAAAAAAAAGGAATCACATACGTTGACATTATCCTATTTTCTGGAACTATTTTAAAATTATTTATTAATTGTAAAATTGTTGAAAATTATTTTAAAAACAAAATGGTAATTTATTATTTAACCCAATTATATATAAACAAATCTTATATCTATATATAATAGCAGAAGAAAAAATATCACATGTCAGTCACAAATTTTTAAAAATTTAATAATAAATAATTAAATTTTATATAACTATTTAAATATTTAAATACACACTTTTAATAAAAATAGATACATGTCATCAACATACACAAATAATGACAAATGTCAGCATTTTAAAAACACATTTAATTTTTTTAAAAAATACAATCTATAAACTAGTTAAAATTTGATTTTATTTTAAAATCTGGGCTAGATTCAATATTTGTTAAAAAAATAAAATTTAAAACTTTTCGAATAAATACAACGACCATTACATATGTAATATGTCTTCGATAAATTTTAGATATTATATACCCAATTTAATAAATCTTATATATTTGAAGTTGAAAAAAATATGTGTATAATGTTTAAATTCTTTTGAAAATATTATTTTTATCTTAATCAAAACATTTATTTTTTATCTCATGTGTTTGTGAATTTAATGGGGGTAATCAGGATATTTATTTATTTTTAATATTTTAACAAATAAAAAAAATAAAAATAAATTAGAGATTCACACAAAACAGTACCACTTGAAAGGTAAATCACATTATTTTTTAACTCTTCTCGTAGCAATTTAGTGACTACTTATACTTTTTTTTTCCTAGTAGAAATATGAGTTCGACATGTTTTGTCTTTAAAATTGTATTTGGGATTATTTTAGACATTCACAATTAATTACTATGTGGCAACGATCTAAAATTGAATAGACACGTGACTCTTTTTACTTATTTTGTGTTGTCATATTTTTCATTTCAGTCACCCATCTCATATCCACCAGACCACCACCGCCTCTTTCATACGTTGCCACCGCAATTGTCATTAAAATTTTTTGCACCAAATAGCCATAAAAAATTGTACACAATACCTGCCCTTTGCTTCTATGTTTCCACTGTTGGTTAATCTTGATGAAGGCGCTGATTTTCTAGTGCTGATGAAATGAGTTTGTGATTATTATTTTTTTTGTTATAGATAATGAATTTGATCAACAATTTTTTTGGTTTCATCTATTTTGTCCATTATTAATTGCTATGCTTATTTGTTTACTCTGTATATTCATTCAAGTTATGTATTATATTATTCTTTATTTATGCATTTCTAATTCATTGCCAATATAAATTTTTGGACAATCACACAGGATTCATTTACAAATTGCTTCAATGAAGATTTGGTGGAATCTCTTTTGATAGTGTTATTAGTTAACGATTTCAGAAATGCATATATTTCCATTCAAATTGCCTGAATTTTATTCACTGTGCTATACCGACCATGTGCAAGGTCTTGATAGCTAAAAGAATAGATCCTTCTTTAGCTACATGTGCATGTGACTAAAGAATGCTTATATTTTCGTCCATTAAAAGGTACTGATATGGGTGATGTAACAACTTGTACCTATAATCTGCATATGGTATTTTCCTATATTTTACTACTTTATTTGAGCACCACATATGTCAATTGTTGATTTTAATTTGAAGCTAATGAAGAAATTTCATGAACTTGAAGTGCTTTCTTTGTTTTGGATAACTCTTATAGGAATGCTAATTGAGGATTTGAATGCAGAATAGACAACTGGTACTTCATTTTTGTTCCATCTGTAAATTTATTGTTTCTCTTTATATATATATAAATGACATGTTTCTTTTTGGGGTTGGTTACATAGATTGTCTATTAAAATTTATTTTCCCCTCACTTTCCTTTTCTTATTTCATGCTACTTTTTATAGTATAAAAACATACAATATAACATAAAATGAAAGATTGGTTCCACTAAAAGATATGACATTTTTTATAATAAAATGTTATTATAAAAAATGACTTTTACAAAAGGACCGTTAAATTAGAGATACTTATTATGTTTTATTTTTTCGTGTTGAAAATATGATTGGGATACTCTTTTCTTTACTTGTCATGTTATTATAAAACTAATACACCTTCCCGCGCGTTGTACGGTGCGTTGATGAATACAATTATAACGTCGTGTTAATTGAGTGAATTAGAATTTTATTTATTAAAAAAATGATGATAATGTATTTAGGGGCTGTTTGGTTACTGGATAGAATTATACAGGTATTAGCTATGCAGGGTTTAGTTATGCAGGGTTTAGTTATGCAGGTATTAATTATGCAGGTATTAGCAATGCAGGGTTGAGTTTAGTTATGCAGGTATTAGTTATGCAGGGTTTAGAGATTACAATACATGAATTATTAAGTATTGAATATTAAACTTGTTGTAAATTATTACTATATATTATTTACAAAATAATAATACATACTAATAAAATGTGAAATATATTGAATAATATATAATGCTAATATTTAATTAGCATATGTACCGTTAAAAAATATACAATCAATTTCTAACATTTAAAACATATTTATATTTGCATAAATCAATCAAAACGGTAAATATATAAAAAGAAATGAAAATAATCTATATATAATAAGAAATAAAAACAACACATGTTGATAAGAAACAATAAAGTTTTCAATTAAAAAAAAATAAAAGAAATAAAAATGGTCTAAATATAAAAAAGAAATAAAAACAACAAACTTATATATAGAAAAACAATAAAGTTTTCAATTAAAAACAATAAAATAAATTAATAGGGTAAATATGTAATTTGTCACTTTAATACATGTATAACTAATACCCACATAACTTATTCCACCTTCTATCCTGCATAACTTTATACATAGATTCCCTCATAAGTTATGTTGGTATTAATTATGTAGAATTACAAAAATGCAACCAAACATGGTATAAGTTATGTTGACTTTTCTACCTAAACAAAAATCTCTACCAAACATTGCATAACTTAATACATTATTTTATACATGAATAAGAGGCAACCATAACCAAACGGCCCCTTAATAAAATACTTCATCAAAATAACTTAATATAAGGTTAGCTCATTATTTAAATTTGTTAATAATAAATTTTAACATTATTGTTTTTTTATTTTTTTAAATTAGTCAAAATTATAAATGTGCACAATACCCTATTATCCTCTTCTTAGTATTTGTTTTCTATAATACTTTTTATTAATTTATTTATATAATTGTTTTTTTTTCAATTTAAATTATGATTTTGACCAATTTATATTTTTGTTTTTGATATAATATATTAATTTTAGTTTTAATTACTTATATTACTTACATATGACCTTAGTGACCTTACATGTATTATAATTTAAATTAGTGACCTTACATGTAGCGTAACATTTTGACAAAAAGAGGCAAAGTATTTCATCGTGTCAATAGTTTTGTTTATGCTTTAAATTGAGAAAAATTTATTGTGCTGGCATATAAGAAATATGCTAAATATGAAACATGTTATGAATAGTTGAAGCAAGGAATTAGTTATTTGTGGAACTTGAAGTTAGTTACAAAGTTTGTTATAAAGTTAGTTAGAAGTTAACTCTAGTTAAGTTAGATTAACTAGTTTAGTAGGTTAATTGTAGCTACACTATAAATAGCATAGAGCCATTATTCTGTACAGATACATTTTCATTCATTCATAAATCTGAATTTGAGTTTCTTCTTCAGTAAATCAATATGCTCTCAACCTTGATTCTCCATTGTTGAATCTCATCATGGTATCAGAGCTTTTGGTGATCTACTGATTTTTTTTCGATTCTCTACTTACAGTGACAGTTTACTTCAAAGCAATTGCATTGTTTGAGAAGTAGTTGGATCAATATTGTTGTTTCAGTGAAGCTAGTCATTAATGGCGATTGCTGAAGGATCAGATTCTGCTTCTACCATTTCTGCAGCTGTAGGAAGGGAGGTTACAATTGATTTTCATCATCCACTGCATCTGCAAGCTTGTGACACTCCAGGTAGCACACTTGTCTCTATACAACTTACTGGTTCTGAGAATTACTCCTTGTGGAGTCGATCAATGAAGATAGGTTTGTTAGGCAAAGGAAAAATTGGTTTTGTTGATGGTACTAGCTCAAAGGATAAGTTCCCTACATCTCTTCATGCTTTGTGGGAGAAATGCAATGCTATTATTCTTTCCTGGATCATGATCTCTGTTAGTAGGGTGCTTCTTAGTGGTATAGTTTATGCTAGTAATGCACAACAAGTATGGACAGATCTTAAAGAAAGATTTGACAAAGTAGATGGATCTCGTATATTTTACCTACATAAGGAGATTGCAACACTCAGTCAGGGAATCTCATCAGTTTCAGTCTACTTCTCCAAGCTCAAAGAGTTGTGGATGGAATATGATTCCCTCATGCCTTGCCCTGGTTGTGCTTGTGTTGTATCACAGACCTATGCTACTCACTTTGAGTATCAACGGTTGATGCAATTTCTTCTGGGATTAAATGAGTCTTACAACCAGTGTAGGAGTCAGATCATGATGATAGATCCAGCTCCTAGTGTTAACAAGGCTTACTCTCTAGTGATTGCAGAGGAGAGTCAGAGGATACTTGGCAAGTCTAATTCTGTTTCTGTTGGTGATGTTTCCTCTAACCCTACTCATCTGAATGATGCACTAGCATTCTTCAGTGGTAACAATTCAAATCATAGTTTCTCCAGTTCTAGTGGTTCAGGATCTGGTGGATCAGGTGTTGGAGGATCCAACTTCAGACCTAGAAGAAATCCTAATAGTCATCTATACTGTGACTATTGTAATTGGAAAGGACATACACGAGATCATTGCTACAAACTTCATGGTTATTCCTTTGATAGAAAGGGTAAGAGGAGGACAGCTTCTAACACAGCTAATCTTGCAGGTTCTGCTAATAGTCTAGCTTATCAATCAGGGAAGTCACCTACTGATGGTAATGGTAGTAATACTCCTATTCCTACTCATGGTATGCCTCATGCTTTTATGACTAATGTGCAGTAGTCACAGCCTCATCCTCACTTTTCTCATCAATAATACATGCAAATCCTGCAACTTCTTGATCATGGCAATATGAAGACTGATACAGATACCTCTGTGAGAGCCACAGGTATATCCTCTAATGATAAGTGGATAGTTGATTCTGGTGCTTCCAAACACATGGTTCATAATCTAAACCTCTTAACTCACTACAAATCATTACCTTCTTCACATGATAAAAGAGTATATCTTCCTACTGGTAATCTAGCTACAGTCAGTCACATTGGATCCTCTCAGATTCTAGGAGGACTTGAAATCACAAATGTCCTGCATATTCCTAAGTTTCAGTACAACTTACTCTCTGTGTCAAAACTCACAAAGGAACTGAATTGTACTGTCCTTTTCTATCCTGACTTCTGCATTTTTCAGGATCTCTTCAATAGGAAAGTGAGGGGGATTGGCAAGCTGGAGAATGATCTATATGTCCTCACTACTGACAGTCAGTTACAGTCTCAAGGAAATCAACTTCATGCAGTCTCTTCTTATGATCAAGTCTCTCCTATTTCTAAGTCTTGTTCTGTAGTTTCAGTTTGTCCTTCTACATTGAATTTGTCTGTATGGCATAAAAGACTTGGTCATGTATCTTTTACTACTCTCAGAAAGTTAGGTTGTTTCAAACATTTACATTCTACTACTGATAATCTTTGTACTGTGTGCCCTTTGGCTAAACAATCCAGACTTTCTTTTCCTTTAAGTAAAACTACTACTACTACTTGTTTTCATATTCTACATGCTGATGTTTGGGGGCCTTATAGAGTTCCTACTCATGATAGTAAAAGATATTTCTTAACTTTAGTTGATGATTACTCCAGATATACATGGTTGATCTTACTGAATTCTAAGTCTGAAGTTATAGTTGCCTTAAGAAAGTTCTTTCTCATGATTGGCAATGTGTTCAATTCATCAGTCAATATTCTGAGGTCTGATAATGGGTGTGAATTTTTTAATTCACAAATGACAGAACTTCTTCAATCTCTAGGTATACTTCATCAAAGTTCTTGTATCTACACCCCTCAACAAAATGGTGTTGTAGAGAGGAAACATAGACATATACTTGATGTTGTTAGGGCCTTAAGGTTTCAATCTCACATGCCTCTTAGGTTCTGGGGTGATTGTGTTCTTAATAGTGTCTATCTAATCAATAGGTTACCTTCTACAGTTCTTCAAGGTAAAACTCCTTATGACCTATTGTATCACACATCTCCTACTCTTACACACCTTAGAGTATTTGGTTGTTTGGCCTTTGCTTCTGACGTCAGGAAAACTGACAAATTTTCACCTAGAGCATTTCCTACTGTTTTTCTTGGTTACTCTTCTCTTCAAAAAGGTTACAAACTATTCTCCTTGCACACTAAGGAATTGTTAGTTAGCAGGGATGTAGTTTTCCATGAAGAGGTTTTTCCTTTCCAAAACAATACCTCTTCTTGTTCTTCTTTGTTTCCAGTTATTAAGCTAACTTCATCTCTTGTTGATACTCCTTCTTTTGTTGAGTCTACTCCTCCTACTTATTCATCACCACCAATTTCTTCTACATTTCAAACTTCATCACTTTCTTCTCCATCTATTGATATTCCAGTTTCCTCTCCTCCTCTCAGGAGATCAACTAGAACCTCTAAACCTCCTATCTGGCATCATGACTATCAATTATCAAAACCACACTCTTCTTGTCTCTATCCTGTTTCTAATCATGTCAGCTATAATTGTCTATCTTCTAAGTATGGTATTGACTTAGCTGCCTATTCCAGTATTTCTGAGCCTAAGTCATTCGAAGAAGCCTCTCTTGATCCTCTATGGGTTCAAGCTATGCAAGCTGAAATTACTGCTTTAGAGGATAATCACACATGGAGTTTAACTGATTTACCTCCAGGCAAACATCCTATTGGCTGCAAGTGGGTCTATAAAGTGAAGTACTTAGCCTCAGGTGCTGTTGAGAGGTACAAAGCTCGATTAGTGGCTAAGGGGTTTCATCAGAAAGAAGGTTTGGATTATTCAGACACTTTTTCTCCTGTAGCCAAGATGGTTACAGTTCGATCAGTTCTAGCTATTGCAGCTGCTAAGCATTGGCTGATTTTTCAAATGGATATGCACAATGCCTTTCTTCAGGGTGATCTTCTTGAGGATGTGTATATGATTGTTCCTCCTGGTTTTTGCAGACAAGGGGAGTCTGGCAAAGTCTGCAAATTACATAAGTCACTTTATGGGTTAAAACAGGCACCAAGATAGTGGAATCTTAAACTTACTGAAGCACTACTACAACTGGGATTTATCCAAAGTCATTATGATTACTCTCTATTCACTAGAAAAAAGGGCAATGAGTTAATTGTTGTACTTGTATATGTAGATGATCTATTAGTAACTGGAAGTTGCAGCAAGTTGATAGTCAAGACAAGAAATGATCTTAAGCTCAAATTCAAAATGAAAGATCTGGGAGAATTGAAGTTCTTTCTTGGTATTGAGTTTGCCAGAACTAAGGAGGGATATGTTATGACTCAACGCAAGTATGCTTTGGAACTAATTTCAGAAATGGGGTTAAGTGGAGCTAAACCAGTTCATACACCACTAGATTCTGCTCTAAGATTAACATCTATTGAGTATGATTCACATGTACAAAATACAGACACTACAACTAAAGATAAACCTTTGCAAGATATGGGCAGATATCAAAGACTTGTAGGCAGATTACTATACCTAACAATGACTAGAGTAGATATCTCGTTTGCAGTTCAAATGCTAAGTCAGTATATGCATGCTCCAAAAGAATCCCACATGGAAGCTGCACTAAGAGTGGTCAAGTATATAAAGTCATCACCTGGACTAGGCTTGTTTATGCCTTCACAGAGTTCAGAACTGTTAACAGTTTATTGTGACTCAGACTGGGGTACTTGCTTACAAACAAGAAGATCAGTTACTGGATACTTGGTGAAGTTTGGTAATGCTCTTGTATCCTGGAAGTCAAAGAAACAAGAAATTGTAGCCAGAAGTTCAGCTGAAGCTGAGTTTAGGAGTATGGCATCTTCAGTAGCTGAGATTACTTGGCTCATTGGATTATACAGTGAATTGGGAGTGAAGATTAAGCAACCTGTTGATCTATTTTGTGATAGCAAGGCTGCAATACAAATTGCAGCCAATCCCATCTTTCATGAGAGGACAAAACACTTTGAATTGATTGTTATTTTGTTAGAGAGAAGCTGATTAATGGGATGCTGAAAACTCATCATGTATCTACTAAAGAACAGCTAGCAGACTTACTTACAAAGGGTCTATGGAAAGCTTCACACTTATATCTAATGTCCAAGATGGGACTTAAGAACATATTTCAGCCACCAGCTTGAGGAGGGATGTTATGAATAGTTGAAGCAAGGAATTAGTTATTAGTGGAACTTGAAGTTAGTTACAAAGTTTGTTATAAAGTTAGTTAGAAGTTAACTCTAGTTAAGTTAGATTAACTAGTTTAGTAGGTTAATTGTAGCTACACTATAAATAGCATAGAGCCATTATTCTGTACAGATACATTTTCATTCATTCATAAATCTGAATTTGAGTTTCTTTTTCAGTAAATCAATATGCTCTCAACCTTGATTCTCCATTGTTGAATCTCATCAAAACATTTCAAGAAGTTAAGTTTAAATAATTTATATTAAAAAATTAAGTTATTTTTAATCTTGAGGGAAAAAAGACAGATAATACATGAAAAGGTATTAAATAAATAAAATCTCTCAAATATTCGGATCAACAAATATAACTTATAAAAAAATTGTTTTTTTCCCTATATTTTTACACATGACGTGAATTTAAATAAGCTGATAAATAAGTATAAAAAAGTACAAAAAATAAAAAAAGATAATGAAGTTATACAACATGTAATTAACTTTCAAATTGTTTAAAATAAAGTATATTTAATTTTAGAATGTATATAGATGTATATATTTCCTTAAATAAATATGTAAAGACTTTATTAACTTCTTAAAAATAAGTTTCTAATTTCGCAACTTAGACGAAAAGAAGTGCATTTAACTTGTTTTAAAATACTTTCGAGCACATATTCAGAAAAAAAATTTAAATTTTCAACTTAATGTTAAATTCTTTCACATCTAAATACCATAATACTCAATATTTTAAAAAAAGTTTTAAAAAATTATATGCTGTCACAATGTAATTAAAAAAATAAAAAATATATTTACTTTGAAAGTTTTCAATTTCTTTCATAATTTTTTGATCATTTTTTCTCCCGATATAGTACATAAGAAACAACATAATTTTTAATAGGAAAGAAAAACATAGAGGCTCCAAAAAGTGATATTTCTTTGATAAATACCACAAATAATGTCCAATGTGTATGCAATGTACTCCTCTTTCTTGAGACATTAATTCCTCATTCAAATCGTTCAATTCCTCTTGATTTCTCTCAACCATTTTTTTGACTGACTCGATTATGATCATAAATTTGTGTCTTTTTTCTAAAGGGGTGAAAAGAAGTTTTTTCTTGAAACCGTTACATTGAATGGAGGGAGAATTATTCACTTGTGTAAAAGTTTGATCACTAACCGTTCCTTTTATTTATAATACTTGAATTGAAAATAACTGCTTACTGTATTATTTTAAAAAAAAATAATAAATAGATAATTATTGTAATTCCTAAATTTTAGCATCATTATCTTAGACATATATGGTAAAATTTATTTGTAACTGACCGTTCACATAATCATATTCTTGTTTTACATTTTTTTTTTACTTTTTTTCACATTTGTTGAATTTTAATCGACATTTTAATTATCTTTTTTGGGATTCAAAAATTTGTCATTAATGTTTTTAAATAGTATTTTTATTTCAAATTTGCATTTATAAATTTAATTAGTTATAATTTAAAATTTAAAAATTGAAAATAATATTGTAATATTGTACTTCCTAAATTTTAGCACTATTATTTTTTGATGTCTTATATATATATATATATATATATATATATATATATATATATATATATATATATATATATATATATATAATTCAAAAGAAAGACTTGTTGTTTTAAACTAATAACTCCCCACTTAAACTAACTCCTAAAAATTCTCCATTTATTGACGTGATGTATCTTTTTCATTTTTTTTTCGCATTTTAAAACTAATGAATATCCTCACTTCGTAATTTAAAATTTGAAACTATAAGAATAGTCATGTTAACGACTTTTATATTGTATTTGTAGATTTAATATTATTTTGAAATTTGAAATTATTCACACTTGTTCTAATTCGTTAATAAATATAAAATTTATTTTTGTGGTGTTCTAATATATATATATATATATATATATATATTGCTATCGTTGTTATTATTGTTATTATTATTATTATTTATTATTTATATTTATTATTCTTATAATAATAATTATAATTATAATAATTTTAATACTATAATTATAATAATTATTATTATTAGTTAACAATTTGCCTTTAGTTTCTGTTATAAAGAAGGAGCAACTCTCAAAAGTTAAAACTGATAATTACCCCCAAAATACTTATCAAATTTTTTCACTTTCCCTTTTTAATTATTTTAAACTCAAATTAAAAAATATTAACCAATTTTCAATTTTATGAAAAAAAAATAATAAACACAGAATGATTTAGTTGGTTACTTTTTTTTTTTTGTTGATTTTAAATACAAATTTTAAAAAATTAAATTTATTTTTTGAATATTAAATTATTGAATTTTTGTGGTGATGACACGTGGCACTTCATATTTTCTTAAATTAATATGTAAAGAATTTATTAACTTCTTAAAAATGAGTTTATAATTTGCAAACTTAGATGAAAAGAAGTGCATTTAACATATTTTAAAAAACTTTCGAGCACATAGTAAAAAAATTGTAAATTTTTAACCCGAAAGATAAACTCTTTCACAACTAAATACCATCATACTCAATATTTTAAAAAAAGTTTTAAAAAATTGTATCATAATGAAATTAAAAAAAATAAAAAATATATTAACTTTGAGAGTTTTCAATTTCTTTCATAATTTATTAATTATTTTTTCTCCCAGTATAGTACATAAAAAACAACATAATTTTTAATAGGAAAGAAAAACATAGAGGCTCTAAAAAGTGATATTTCTTTGATAAATACCACAAATAATGTCCAATGTGTTTGCAATGTACTCCTCTTTCGTGAGACATCAATTCCTCATTCAAATCGTTCAATACCTCTTGATTTCTCTCAATCATTTTTTTGTCTAACTCAATTATAATCATAAATTTGTGTTTTCTTTCTAAAGGGGTGAAAAGAAGTTTTTTCTTGAAACCGTTACATTGAATGGAGGGAGAATTATTCACTTGTGTAAATATTTTATCACTAACCGTTCCTTTTATTTATAGTACTTGTTGAATTGAAAATAACTGCTTACTTTATTATTTTTAAAAAAAATAATAAATAGATAATTATTGTAATTCCTAAATTTTAGCATCATTATCTTAAATATATATGGTAAGATTTATTTGTAATGGAACGTTCACAAAATCATATTCTTGTTTTACATTTTTTTTTTTTACTTTCTTCAACACTTGTTGAATCTTAAAATAGACATTTGACATTTTTTTTTATTCTTAAATTTGTCATTATTGTTTTTTAAACAGAATTTTTATTTCAAATTTATATTTATAAAATTTAATTGGTTATAATTTAAAATCTGAAAATTGAAAATAATATTGTAATATTGTACTTCCTAAATTTTAGCACTTTTATTTTGTGGTGTCTTTTATATTTACTTCAAAAGAAAGACTAATTTTTCTGAATCCGGCTCCTCTCCATTTCCATTGTCTCCATTTTTCCCAAGTTGTAGTCTTGATTAATGACATGTGGCATAAGTTAGATTTAATGTTTATGATTTAATTAATTAAAACATATCCCTAACCATGGTTTAGATAATAAATATATTATTATATAAATTAAAAATAGTCCTATTATTTCTCTTTTTTTCTCCTCATTCCCTCCAAGACCTGATTGTTTCTCTCTTTATGCTTCCCATCCGCTTCCCACCTATTAATTTCAACCCTTTCTTCTTCCTCATCTCACCTTCTTCGTCATCCTCCGATTGCACCTCATTAATTTAAATAGTTATAAAGATAATAATAATTATTTTTCCTGTCGTTGAAAGGAAGGGGATGGATATGTGACGAGATTATTTCATTCATTTTGAGAAAATTATATTTGATGAAAAATGAACACCATCGGGTTCGATATGTACCTTTACAAAATACTCATCACAAAATTATAAGTGTTTTATGCTACACGAATTCAAATTACTCGAGAGTTAAAATTTCTTAATACATAATATATAAAAGAGAAGTCAATTATCAAATTAAACTGATCAATGAATAGCCTTGAAAATCTTAATTATATGAAAGAATACATCATTTTGTGACGCAATTATCAAAATTAAATAATATATTTAATGCCATTTCAATTATTCTGAATTTGTATGCCACATCCAAAGCATCAAAGTTGGGAATCAACCTCACACAAGAAATTTTTGTTCCATTAGGCCTAAATCAAGATAATAAGCATATTAGTTTTGCCATGACGAAAAGTTATAAAGCATACAATTCAAGTACTTCAAATAAGAAATCATCCAAGAGCATATGCATATTTTTAAATCGCTACCTTTATCTGTAAAGAAATCGAGGCTAAAAGTAGTAGAGAATAACTAAAGTGTGGCAATTTATGACATTGAAGATCCACCTTGAAAGTAATTGTTTAAGTCATGAGATGGAATATCCTGAAAGTAATAAATAAAGTCATATATAATAGTAGTTAATGAGTAATGCAAATGAAATAATTCATATAAAAGTATTACTTATAAAATTATACTAACTCTTAGGAGTTGAGATAGACTTCCATGAGATGTAACTTGAGAGAGTTCTGAAGAATGCCATGGTGAAATTTTTTTATCTCCCAATACCTATCATGTAAATAAAAAAGTAAGATTTAACATAATACTACACAAACAATAAAATATATTTGCTATGATATACCGTAGTCGTCGTAAAAGCTGAGAATGATGGACATAGTGCTTGAAGACCTGCAAGGTGACTTACATCATGCTGAATTTTTTGTGATGGAGGCGATTGAATCTTGTTCTTCTTTCTGGCCTTTTCCAAAAAACTCTTTGGACGACTATTGGAGCGACGAGTTAGTTGCTTCTTCTTTAACCCTGTCACCTTTGTGACATTTAGACTATCAACAAATATTGTCTCATCTTGAATAACTTCATTTGGAACTGATGGATTTTCATAAGATTCGTGTTTGTTTTTTATTTCCTTCAACTTCACAATTATCTCATTGGCATACTTAACAATTAATTCGTATCCTTCTTTGAACTTAGAAGCTTCACTCGCGATTTGGACAAAAGTTTTGCATAAATGCATGTACCTTGTACTAACTTCAGTTTTTGGATCACTTCCCTCTTTAAAATCTTTAATTTCCATTTCAATCAAATTAGTAACATCTTTTGTCCACCTTTTTAATATATAATGATCGGGAATTTTATCCTTGATATTTAAAGTGTCCAAAATCTTTAGAGCATGACCACACAACACACCTGAAAATTCAAATAATTTGCAACTACTAGAAAGTACCTTTGTTGACTGGTTCACAACTACCGCATATTCCCTGCCACTTTCATGTGTGCTAACATTGTATTTATGGAAATCTCCATCATCCTGGAAGCTTTTTATTGAAAGAAGTAATGACTTTTCTCATTGCTTTTCGAACAAATTAAATATGGTTGCAGTATATATATCTCTAGCATGAATCAACAAAGGAATCTTAACCTTTAACACTGACATTCGTTGGGTCATGTCAAAATTTGACTTTCTTTCGTTAGAACGCTTATCATCAATAGCTCTTTCAAAATGCTTAAAGAATTGTACAACATCTAAATCAGATTTCAAGTAGCCCCTTAGTGATCCATTGAAACTTTCACTCAATTGGGTGCTTTCATACCAGCTGAAAATATATTTCTACCATATGCCATGGACCATTTTTCCCTTATAGCAAAGGTGTTCTTCAACCAATTATTATCCTTAAGATCGTATTTTTCAAGCATTTCTTTTCATGCATTCAGAAAATCTGCTTCATACTCGTAATCAAAAAGCAATTTGCTAAAATAACTCGGAAATGATTTATGAGCTTTAAAGATATGGTTAAGATGTTTACATGTGTTTTGTCCCAAGTGCCATATACATAGACAGTGATATATTTCTGGCATCACCAATGAGACTGCTAAACTAATTGCGGAATCTTGATCTATGATGAAAGTTTGTGGCTTATCCGCTGACATAACTCTAAAAAATACATTAAATAGCCATTCGAATGCTTCAGCTGTTTCTTCATATAAAAGAGCAGCACCAAATACCACCATCTCCCTATGATTATTTAATCCAACAAACAACGACAATGGACGATACTCCTTATTTGTTCTATATGTTGTGTCAAACGATATCACTTCTCCATAAATCTGAAAATCCCTTATCATTTTAGCATCAGCCCAGAAAATATTTGTTATCAAACCATCGACATCTAAATGTAAAGAAAATCGAAAAGAAGGATCTTTTATTACTCTTTCTTCAAAATAATTTACCAAACTACGAGCCACTCCATACTGTAGACTTTCTTTTCTTTTATCTCGAAGATAATTTTTGTGATCTCTCTTTGTAAAACCTAAAGAAGCTTTCCCCCCTGCTTGACGAGCAACATATTCAAAAGAAGACTTATACATACTCCCGAATCATCGAATAAATCAATTTCATGTGCTTGAGAAAGTTTAACATTTCTTTGTGATGGTAACAAGTGAACTAGAGATTGATGAACAAGTGGATGATTATGATTCTTTTCAAATGAAATGACAGAAAACTTTCCATTTGATTGACGACTTATGACCATATGAGCTAAACAACCCGTCCTTGTTTCCTTTCTAGGTTTCTTGACCAACATATCTCGCTTGTCTAGTCCTCTGTAACCTTCTTTATAACATGTAATTTTTCTTGAAGTCACGTATCCGTGAATTTTACTTTTGTTGCTGTATTCCTTTCTAACACTAAAGCCAACTCTAGCAGCATATTCATTGTAATATTCAAATATATGCTCATCTGAATCAAATTCCATTCCTAATTTTATTGGATCAAATGAATAAGACTTATTCATATTCTCATTTTGAGGCACAGTCTCCATGGATCTACCACGAAAAAGAACAAAGTAAAAAATATATTCCATTGTGTTTGACAAACTGATACATTTTATTAACTCCCATTGTGTTTGACAACTTTATAAGACTTCAAATCTCATTTCAATTACTAGTCAACTAAACTGGGCAGTCTATATTTAACTGTAATTGATGTCAAAATAGAAATTTTAATATTTTCAACCAAAAAGAATATCAAAGTTAAGCCTTTCTAGCCCAAAAAGTTCATTCAAGAATTTTCACAAACACATAGTGTGCAGTTATTCTACCTGCCGATTACCACAATGGAAAACATACAAAAAATAAGTTTGATCTCTAAATAAACGAAAATAGATGAAAAAGAACCTGGCGATGATATTTTGTTTAAATCGGCAAAAAAAAGTTTTGCGCCTTGTTTTCTTGCTCTCTGATTTTTTCTTCTTCCTTGTGTTCTTTCTATTGATTTTCAGCAAATTGATTTTCCTGCTAAAAATAATACAGATATCTTGTGCATCCATAATTTTAGGTGTTGGAAAAGGGCAGGAAACAAAATTTTGGAGGGAATAGGGAGAAAGGAGAGAAACAATCGGGTCTTGGAGGGAATGAGGAAAAAAAAAGAGAAATAATAGGGCTATTTTTAATTAATATAATATTAAATCTAACTTATGCCACATGTCATTAATTAAGACTATAACTTGGGGAAAATCGAGACAATGGAAATGGAGAGGAGCCGGATTCAATTTTTCTTAACTAATAACTACCCACTAAAACAATTCCTAAAAATTTTCCATTTATTAACTTGATGTATCTTTTTTTTTTTTTGCATTTTAAAATAATAAATATCCTCACTTCGTAATTTAAAATATGAAATTATAAGAATAGTTACGTTAACAACTGTTATTTTTATTTGTAGATTTAATATTCATTTCGAAATATAAAATTATTCACATTTATTCTAATTCGTTAATAACACCTCAACCTATGCCCATCTCAGAGACACACTTATACTATACTAAGGTCCTATTACCCCCTGACTTATTTTATAAATAATTTTCTACCCCTTTTTGGCCTACGTGACACTAAGTTGAAAAAAATGTCAATACGCGCTGGCCCACAAGATAGTGCTACGTAGGCCGAAAAGGGGTAGAAAATTATATATAAAATAAGTTCAGGGGGGTAATAGACCTTAGTATAGTATAAGTGTGTCTATGAGATTTCGGGCATAGGTTGGAGGGTATTTCCCCAAAAAAAATAAATTGGAGTTTCTTTTTCTCCTTTTCTGTTAAGGATTTAAAAAAAAATAGAATGATCCATTTTTTTTAGTAAAATACTTGTACTCTTTTCTTTGGAATCATAAAGTACTATTACTTTTTAAAAAATAGACAATGAATTTGTAGTATTTATTTATGTTAATAAGTTATTAATTTTATTTACTTTATCATAAGATCTTTCAAGTGGTCAAACAGATTACGGTTGGCTTTGAATTTATTTTTTAAGGTCATGAGTTTATCTTCTTTACTTAATGAAGAATAGTGACCACTTGTTTTGATTAGATTATAATTTAATGATGTGTATTAAAATTGATCTTGATATATTGACTTAGTCCTTATGTTTCTCAAACGATTTCTTGTCTCCTATGAGAAGTTTGTGACATATGTTGTCACATTAAATGATATTAACCATATTTTTATTTTTATTCTCATTTCAGATATGGGTGAATGGGAACATGCTCAAATTACTCTAAGCGGGAGTTCTCATAGTAGAACAAAGGACAAGGTAGAAGAGCGAGTCACTGTAAGACACATTTTCGAGGGCGTGAATAATACAAATTGATGTCCCAAGGCGACACAAAATCTATCAAGGAATCAAAGGGCCATAGAAAGGGAAAAAGATAAAAAATTTAAAGAGTTTAAGTATTTCAAGATGTCCTCTGATATTTCACCACGTGATTTTATTCACCTTTTTGAAATAAAATGGGGGTGAACTGCTGATTATAAAAAATAATTCAGATTGGGGAGTGTTATCTTATTTAATAGATGCTCTCTGTGAACCTTGATACAGTAGATTGACTGATGTTTACCATGACATTTGGTCAATCAACCCTTTATGGCGTATATTTGTTGTCTTGAAGATTTGTGAGAGGATTTCAGTTTTTAAAAGATGAGTAATTTGTTATTGTTTATTTGTTTTTCAATATATGAACTATTTAGTTTGTTTTTTCTCAATTTATGTTTTTAGACTTAAAAATCCTTGTTATTAAAAGTCTTCAATATTTTAGTTTACACATTAAGAAGTTAGTTTAAAATTTTTTTTAAATACTTAGTTTGTAGATGATGATTGGATGTTTACGCATTTTTTTGAATTTATATAAGAGATGAAATCTTTATGAGAATTGATTTGCATGAATGTATATGTCACATGCATAATTGATTAAAAATTATTGCCTGATTATATCTCATAACAAACATGACATAAAAAAGTATCATTGTTGACTTAAACAAAGGTGAAAAACTCAACGTTGACGATTGCGACATCTGGAGTCGTAAAATGTGGTATGTATTGAAAGAACAAAATGCCCTGAAAGGTATAAACCATGTTTTGAATCAACCAGACGAGGGTAATTCTACACAACACAGAAGGAATCTTGAAGCTTACAAAGCTTGGAAAAAAGCTAATTCTACTGCACATAGAATAATAGTTAGTTCTGTGGTTGATGATCTCATACATGATTCTGAGGAATTCCCAATTGCTCATGTTATGTGGGTACATCTGTGTGGAACGTATGGGTGTACATCTGTAACCCGCCTTTGACAGTTGACTATCAAATTTGACACTTACAAAAAGCGTAATGATCAGAATATCAAACAACACCTTAGGGTGATGTCAAACATGATAGCTCAACTCAAGAGTGTTGTTCATGTTCTTTCAGATGAGCATCAAGTTCTGGAAGCGATTCAGTCTCTTAATGACAGCATCCAAACTTTTTCTGATGTTGCACGCCATGTTGAACTCGAAGATGAGCGCCTTGGTACTACTAAGCAGCTCCTAATGCATTTGTGGCAGAGACTAGTGGTACTAAATCTTCAAGCTTCAAGCGTAAGAAAAATTGAAATAGGAATATTGGGAAAGACAAAGAGACTGGAGAAAGACCCTCTAAGAAAAAGAAGAAGTCAAATTTCATAAAAGGAAAATCTTTTTTCAAGAAGAGAGACAAGAGCAAAATGAAGTGCTATAATTACAAAATGTTCAGGCATTTTGTTCGTGAGTGTACTGAGCCAAAAAAAATAGTATTTCTAAATGCATATAGTATTTCTAAATGCATATCTAAGTATAACATATATTTCTAGCACTTCTTAACTAACTGAATATTATCCTATGTGAAATGTAGACTCAAGATCCACCGACCACGTGAGTCGAGATCGAGAAGCGTTTGTGGAGTTTCATCGATTTTCATCTAAATGAAGGTGGATCTACGTGAGAGATAATTCAAAACTAGAAGTCAAAGACTTGCAGAGTAGATTTGTGTGGAGGTCGTTCTGTGATGTTGCATGACGTCATATATGCACAAGATATTTGACGAAACTTAGAAGGCGTTTAGCCATGCGATACCATATCATGATATGATATCGTGAAATCGAACATCGTTTGGACATACAATTTTACGTTGATGCCATATCATGATTCCATATCATGAGATGTGATTTCATATTCTCCAAAAATTATAATATGAAAATTTCATATCATGATTTGAGATATTTTTAATACAAAAATCGATCCGCAAGTTTATATTTTGTTAAACAACCCACATTTGTATCTACTAACCATTTATTTTATATGTAAATAAAATTTATAATGACATTGTTACATTTTAAAATTTATTATTCTCATCGAAATAATTTTTTTTTATTCTCACCAACATATAGTCACTTTAAATCACACCAATCGATTGTTGAGTAATATTAAAGACTAGTACACTACATTTATGTTCAATTTTTTTATTGAATTAAAATTTGATAAATTAAAGTTAGATGAAGCAGTTACTTATGTTGAGACCAAATAGAAATGTTATAATATATTATGCGATCTTATAATTTTTTGTTTATTTGGTAAGATTGGGTAAACAATTGGGGCTATTTTAATAGTTTACAACTTATGAGATTCTTATGTTTATGAGAAACTATATAACATCAAAATTTCATATCACATGTCCATATAAAACTTTAATTTCATCTCATAATTTCATATTATGATATCATATCATGATATCACATCGCATGGCCAAAATGACGTATCTGTGTTTGTTCTTTTAGATGTTGGTTTTGATTTATTTTTTAATCGTTATGGTGTTAGAATAACTCTAAATGATGTTTTATATGATTTTGAACTTCGTTATGATTGTTTTATCGTATTAGATTGTAATTTTTCAACGTGTGACTATTAGGTTGACCGTTGTGTAATGACATGTTATTCAAGTAACAATGATATTGATGTTATTACATGACATGCAAGATTACGTCACATAGAGCAAGATCGAATAAATATGTTGGCAAAAGAAGGGCATTTAGGTTCTTTCACCAAAATCGATGTGCCAACTTGTAAAAATTGTCTTGCTAGTAAGCCGTGTAAACCATTTGGGAAGGCTAAAAGAGGTGAGTTCCCGCTTCAATTAATTCATTTAAATATTTTTGGTTAAAAGAATGTAATGCAAGGTCTGGTGCTACATACTCCATTATAATTATTGGTGATTTCACGCTCTTTAGTTATGTCTATTTGATTTCTCATTAATCTGAAGCACTTGAGTGCTTTAAAAGATAGATGAATGAAGTTGAAAAACAATTAGATAAAAACATAAATGCTTTAAGAACTTATTGAGGACGTGAATATTTGTCAAAATAATTTGAAGAATTATGTACTAAAAAAGATATTATCAGACAGTTAACTACTCCTTATACACCTCAATAAAATGGTGTATCTGAAAGAAGGAATAGAATATTGTTGGACATGACGAGATCAATGATAGTGCGGGTAAATTTATGTATCTCTTTCTAGGGAAATGCATTATTGTCTGTGGCTTACAAATTGAACAAAGTGCCTCCTAAATCAGTATCTTCCACTCCTTATGAACTTTGGACTGGTCATAAAATTACATACATGAATGATCTTCGACCTTAGGGGTGTGCAATATACATTAAAGATTATTTTTGGTGAGTTTGGTAACTAAGTCTAAAAGGAAAGAAATCTATATTTATAAGGTACTCTGAACGATCCAAAAGGTATGTGTTCATCGATGAACCGAAGGATCTCTGATCGATCCAAAAGGTATGTGTTTATCGATGAACCGAAGGATGAAAGTATTACTAAAATTGTCTCACAAAATGTCAGATTTTTGGAAAATGTTTTTTCTAAAAAAAAAAGGCGAAATAGATGAAGTTGAGCCTTTGTACAAAATATTGAATTCAGAAGATCAAATAATAATGTCAAACATACTTGGTAATTCAATGGATCAAGAAGTGATTCTTGGTCCATGTGAGAGTTATAAATCCCAAAATTCTATAGAGGAATCTGAACTTCAAATACGTAAGAGTACAAGAAAAGGTGTACCTAAACTATCTTATGATATTGAAGATTGATTTTTTTTTTTGTATCTCCTATCAAAATTGGATGAACCTAATTCTATTATTGATGCCTTATCGAGCCCTGAAAGGTATGGATAGTTAAAAGTGATGAAAGAAGAATTAGAGTATATGAAAATCAAGGAAGTATGAGATCTAGTTGACCTTCCTAAAAAACGTAAAGCTATTGGGAATAAATGAATTTTTAAAGTTAAATGTAAATCGAATGGGTCAATAGAAATACATAAAACATGATTGGTGGCAAAAGATTTTACTCAAGAAGTTCGAATAGACTATGAGGAAACTTTTTCACCACTTTTGAAGTTTACCTTTATACGATTACTTTTAGCTATTGTTGCACGTTTAGATCTAGTTTTACAACAGATAGATGCGAAGACCGCTTTTCTCAATGGAGAATTAAACAAAGAAATCTACATGGAACAATCAGTAGGTTTAGTTGTAAAAGGCCAAGAAAAGAAAGTTTGTAGATTGAAAATATCAATTTATGGCCTAAAGCGATCTTCAAAGAAATGGTACCTGAGATTTCACAAGGAGGTGATGTCATTTGATTTTACTATAATCAGTAAAAATCATAGTATCTATGTGAAAAAGTCCAATGGAAATTTTATAATTATTTCTTTTTGCGTAGATAATTTTTTATTAGTTGAAAATAATTTAGAGTATGTGAAAAATGTCAAATCATGATTTTCAAAATCATTTGATATGAAAGATATAGGTAAAGCAGATTATATATTGGGTGTTAAGATCCAAAGAAATTGTTTCAAGAAATTTTTGAGGTTATCTAAAGAAATTTATGTAAAGAAAATATTGGAACGTTTTGGAATGAATATTTACAAATACATGGATACTTTTGTAGCAAGAGGTGAAACTTTAAGCCTTGAAATGCGTCCAAAGA
Organism: Solanum sitiens; assembly: GCA_016801875.1. Classification (NCBI taxonomy): domain Eukaryota; kingdom Viridiplantae; phylum Streptophyta; class Magnoliopsida; order Solanales; family Solanaceae; genus Solanum; species Solanum sitiens. The sequence continues at coordinate 1,100,242 of JABWTJ010000070.1, read as the reverse complement.
CTGAAAGAGAAAAGGAAGACATGTCTCGAGTTCCTTATTCTAGTTTTGTTGAGAGTTTGATATAGTAGGCATTTGGCCATGCGATACCATATCATGATATGGAATCGTGAGATGGAATCAGCATTTGGACATGCGATTTTACGCTGATTCCGTCTCATGATTCCATATCACAAGATGTGATTCCATATTCTCCAAAAACTATGATATTAGAATTCCATATCATGATTTGAGATATTTTTAATACAAAAATTGATCCACAAGTTTATATTTTATTAAAACAACACCACATTTATATCTACTAACCATTTATTTCATATGTAAATACGATTTATATCACATCATTACTTTATAATATTTATTATTCTCACCAACATATAGTCACTTTAACTCACATCAACCGATTGTTGAGTAATAAAGTTGTTCTCTTCATTTACTCTAACACCTAATTTATTACTTTTATCGTTTTGTATTTATTACAACTCAAAGTAATAATGTTAATTCGTCTTCTCGGTCACATGATCGATAAATGCAAGTTCAATGTGAGGAAATTGTTCATACTATGTGGGAGGATTATTTTAAAGACTAGTACACTACAATTTATGTTCAATATTTTTATTGAATTAAAGTTAGATGAAACAATTAAGTGGAGAACAAATAGTTATAATTTATTATGTAATTTTATAAATTTTTGTTTATTTGGTAAGATTGAATAAACAATTTGGGCTACTTTAATAGTTTTTACAACTTATGAAATTCTTATGTTTATGAGAAAATATATAACATAAAATTTTCTCATCGCATGTCCAAACAAAACTTTAATTTTATCTCATAATTTTCATATTATGATATTGTATCAAGATTTCATAATATATTACCATATCGCATGGCCAAATAGTTGAAACAACTCTCCATATATACACGATGTAGTCCTAAAATCATGCAATTGTTTTTCTTTTTTTTCGCAAGTTATTAAATTTTATTTTAACTATCTGAATTTAAATTAATTTTTAATATCTATCCATAATCTATAATTAAAAATAAGAAAGAATATCCTAGAATTTAGTCAAGTGGCATGCTTGTTTAAAATAATCAATTTTTATAATAATTCTATGTTTTTACGATTTATTTAAACGAATTTCAATTTTATTATTTTTTCACCAAATATCTATATAACGAAAAATTCAAAATAAAATCTCAAAATTATATATATATATATATATATATATATATATATATATATATATATATTAGAAGATGGAGTTTTAACTTTCAACATGCATGCTTGATGTCAATTTATTTTTAAAATAAGGATATTTTGATCAATTTAATATATATTCAGTATGTGCTATTTTTCACTATGTGCCATGTATCATATTCCTTCAATAGACACATAGTTTTTTATTGGATTTATATCTTTCAAATGTGTTTGTCCCTATCTCTATGTGCTCATGAGTATCTTTGTCTTCTCTCTTTTGTGTATATGTATATATTTGAGGAGTGTAGATTAAAGAAAACAAGTATATACATCCTAATCTTCTTTTTTTTCTCTTCGTTTGGTGTTGTTCTACCTGGTATTATATCATATTATCAATATAAATTTCTGGTTATTTATGTTGCTGTTTGGGTTGTATATTTTTGGGTTTTCCTTAGGATTTCTTTCCATCTTTGATAATTTCTAATGGAAAAAATCTCAATTCGATTATTGTCTCTCTAAGTAAGCATGATTAAGATATAAATTTTGTAGAACGTTCTTTGGACTAGAAAGAAGTTCTAAAAATGTGATTTTAGGAATTTGAATTGAAAGGATAAAACAAATACAGAAAATTATAGATTTGTCATATCCGGCAATTTCAACTTTCAATTTCTAACGTCAAAGCAATATATCAAAAAATATATATGATCCAGCAGTCATAACAATAATCCCTGTATTTTGTGAAGAATAATGACAAAATTCTATTATTTACATTGTCTGACGATCTCTCTTTCTAGGTAATTTTATTGAATCTCAAAATTAATATTGTTGTGATTTTTGAATTTGTGACGTTGATGAGTGATTGATTTTTTTCTGTTTCTTTTTCCTCTTTGTGATTGCAGCTTTTGCAGGCTAATTCTTTGTTTGTGTGGTTGTACAATATTTCAATCATCAGATAATATTTTTCGTGTTGAAATTGAATTTGTATAAATACTATGCGTTTATAATTCTACAATATGTGAACATATATATGGTTTAAATCTTCAAATTTCTTTCTACAACAAAGATAGCTTCTTTTGGATCACTTTTTAGCTTAAATGTGTCCCTTATTTTTTTAAGTTTATCGCCAGTGGAAAATCTTTGGTTTCTCACTTTTGAAAAATTTGTAGCCATCTTTTGCTATCTCAGGATATGGTTGGTTATGTGCATTTTTTCTAAACTTTAAGAATAGGAATGATAATTCTATTTGTATCTGTGTGACCATTAATCGTTGTTCAATCTTTTTTGTTTTTCAATTTGATATTTTCATGAATACTAATCCCTCTTCTCTGCCTCATGTAACAGGTTCCAATATTTGATCAAAGACAACAATAACTGAATCTACACCTCAACAAGCATTGTATTTTTTTAAATCATGTTAATGAAATGTACACTCGTAAATGTCCTAAGTTTGGCTCCTTGTCACGACCCTAGAGCACCTCCAAGTCGTAACACGACGTATTCGACCTGAAAGAGGTCTTGTACAATCCCTTAGCATTGATTCATCGCATAGGCATAAAAATAGTGCAGAATTAAAACTTTTATCAATAAAGTCAACAAGTGGAAATCTCATTTATAAAACGTCGGAAATACTAAGTCTCAACGTAGTCATCTTAAACGTGACATCCACTTTATAGGGACACGACCCTTTACAATTTTAAGAAAACTATAGAAGTTTGTTACATGAATTAAAAGAAACTCCTAATATAAGTGTTCTCGAATCTTTGAGGACATACCAAAGCTTGGGATAAAAACTCCAAGCACTTCACTCAAGAAAGGATCCTTTAGTCACCACCACCTACACTTGGTGTAAAAAGATGAAGAAGAATGATTTTAGTATAAATATGCATCAAGTATGATGACCATGCGAAAACAGGCTAGAAAAGGACATTTAATTGAAAACCATGCACTTATGTCATTTTCGTAAACTTCATGAAATACAAGTATAAGAGACATGATATTCAATCATAACCAACATATAAGTCATTTATAACATTAGAGACATATTCAACTCTTATAGAGTATAACCTTTACTTTACCTCTTCACCTTAAGTAACCCTCAAGCACCACTTTGTGCAATGTGTGGATAATGTCTCATACCACCATCCACACCAAAGAAACATTCTAAGGTCACCCAAGGTGGACCTTCATACTATCTCCTCCACATGACCATATTCATTCATAAAGACATAACACATTATAAGCCATAATCCTCATATAAGAACCATTATCTAAGATAACCCCAAGTCACACTATTGCAATGTGCAAGTAGCATCCCATACTACCACTCACACCAAGTGTTACTTTGAAGTCACCCTAGACTAGGCACATAACATTCAACAAGTCATAACACATTCATTAACATTAGACATAAGACCAACATACTTCAATATCATTATATAAGACCCCATTCATTCATTATCATCATAAGGACACACCAAGACCCCCTTCAAATGTCTACTAGTAAAATGCATAGATGGTGTCCCATTTAATCACCTACCTTAAGTAGTATACCTTTAGGAAGACCTAGTTCATTACATTATTTTGTGGGGGTAAGCCTTAACTACATAGATCAGGAGAGATTAACATGGAATTCGGTAGTAACCCTTACCGGATGAGGGATCCCCACTTGCCTAAGGTAGAGTCATTCTTTCTAGCTTAAGTGAAAATCCACTAGCTATAGACCTATATGGGCGCATAGTTATGGGATAGGGATATTTCTACAAGATACCCTGCCTCAACTAATGTGAGGGTATCCATATCAAGATATTGCTACTAAGTACACACCTCAACTCACGGGAGAGTACTCATCTCTATCATATCCTCTCGGTGCTTAGCATCAATCCCCGCGGAGTATTAGACTTTCATTACATTTATATATAAACGTTAAAGGATTGCTACTAAATACCCCGCCTCAACTAACATGAGGGTATCCATCCCAACCTATTATTCGTTCATTGGAAAGCTCTTAGGATTATTGAGATTGTTACTAGACACTCCACCTCTACTCACGGGGAAGCATCCATCCCAAAATCCCCTATTCATTCATTAGAGTACAATTGAGAAAACCTTTGAATGGAATCACATTCATTACATTATCATTAGCTTCATTCATTCACTCATGTGTGTGCGCATATGTGAGAAAGCCTTTCACATAACCACCATCACTCATGGCATTATCTTCTAAACATGATCATACTACATTCATCATGATCCACACGCAAATATACTTAACATTCACATTATACTTTAGTAACCATCCTATCTTCAAGAACCACATACATAACTTCATAATGCATCTCCCTACTCATACATCATATCATTACTTCACTAAATCATCTAATGCCTTCAAGACCATGATCACGACACATATAGCAAATAAGCACATCCACCATAAGTGGATCAAACCATCCAAGACCAATTCCAATATTAACACGAAGCTACGTTAACTTACCAATCTCCAAAGCCATAATCATCATAACTCAATTCTCCAACAATTCATCATCAATAGATATAGATAACCATAGGAACCAATAATACAATTAAATCTAGGCATAATTCCATCAACATGTGACCCTAATCACAATACCCACTTCATAAGCCAGTTAGGAGTTTAGGGGATCATGGGTTCTTCAAGGAATTTCATGTAAAATCATCATAAAAATATTAATAAATCATTAATATATCAATACAATGCCTTTTAAAACACTTTGCCATGCTCCCATGCTTAGAATAGAAATTGAGATTTTTGATCATTGAAACACTTTTAAAAACCTTTGATTGGACTTCTTAAATGAGAGGTTATTCAAGAATAAAGGATAACCACATCCCACTAGTAGAAAGACCACAAAAATTGAATAAGAAAGCACTTGAGATCTCCTCTTCTAGCTTGAATTTGAGTTTGGCCTTCAATGGTGTCCTAGAGAAAATCTATTTTGGGAGGGAAGGGTTTGAGTTTAATGTTTTAGTCTAAGTGAGGGTTTAACTGTTTTAATATACTTAAAATACCTAAAAACACTAAAATAACCGTCCATGAATTAATTGGAACGTGGGGTGAATTTACCAATTCACCCTCTCACTTGGCTGAATCACTTGACAGAATGTAGGGTGAGGACTTAGAAGCCACTACCTTCAGACCATAGGTGGTTTGACGGCTCCGTGCTGCATGTTCGTGGAAACGGTCAGAGACTTTTCCATGGGAGATAAGGCTCCCTAGGATAAGTCTTGACCTACGGAGGGGTTCGATGCTCCATCACTTGACCTACTGGTCATAGTTCATCCTATTTTGGAAGTTTTGGAGTTTAAGCCATGGGTCCTCATCAAGAACCCTTAGGGTGGTCCTTGGGGAGTCGTACCCGGAAGTTTTACCCCTAAACTTGAACATATAGGTACTAGGGTCACTCCCATTGATTTTGTAGTCCAAACTACACACCAATTCAAGGACAACACACTAAAACACACTAGCACATAAACGATTAGTTTTTGAACGTTTTAATCATCCCTTGACGTTTGACCTCAAAACTTTTTAAATCTGACTTAAAAAGTTATTTCTCATTATTTTAATAAGTTATTTACTCATAAAACACATGTGAAGCTCTAGTGCATCATATTTAATTTTTAGGGTTCTTACAATATCCCTCACTTGAGAACATTCATCCTCGAATGACACTTAAAACACTTAAAGGCAAAGACTCAAGATTAGCATCCCACAACCAAGCATGCAACATCATTTTGTAGCACACAACTAGGGGGAAATACCAAATCCACATCAACAAGTTTAAAATATAACAAACAAGTAGGAACTACATCTACAAACTCATTATGCATCAAAACTTCACATTCTTCCTTTCATTGGAGGAACTTCCTTCTCCAATCTTAAGCATGCTCATAAATTCAACATAAAGCCAAATATGCAATTTTCTCCAAAAGCACACATAGGCATGACCAATAATTTCAATTCATGAGGAAAATAAGCAAATCATATTAGATGCACACTATCATGAGAAATATAGATCATATACTAACCTTATCATTAAAGACAACATCATCAAGACGTAGTCGAATTTTGCCAGGGGTTCCTATCAGCTTATGCATGTGTTAGGTCCATGAGTATGGTTAAGAGTTTCATGATTCTCCTTATGGTGTCGGCCACAATGTTTCCTCTTCCTGTCTTGTACTCCAAGACGTAGTCGAATTTTGCCAGAAAGTTTTTCCATCTAGCTTGCTTCGGGGTGATCTTTTTTTTTTGTGACTGAAAGTAGCTAGTGGCCACATTGTCGTTCTTTACATCAAACTTGGAGCCTAGTAAGTAGTGTCTCCACGTGCGTAGGCAATGTATAATGGTCGTCATCTATTTCTCCTGTATCGTGTAACATCGTTCAATCTCATTTAGCTTGCGGCTCTCGAATGCTATTAGGTGTCGATCTTGAATTAAGACTCCCCCAATGGCAAAGTCTGAAGCATTTGGATGCACTTCGAAGGTCTTGGAGAAGTCAGGCAGCGTCAAGACCGGCTCTTCCGTCACTGCGACCTTGAGACCTTCGAAAGCTCTTTGGCAGTCCTTGCTCCATACCTACGACTTATTCTTCTTTAACAACTCGGTCAGCGGAGCGGCTTTAGCAGAGTAGCCACTGATGAACATGCAATAGTAGTTTGCAGGTCCAAGGAAGGATCGCATCTCGGTCACCTTTATGGGCGCCTCCTACCCTCGGATTGCCCAAATCTTTGCCTCGTCCATCCGTAGTTCGCCTTAGCTGATGATATGTCCTAAGAAGTGTACCTCGTACTAGGAGAACTCACACTTCTTCCGCTTGACATGGAGATGGTTCTCCTGTAAGACTTGGAAGACTCTTTTCAGGTGCTCTACGTGCTCCTCCAAGGTGTTGCTATAGATGACTATGTCATCCAAGTACACTGCCATGAACTGGTCTAAATAAGAATGAAATATCTTGTTCATCAGTGTGCAGAAGGTAGCGGGTGTGTTAGTCAAGCCAAAGGGCATTACCAACCACTCGTAAGCTCCATATCTCATCACGCACGTCGTCTTTGGCTCATCCCCCTCTGCGATGTGCACTTGGTAGTAGCCTTTCTGGAGATCCATCTTGGTAAAGTACTTGGCCTGCCCAAGTCTATTAAACAAAACTGCGATGAGCGGGATAGGATATTTATTCTTAATTGTTACCTTATTAAGCCTGGTAGTTAAGGCATAAGCGCAATGACCCATCTTTCATTTTCTCGAACAAAACTGGCATGCCATAAGGTGCCTTGGATGTACGGATGTGACCGGCCTCGTGGAGCTTCTTCAATTTCTTCCTTAGCTTCTCTAACTCGGGTGGATCCATGAGTAAGGTGCATGTGTGGGTGGCTTAACTCCAACCTCTAGATCTATCTTATTGTCTACCTCACGCCTTAGAGGTAGAGTCTTCGGCAGCTTGTTCGGCATCACGTCCTTGTTTTATTCAAGGACCTTCTCTATAATCGATGGAAGGACTCCTGACCACCATTGTCTTCTCCCGAACATGCAATGGTGGCCAAGAATGTTGACTCTCCTTTCTTTATATCCTTCATGATATGCATGGACGACAGGTGGGTGTGTCCTTCCTTCTTCGGTACCTTGACTAGAGGTACCATGATTGACCCTTCCCGTTCCATCACCATGAGTTATTGGAGGTAAGGGTCGATCATCATATGGCATCGCTGGAAGAACTTCTGTCCAAGAATGATATCAAAGATATCTAAAAAAGCGACGGTGAAATTTGTCCTACCTTGCCACTTCCCCAATGTGATGCTCACTCCTTGGGCGACCCCGCATATGGGAGTCGGTGGGGCATTAACCGTCTTAAGGCAGGTGTTTATTAGAGCGTAATTTATCCTTGACCTCTCTGCCGCCGTCCTAGTCATGATATTTGCTTCGGCCCTGGAGTCTACCATGGCACGAGCTAGTCGTCCATTTATGGAGATGCCTACATACTTCGTGCTGAAGTCTCCCAACTTCTCCGTCTGTTTGGCAATCGCATCGCGTAGTCCCACCATGTCCAACTGCGTTGTGCCCACGTCCTGTCCTTGTTCTTGTGCGTCCTTCTCCTTCCGTTCGCGTAGGATGGCACCAAGGTTCTTCATCTCGGGGCACCTGTCATAGTTGTGCGGTCCACCGCATATGTAGCAGACATCTCCTTTATTAGTCTGCGCCCGTTTCTCCGTGTAGTTTTGGCGCACGAACCGCTTGCTGTTCGGCTTGTGGGATCATGCTGCTTGGGGTGTGCCTGCTGCTCCTTGCCTCAGCCACGATCTCCCCCACCTTTGGCATGACTACTCCTTACATCCCTGCCCTTTGCCTTATCATGTCGTTCATGCTTAAATTCCATCAAGGACTCAGCTTGAGTGATGGCTTCTTCTATGGTCTTGACCTGTTGCCGCTCCATTTCCGTCTTGGCCCAATTCTGAAGTCCGTCCATGAAGTGGGAAAACATGTACTAATATGTGAGGATGGGAATTTGAAGTGTTAGAGTTGTGAACTCCTTCACGTACGCCCAAATGCTTCCCGTTTGCTTCGATTCCCGGAACTTGCTCTTAACCTCGTATACAACGTTGTTAAGGAAGAAGGCTTTCTTGAATTCCTCGCGGAATTGCTCTCACGTGCTGATGGTGCACGTGCCCTTCCCAATCTTGTCTTCTTTGCGCCTCCACCATAGAATGGTCATCTAGGACAGATACAACACGACAGTGTTGATCTTATTTTCGTCACTCTTCACCCGGCTACACTTGAAGTAATTGTCCAAGTGCCACAGAAAGTTCTCTACCTCTTGAGCATCACGGATGCCTTTGAATATGGGTGACTTGGGAGCCTCGATCCTGGCCTCCCTATCACAGTCGGGTGATGTCGATCCTCCAGTCTCTACGCCTTCCTTGAGAATTTTTACTTCGGCCTTCAGAGTTTCGATCGTGCTTACTGCCTCCATGAGCCGACACTCCAAGGAAGTGATGGACTCCTTCATCTTGAACTCGGCCCACTGGCGACCCTCCAACTCTTTACGGATGTTTTCGGTCTCCTCAAGGGTGAAGTCCTCAAGGGTCTTGAACTTGCCGTCCGCCACATTCATGCTGCGGTTTTAATATTTCCATGGCCTGCCTCGCAACTTCCACCCTTGCGACACATTCTTATCCAGCGGTGACGTCTACGTCTTCGCCAAGTTCATAATCACTTGCTTCGGTGGTCGAGGCGGATGAGATGTTAGAGCCTTGCTTGGTGTGGGATCGGGAAGCACCTCCTCGTTACCCTTTTGATGCTTCTTTCCCTTTCGGTTCTTCTTTCCACCATCCACATGGACGTAGGTGGTGCTAGCGCTGTTTACGTATCCTTCAGTATCCATTCCCTTAGTATCAACCTTTGCTCTGATACCACGTCATCACAGACTTAGAGTATTTGCTAAAGCTCCGTGCGACCCTCGACATCTGACTCACTACTCTTTCAAGATCTTGTAAGCTCAAGAAAGCCTTTAAGATTTGGAATCGCTATGAGAATGCTTGGAAAAGACTTAGAAAGAACAAAAGAGAGAGCTTTGAAGAAGGCTTGTATATTGGTTTGGGGAATGCTTTACAAGTTGAGTGATGCCTTTGAAAATAAGGGGCACCTCTATTTATACTACCACCTAAGACTAAAGTGCAATAGTATTTACTTTGTAAGTCCCTAAGATATTTACACATTGGTCCCCTTTCTAGAGAATTTTACATATTATAGGGTATTCTAAGGCATTCTTGAAATATTTAAGGTGTTTTAGAATTCTCCACAAGCCTCCCCTAAATTCTAGAGTCTTCTACGCCTCTGCAGATGCAAAATTTGACTAGAATGGTGGCGGGACATGACACTAGGCTTGAAGCATTAACTGATTACTAAATTCATCTTGAGTCAAATAAAATAAACTAATCTATGTAATTTGTTTGTTTAACACTTCACCGATTACTTGGAAGATTCTAATTAATATTAGAAGAATATATGTACATATACTGCCATAACTTCCAACATAGGCATATACTTCAGACGGTCTTTTGAACGGAAGGAGCTAATTTAAGAGCCCAGATTTTCTTTTTCCTTATTTTTTTTCTCATATAGGATTCTCACTTCTTTAAAATAAAAGATTTCGTCTTCTATTCGTATTGTGATAGAGCCATCGTTCCATGTCTCCAAATTTGTCAAGGATTAGGCTGCAACTTATTTCAATGCCATAAACCTTTCCTTGATTTATTCGAAGTGACCATTCGCCTTAGTTAAAAATTAATTATAATTGAATTAGGAATTGTAATCCTACTCAATTTCGTATTCATATATATGTTTTATTGCCTTAGTCAAAAAGGAATTGTAATTGAACTAGGAATTGTAATCCTAATCAATTTCATATTCATATATATATTTTATTACCCAAGTCAAAAAGGATTTGTAATTGAACTAGAAATTGTAATCCTACTCAATTTCATATTCATATATATGTTTTATTGCTCAAGCCAAAAAGGAATTGTAATTGAACTAGGGGAAGGATTTTATTCCCACCACATGACATCTATAAATAGACACACTGTCTCAACAGTCTTATCTTCAATTACAGATTGTGAGCCTAAAAAGGGCATACTTCAAGGTAATCTTCCTCTTTTTTTTGTCACTTTTTTACAGCTTGAAATGTCTATCGTAGAAAATTCATATCTCATTGTAGAAAATTCGAAATCATAATTCGTTTGATTTTTCAGAAACTGGACTTCTTGATCTCTAACATATCCATAATTCAGAATTTAATACCTTCAAAATCTTTCTAGAAGATTTTTTGAAGTTAGATATAGATTCTGTCATGCTGAAAATTTCAAATTTGTGTGACATTACTAAAAATCTCGTGTCTTGACGTAGGAAAGACGAAATCACAATACTCTTGAAGATTCCGAATCTAGACACAAAGGTATACAACATATCCAAGATTTAAGATTTAATATCTTTCGAGTCTCAAACATCTTGACGGGTAACAATCTCTCCTTACTTGTATTTTCCTCTTCATTTTTTTTTTTGTAGATCAACAAAAGAAATTTTATATTTTACGTAGGCAACTTAATGGACAGATTTATAACACAAAAATTTGATAAGGTCCCGAATGCTTAACCAACTTGACGCTTTACTAGAATATTGTGTAACATTCTCGTCTTGAAAAAAAATAATACTCTCGCGGTGTTACAAGGTTTCGAATACTTAACCAACTCGAGGTTTCACTAGAATAACGTGTAACGTTCCGTCCTTGAAAACAATTAATACTCTCAAGGTGTTACAAGGTCCCGAATGCTTAACCAACTTGAGGCTTTACTAGAATACCGTGTAACATTCACGCCTTGAAAAATATAATACTCTCAAGGTGTTACAAGGTCCCGAATGCTTAACCAACTTGAGGCTTTACTAGAATACCGTGTAACGTTCCTGCCTTGAAAAAAAAGTAATATTCTCAAGGTGTTACAAGGTCTTGAATACTTAACCAACTTGAGGCAGGATAAACCCGTGAAAAGACTAGTTTAAGGTGCAAAGGGACAAATATTGTCAACCTTAAGGCATAGAAATTTAAAGATACGTTTACGTATAAACCCGTGAAAAGGCCAGCTTAAGGTGCAAAGGGACAAATCTTGTCCACCTTAAGACATGGAAATTTAAAGATCCTTTTAAGGATAAATCCTTGGAAAGTCTAGCTTAAGGTGCAAAGGGACAAGTTTGTCCACCTTGAGGCATAGAAATTCAAAGATTTATTGAAGGATAAATCCGCGACAAGGCTAGCTTAAGATACAAAGGGAAAAATAATGTCCACCTTAAGGCATGAAAATTTAAAGATCCTTTTAAGTATAAACCCATGAAAAGGTTAGCTTTAAGGTGCAAAGGGACAAATTTTGTACACCTTAAGGCATGGAAATTTATAGATCCTTTTAAGTATAAACCCGTGGAAAGTCTAGCTTAAGGTGCAAAGGGACAAATTTTTCCAACTTAAGGCATAGAAATTTAAAGATCTGATGAAGGAAAAATCTGCGACAAGGCTAGCTTAAGGTGCAAAGGGACAAATATTGTCCACCTTAAGGAATGGAAATTTAAAGATCCTTTTAAGTATAAACCCGTGAAAAGGGCAACTTAAGGTGCATAGGGATAAATCTTGTCCACCTTAATACATGAAAATTTAAAGATACTTTTAAGGATAAGTCCGTGGAAAGTCTGGCTTAAGGTGTAAAGGTACAAGCCACACCCACCTTATGACATGAAATTCAATGACATGCACATTTGGAGGATTTGGAGACTTCTACTTACATACTAGAAGTGTTACTTTCATACTTAGAGGATTTGAATACTTCAACTTGTATACTTAGAGGATTTGGATATTTCAACTAATAAACTCAAAGAATTTAAAACTTCAATTTGCATACCTGGCCTAATTTAAAGACTTCAAGTGTACTGTTAAGAGACTCATATTTTATAGGGGTTTGCCCCCTCCATCGACCCATCAATACTCTGTACAAGTCCAAAGTTTAATGAGACAAAAGCTAAAATAAAATACATATCGCTTTGTTTGTCATGTGGCCAATCAAGTGGGAATATTTTTTTTTACACTTATGCAACTAAACTTAGAATATGGTTCTAAGTGCCTACGTACCTCAATAAAGATGATAAAGTCACAACGTAGTTCTGGAGGAGTGAGTGATTTTTTTTTTGTTGTATCGTACACAATTTATACTCTTGCGGGCCAGGAGTGACATGCAGTTTAGGCTCATACCTTAAACAGAATTTTAACTTGAAGGTTTAACTCAAATATAAAGTTTTAACCGTCATGTGCATATTTCGATAATGACAAAGTGCTCTCACTAACTATAATTAAATCACTATTTGCAAAAAAGCCACTCGATCGAGACCATGACAATCTGCAAGAAATCAAAATTGAATCAAGCTAAAAAGGAAAGTGAGAATTGATCAATCATAGATCAATCAAGCACAAACCAAATCACAGTGCGAAAGGAAAGTGAATATCCGATCAATCATATCAAACATCACTATCTAATCAAGGGATACACAAATGGGAGATCAAATCAAGAATCAAGATCAAGCCAAAATTCAAGACCTAAATTAGGGGAAAGAATTGATTTGTCATGCACATATCTGATATGGACATGACTCAGCAAATCAATCACAAGACGAATCAAGGATATGATAGAAGATCCTTGATTCAAATACTCTTGGGTTTCTGACGAGAGCATCCCTATATAAACCTCTTCAACCGTTAGTGTGAAGTATGCATCTTCACTTGAACTTATTTGTAATCTTCTTTTGTCTTTGATAAAACTTTGTACACAAGAGTGAACAATTGTACAAAGAAAAAGAAAGAGAAAGATTCTGAGAGTAGGTTATACAAGTAGAGGAAGTATCAAGTATAGAAGGTCTGATTCACATATCAGACAGGACCGAAAGTATATCTCTTTTGTAAACCAAATTCATTCAAGCTCTTAAGGAAACCCTTGAAACCCAAAGAGACTAGACTAGGCACCACATTTGTGATCCGAACCAGTATAAAACTTTCAGTGTTCATTTAAATTTCCAACACTTTACTTTGCTATATTTTTCTTAACTAATCTGCAGGGAAGTCCACTACCACTTACAGGCAGTCAACTAATTAACTAATTTGAATTCACCCCCCTCTTATCTTTCAATTGGTATCAGAGTAGGTCTCATAGATTAAGTGTTTAACCACACGTGAGCAAAGATCAAATGGTACACTACCAAATTCCCGGCGCCTTACTCCAGGATGGACACTCATCACACAGACCACCTTACTTTAATGGGCAACACTATTCTCATTGGAAGGACAAATTTAGAATCTTCGTTTCCTCTAATGACCATCAAGCATGGATAGTTTTCAAGAAAGGTCCAAAGCCTATTCCTGGATTAACTGAAAAGGATGGCACTGAGAAACCCTTTGATCCTGAATCATTGGACATTACAAAGTACAACAAGAGGTAATTCAAACTAACGCTAGAGCTATAAGTTTGCTATATTGTGCAGTGAGTGGAGCAGAATATGACAAGATATCAACCTGCAAAATGGCTAAAGAAATGTGGGACAAACTTGAAGTAACTTATGAAGGAACCACCAAAGTGAAGGAAGCAAGAATCAGCTCACTTGTGAATGAATATGAGTTATTCAAAATGACAGATGACGAGAATGTAGAATCTATGTTCTCAAGATTCAGCAAAATCGTTTGTGAACTAAAATCACTATGGTCTACTCAAACTCTCTTTAAGTCAGTAAGCTGATCAGAAGCCTTCCTAAGGCATGGGAAACCAAGGCCGCCATCCTAGAAGATGGAGATCTTCAAAATATGACATATCATGAGCTCTGAGGAAATCTTATGGCATATGAACAAAATCATAGAAATAGATACAACAAAGATGACAAAAAGAAAAGTGTAGCATTTACTGCTGAAGCTACAGAAGCAAAAGATGAAGCAAATGAAGACCAAGACGAAGGAATGACACTCATAACCCGTGGAGTAAGACAAATGCTTAGACAAAGAAGACAAAGACCTCAACATGAGTTCAAAATAAATGATGATCGTTGTTACTACTGCGGAGAACTAGGACACATTAAACAAAACTGCCCAAAACGAAGAAGGAGAAGCAATCAAAGAAATGAATATCCAAAGAACCTTGGAGCATGGGAACAAGGAGAAACCACGGATGACGATTATGACGAAATGGCCAATCTATGTTTCATGACACTAGGTGAAACAAGCGAGGTAAGATCTTCAAACTGCACTAAATGCGATGATTTACAAAATTCTTTGGATATGGTTACTGATGAATTACAGAAAGTCATCGATGAATACAATAAACTCACTCAGGAAAAGAAAGATTGACAGATTCTTCTTGAAGCAAGTCAGATTAAAGTTGACTTACTGACAGAAGAACTTAGTAAAGTATAAATGCAATTGAATAGCATCAGAAAATCTCCTAGTCAAAGTTCTGTTCACTCAAACAGAATAATGACGCCTTCAAGTTCCAGATCAAATAAACAATTTCCCATCTCAAGCCCTGTCATTCTCTCTTCTAAAATTACTTGCTATACTTGTGGTCATATTGGTCACAAATCTTTTCAATGCAGGAAATTTCCCTCTGGGAAATGGATTTGGAGACCAAAAGCTATCAATCATCAAGGACCCGAAAGTAATTGGGTTCCTAAAAGAAACTAATCTCTTTATTTTGCAGGAGCAATCAAGGAAAACCAACAAAAAGGGAATGTAGGTACTTGATAGTGGATGCTCCAGACATATGTGTGGAAAGAAAGAAAATTTCAAAACCATAAAGAAGATAGATGGATGATGTGTCAGATTTAGAGATAACGCAAAATGAGAAGTAACAGGGATCGAAACAATCTCATTAAGTTCATCATGTGATCTGATCGAAGTTTACTTAGTTGAAGGACTTAAACATAATCTTCTCAGCATCAGCCAATTGTGTGATGCCGGATTTCAAGTGACCTTCAATACAGCAAACTGCATCATCAAGCATTCTGAAAAGCAACTAAATCTTATCGGAGACTGTGTAAATAACATATACATTTTGAACAATGTAGACTTTCCATCTCTTACTTGTATTTCTGCAATTACAAGCGATCCATGGATATGGCACAGAAAACTTGGACATGCAAGCATGCACGCTCTCGAAAAACTGTCAAGGCTCGAGCTAGTCATCGGCTTACCCAAATTAAAGTTTGAAAAAGATCACATTTGCGATGCGTGTATACATTTTGAACAATGTAGACTTTCCATCTCTTACTTGTCTTTCTGCAGTTACAAGTGATCCATGGATATGGCACAAAAAACTTGGACATGCAAGCATGCACGCTCTCAAAAAACTGTCAAGGCTCAAGCTAGTCATCGGCTTACCCAAATTAAAGTTTGAAAAATATCATATTTGCGATGCGTGCCAAATGGGTAAGCAAACTCGCTCTGCATTCAAAGGAAAAGATATTGTAAGTACCTCAAAACCTCTACAGCTTTTGCATATGGACTTGTTCGGTCCAACCCGTACAACTAGCATTGGAGGTAAACGATATGTTTTCGTAATTGATGACGACTTTTCAAGGTTTACTTGGGTAATTTTCTTAACTCATAAACATGAAGCCTTCACCAATTTTGAATCTTTCTGTAGAAAAGTTCAAAGAGAAGCAGGTTATTTCATTACTACCATTCATAGTGATCATGGCGAAGAATTTGAAAATAAATCATTTGAAGACTTCTGTGCACAAAATGGCTACACTCAGAATTTTTCTGCACCAAGATCTCCTCAGCAAAACGGAGTAGTTGAATGAAAAAACAGATCTCTACAGGATACAGCAAGGACCATGCTTCTTGACAGAAGTCTTCCTGATCACTTCTTAGAAGAGGCCGTTAGCAACGCCTGTCATATCCTGAACAGATGTCTAATTAGGCCAATCCTAAAGAAAACACCGTATGAATTATGGAAAGGAAAGAAGCCTAATATAAGCTACTTTCATCCGTTTGGCTGCAAGTGTTTCATTCACAATAATGGTAAGAACAATCTCGGAAAATTTGATCCGAGAAGTGATGAAGGTATTTTTCTAGGATATGCACCCCTTAGCAGAGCCTTTCGAGTTTTCAATAAAAGAACTTTAAGCGTTGAACAATCTGTTCATGTTGTGTTTGATGACACTAACCCCAGAATTCAGGAAAATGAAACTACTATTGATGAGGCTGCTGATCATCAAGCAACTACGTCAAAAATCTCTCAGTCCACAGAAGACACCACAAGGGATCCTGTTGAACCAAAAACTGACGAGTCGACTACTGTGGAAACCGAGTCAACTACACCGACTGACAAAACCAATATTCCCAGAGAATGGAGACATAATGTAAACTATCCTGAGAATTTTATACTGGGAAAGCCCAATGATAAAATGCAGACAAGGTCATCACTCAAGAAACAGGCATCTGTGGCACTTATATCTCAAATGGAGCCGAAGAAAATAAATGAAGCTATGGAGGATAAATCATGGGTAGAGGCAATGCAAGAAGAACTTGATCAATTCGAAAGAAACCAAGTATGGACACTCATGGAAAGACCACAAAATTGTTCCGTCATAGGAACAAAGTGGGTCTTTCGAAATAAACTAGATGAAAACGGGAAAGTAATCCGAAATAAGGCAAGACTAGTTGCTCAAGGCTACTCTCAACAAGAAGATATTAACTACGATGAGACTTTTGCTCCCGTAGCCAGGTGACAAAAAGGACAGAAAAGTACTAGTGGCACGTGTCAAATTTTGGGAAAATCTCTAATTTCCTGGCACAGTAAAAAACAGACTTCAGTGGCCCTCTCTACTATTGAATCTGAATATCTTGCTATAGGAAGCTGTGGCACACAATTACTGTGGATGATTCATCAATTACTAGATTATGATTTATCTTTTGAAGGTGTTCCCATTTACTGTGATAACACCAGCGCTATCAGTCTATCAAAATACACTGTGCATTATTCCAGAGCTAAACACATCGACATTAAACACCATTTCATTCGCGATCATGGTGAAAATGGTGACTTTCTACTGGAATTTGTTGATTCTGAAATTTAACTGGCAGATATCTTCACAAAACCTTTACTTAAAGAAAGATTTTGTAATCTACGTGAAAGGTTGGGTATAATTTGTCTTCGCTCTTAATTAAAGTTCCGTACTTTTACTTATATTCTTTGAATATTTTATTTCCTTGTTTAGCGTGTTTTGACAACCCCTTTTTCCTTTAACCATCTCTTCACCTTTTCTGCCTCCTCGTTTCCCGTTCCCTTCGCCTTCTCTTTCCTCTATAAAATCCCCTCTTTTCTTCAACCTTCATCTATCCCCCTCTTCCTCTTCTCTTCGCATCATGACTAAGACTCGTTCCATGTCCTCTCTTAAAAACCCTTTCACCAGTTCCTCTCTTCCCCCAGATGTCCTCTCTCTTTCTGATTCATTCGATGAACCGCAAGAATCCCCTCAACTTCCTGCAAAGCGAAAACCTTCCGTCTCCAGTTCAAAGAAAGGAAAGAAGATTAAATCCAGCACTCCCGTTACCTTCTCCTCCGATGACATGCATCGCTTCTGGGGACCAGATCACAAGAACAGGTATGATCGACTCAAAAACCGTCCTATTGTGTCTGGCCGTATGGTAAATCTCAGTCAACTAGATGACTCAAACTGTCCGGTAAGCCCCTTTCTTAAAGCTCAGAAACTGTCATTATTTTTTACTCTATGTGGTATTGAAGTCTTTGAAGAAGCCGTTAGACTATTTTATGCTAATCTCCGTCTCTCCAGCGACAGTGGAGAACTAGAAACCCTTGTCTTGGGAAATCGTCTAGTTATCAGTGAACCTTTGTTTACAGATGTCTTTGGTACAAAATTTTTTGATGTCATTCCTTACATGAATGGTTGTTGGCCTACCAATTTTGAAGTGACTCTGGAAGAGGCTAAGACTTTTGTGGCCGAACCAGAATCCAATCTCTCTGACTTTGGTCCTCTGGCTCTCCGTTTTGAAAATCGTATTCTGGCTCATATCATTGCGACTACTTTACTTCCCAGGAAGGGATCCTTAAGTAACATCTCAAGTAGAGATGTATTTGTGCTTTACTGCTTACTCAAAAAGTACAGGATCAACTGGGCACAATGGTTCAAAGAATACATGTGGGAAAGCTCTGAGGAAACAAACCCATCAGCAAGTTTACCATATGGACTGCTCATATCACGAATAGTTGTGGACCGCCTCATCCATCTATCTTTGTACAAACCCATTATCATAAACTCTACCTATGACTCCCAAACTTTTTCAAGTATGGGCTATGTCGAGGTAGGAAATAAATGGGTAAACAAGGACTGTGTTCAAGAAAGAGTGGAAGCAGCAAAACCAACAAAAATTTCTGCAGACTCTGCAGCTCTCTTACTCAAGGACTCTGAGGAACTCAAAACTCGTCTTGTGGAGTGGAGCGTGGATTAGAGACACTCCATGATGCAGTTGAAAAGGTTTTACGTCTCCAAAAGAAGACCTTCACCAATGTCGGTAAGCTTAGTATTTCCATGATAGGTATAAAGCAGGAAGGAATTGCCACAGTCAACAAACTCATCCAACAAGTTGACCGACTCAAAGGGGGAGTCGACTGATCTAACAACGAACTGTCCATTTCCGTTCAGAATTCCTACTCAAGTCTCTCCAGGAATGTGGAACGCTCTTACCACTCCTTCAGTGAGAGAATTATCAACTCTCTTAAATACTTCTGGGGTGCAAAGGGTTAATTTATTCTTGCTCTTTTACTCTCACTTTTGGACACTTTTTATGCAGGATATGTCCCTGTTTTGTCTTGGACTGTATATTGAAGGCCTTAGACCTTCCTACTGACCTAATTATTATCTAATCGTTTATAATTGCGTTGCTTATGTTTTTGATTATGTCAAAGGGGGAGAATAAAATTACTTGTCTCAACATTCACTCAATTCAGGAGGAGCCTCAATTCAGGGGGAACCTCGGTTCAGGGGGAGTCTTACGACTACATGGATAAATTCAGGGAAGTCCTCTTTAACCTCTTATTGCTTCTCTCCTAAATTGAACCTAGTTGTCATTATAAAAAAGGGGGAGATTGTTAACCATCATGTGCATATTTCGATAATGACAAAGGGCTCTCACTAACTATAATTAAATCACTCTTTGCAGAAAAGCCACTCGATCGAGACCATGACAATCTGCAAGAAATCAAAATTGAATCAAGCTAAAAAGGAAAGTGAGAATTGATCAAACATAGATCAATCAAGCACAAACCAAATCATAGTGCGAAAGGAAAGTGAATATCCGATCAATCATATCAAACATCACTAGCAAATCAAGGGATACACAAATGGGAGATCAAATCAAGAATCAAGATCAAGCCAAAATTCAAGACCTAAATCAGGGGAAAGAATTGATTTGTCATGCACATATCTGATATGGACATGACTCAGCAAATCAATCACAAGGCGAATCAAGGATATGATAGAAGATCCTTGATTCAAATACCCTTGGGTTTCTGACGAGAGCATCCCTATATAAACCTCTTCAACCGTTAGTGTGAAGTATGCATCTTCACTTGAACTTATTTGTAATCTTCTTTTGTCTTTGATAAAACTTTGTACACAAGAGTGAACAATTGTAAAAGAAAAAGAAAGAGAAAGATTTTGAGAGTAGGTTATACAAGTAGAGGAAGTATCAAGTATAGAAGGTCTGATTCACATATCAGACAGGACCGAAAGTATATCTCTTCTGTAAACCAAATTCATTCAAGCTCTTAAGGAAACCCTTGAAACCCAAGGGGACTGGACTAGGCACCACATCGGTGATCCGAACCAGTATAAAACTTTCAGTGTTCATTTAAATTTCCAGCACTTTACTTTGCTACATTTTTCTTAACTAATCTGCAGGGAAGTCGACTACAACTCACAGGCAATCAACTAATTAACTTCGGATGCAGACTTGCCCCCACTTTGGAGTTTTTCTATATATTCATCTTCATGAGGTCCATGGACAGGAGATTGTTGATCATCTCTTAAAGTCATGCTTAATTCCATATCATGTGCACGAGTTGCCAACTCTTCAAATCTATTGGGCTTTAATCCTTCCAAAATGTAGTGAAGACCCCAATTCATACCTTGGATGCACATTTCAATGTTAGAAATTTCACTAAGGCGATCTTTGCACTTGAGGCTCAAACTTCTCCAGCGATTGATAAAGTCAACAACTAACTCATCTTCACCTTGACGAGCCTTTGTAAGTTCCACCATACTAACGACACGTCTCGTGCTATAGAAACGATTAAGAAACTCTTGCTCTAATCGCTCCCAACTATCTATAGAATAAGGTTCAAGATCTATGTACCAATCAAAGGCATTTTCCCTAAGATATCGAACGAACTCTTTAACAAGATAATCACCATACATCCCAACAGCATTGCAAGTCTCAATAAAGTGTGTTATATGTTGTTTGGGATTTCCTTTGCTATCAAATTGTTGAAGCTTTGGAGGTTGATAACCCTCAGACATTTTCAAGTTATCAATCCTTTGTGTATATGACTTTGCATATATGGGAAAAAATATGGATAAAGACTCAAATATGTCTTCGATAGACTCTATGATAAAGTTCTTTAATTGATCAATTGGAATCAAACCTTCAGTTGAGATATAAATCTCTTTGATCTTTGTTTGCTTTACTCAAGACTTTCCTTCATATTGAATTTTAGAAAGCTTCAGAGGTGATTGGCTTGATCTTCTTTCAATCATATTATCTATCTTATTTGTTAGCTTGGAAAGTTTAGCATCTAGTTTGTGTGCGCACTTTGTCAAGCCTTCAATTGCTTTAGTTAAGCTTGCTAGTTGTTCTTCTATACAGGAAGACATTTTGATATTCTTTAATACTTGAAAAGTTGAGATGAGAGGTAGAGATGGTCCCACTGGGCGTGCCAGAATTTGTAAACAATAAAATTCACGTCGAGAAAACAATAATCAAGAACGGAAAATTATAGCAACAATCGTATTCATTACTTCAAAGTGCGAGTATTACAATCACTATGATTCCTCTGAATTCACCTTTTCAAATATAAATTCAAGGGCTTTAAAGCTTGTTCTTGAATCTCTAATGAACTTGAACTTGAACTTTATCTTGATCTTGACTTTTACTTGAATTCAAGGGCTTCTAGCTTAATCTTGAATTCGATGGTCTTGATCTTGCTTGAACTTTAATGGTTGAATTCTTAAACTAGTAGCTTTATAAAGAATTAAATGGCCTTTGTACCACGGATTTTCTCTATCTTCTTATTTAGAATTTTCTGCCCCCTTTCTGAATTATGAGGACCCATATTTATAGTTTTAGAATAGAGAGTTGCGATTGGAATAGGATTCATTTTTGACACATGTCATGATTCCATTGGTTTCTTACTAGACTTTTCATGTCACATCATTTGCACACGTGGCGCCAAGATGGGCCTCTAGAATGAGATGAATTGGGTTTAACAAATTGGATCATCCATTGTAGCCCAAATCAATTAATTTAGAGTTTAATTAAGTCCATATTTATTCGACTTAAATATTTAACTCAATTATATTAATCCATAATATTTATTTGGATTAATATATTTATGAATTTAATATAATCCGAATCGTTTTATAAATTTATAATTAATAAATTTTAAATGATTACAGGTGTTTTATTAATTTTCGGAAAAAATATATTTTTTGTAAGTTTTTTACTTTTTTAGAGTCTCCACTTAGTTTTTAAAGAAAAATTAAGAAAACCTTATTTTCAAAAGATTTAAATAGAAAAATCTAGTGAAAACTTAAAGAGGGTTCGGGGATTCACATTTATATTTTAGGAAGGTTTTACGACTCCTAAATATTTGCCAACTTGCAACTATTCAACAACTAACTTACTTGGCTAAAAGTATTTTTAAATTGAACTTGAATTGATTGATTTATTTAGAATCTTTTCAATAGCAAAATATATTAACCTACCATCTAAGTGAGTCGTTTGATTCGCAAAATTATTGTTTTCAAGTTTGTTTAAAATCGATTGATTCAATTTGAGTTATTAAAATGGAATAGCGCCTTGCGGGGAATTTGGATGCCTCAAACCTAAGACTAACAACACATAATCAATAAGTAAACAAGTGACAGATAAGAGAGAGGGAGAGAGAGAGAGTTGCGTCCAACAAACCGGTATCTGTCCGCCTGGACCGGCATTCAGACCCATTTTGTTTTTGGGTTTTAGGCCCATTTTGATTGTACCTGTCCTATACTAATCAAAAACTAATGAATACTAAATACGGAAAATAAAAGACGACAAGGGCTTAGGCCCAAAGATAACAAAATACAAATATGCGAAAGAAAATAAAAATGGGCCTTTGGGCCCAACTCTCCAACTCCGACCACTTCGAATTCTTCAATCTCTAAACATGTACGCCGATTTGGTGGGCTTGACTCAAGCAAAGTAAATTGAGTCTTAATAACTCTCTAGAGGTGCAAGGAAGGAGAGTTCAAGGCGAATTCGAACGAATTTTACATGCAAGCAAAATAGTAATCATTAGCTAAAAAGGAAGTGATGTAGAACAAATAACAAGCTCGACCAGAGAACCTCGCCCGAATAGAGGAAGTAATAAGATCATTATGCCAGAGATAACAAAAATAACAACAATACCAATTGTGCAAAGCAGTGAACAGTAAACAATTAAATAATTTACTAAGTGCGTCTATTCCCAAAAGAACGCATGCATGCTTCAGTTTTTTTTTTTTAATCTTTTTTATTTATATTTTTTTCAATAAATAAAAATAACATCTAAATTACTAAGCTTTCTTATACTTGAATAAACCAATATAACAATAAGCATACTCAGAAATGATTTGATCAAAATATATACCTCAACTCCTCTGCTACATTCACTATAGAGGCTGCCCACGAGCTAAACAAACTTAAGATCCTAGCACAAACTCTAGTCGGCGGCTTAAGCAAAATTAAAAGAGGTGGTCATATTAAATACGCATGAAGTTGGCAGTAACTTTGAAAGAGAAGACACAGACTGAAGTAACCAGAGAATCAGAAAGAAGCACCCGTTCATTTTATGGCAAACTAGACGACAAATACTCATTTTTTTAAGAAGAAACAACAAGTAGGCGTGATGGTACAGAACTGGTTCAAACAAGACATAATATATCTTGAGGCGCTCACGAACACTTGGAAAATAACGAACGAGACGAGTTGTTGTGTCTAATGAAATAGATGCAACAATAATTCGACTTTCTTATTAAAAAATACCTTCGACATTTTCTTCAAAATTTGCCACAAAAAAACAAAAAAAACATACTCAATCGATTCACCATGAAACGAGGACATTTAAAGACGCTTGAATAGAAAAGATTAGCTATCCAAAATGTTACATTTTTGAGCTACAGGAAAAATAATAATAAAGGGATACTTGAATCCAAACAAACCCTCAAAAAGGGAAGAATAACACTAAATCACACACAATGGCAAGATAAGGGCAATATTTTTTCCTAAAGAAGAGAACACATTGGTCAACACTTTATCGAGCATACTGAGTCTCATGCTTGCAATAATAAAGAAAAAAAATGACAACAACTATCCAAACAATAATTTCTCCTATTGTTGCATGTACACCCATCAGTTAAAACATAGCCAAAAAAAAGAGATGAACCATCAAGATTAAAAGATATTCAAGTTGCGCAAAAGTTACGCGGAAATGATGAACAAACAACTAAAAAGATTGACCCTAAAAGAACGAGAGTCTAATCAAGGAACCAAACAATGAAACACATGATGAAGATGGAAATTTACCTCCTGTGGTGCAGCGAATCGAGACCAAAAGAGGAGGCGAGCAGCGACTTCCCACACAGGAAGAACTTGCACAGGAAAAATAAGCAAAGGATCCGAAAGGCAGATCGGACTTAAACACCAAAGTACTACCTGTCCTGTTCACAAAGTAATCTTAAGTGCGTAATAAATACTCCTCTCAAGCTTTCTTTTACTCAGTGAAAATTTCCAACTATAACTTCTCCTAATTTCCAGCAATCTTCAGCCAAAATAAAAAGGGAAGCGACAAAAAAGAATCCCTCAATTTTTTTTAACGCAAAAGGTTCCAGCCCCCCTCCCCAACAAATAGTAAGAGATATTATATAGAGGAGGGATTAGGGTTTCGAGAAAGGGGGGGGCAGGGTCAATAGTCTCCAAAAGACCCATGGTCCCATTTGAAATTCAAATCACCAAATTCCTTTTACCATTAAAGGGAAACAACTTTTTTTCGGAGATTTTCCCCATTATGGAAGAGGAAAGGGGGAATAGACGGTTTGATTGATTGCAACCGTCCTTTGCTCGACATGGCGTCCTATCTCACACTACAAGGGAGTTTTCGCGTGCTCTGCTAAAATTGCACAATGATAAGGACATTGAGGTAAGATGACAAAGGCGTCTCGTTGCTCTGCGCATTACCGTGAGTTGACGCCATTTGAATGGTCGCGTGTTTGGTACATCAGTTGCTGCTTCCGTTGTGAATTGCTGATCACACCGTGTATTAACGCGTACAACTGCGTTCATTGGGACTAAAAGTGAAGAGGGGATTGGGTCAGGTCGAAAAGAGTGGTCTTGGGTGTCTGAAAACGGGAGTGGGCTGGAGAAATGGGTTGGACCTTTGCTGGGAACTAAAAGGAATTGGATTTAGGAATAAGGATTTGGGTGGGCTGAAGAATATAAAGAGTGAGCTTCTGCGGATAAGTTACGATTTGGTCCATTACAGGGTCAAGTGGATTATCAAATTAGCAGAAATGAATTATAATTGGTCAATTCGATTAAATTTAAAATGAGACGAATTGATATATATTAGTTAACAAGCTTCTTGATTTCAACGGAATGAAATAATTAACTTAATAAATCGAATAACTCAAAGCTATAATGATTTAAATTGAACTAATTTATTTGGACATTTAAATTAAAATAAAATCTTTTCGACACGATTTTCAAATATTTATGAATAAGATCACTAAAATGACTTTGAAAAGTATTCGAACTTTATAAAAACTAATTATTCTCAATCGTTTGGGAATTAAGAAGCTCATAAATTAATATATATCGGGGAGGGTCAAAATTGGGTGTCAACTGTCCCTCATTTTACTTAGATTGATGCAAGAAATTCGAGGAAAATGAAGTTGACCAAACCAATTTTGACCGACCACACGTTCGTCTTAGGGAAAGGGATTTGGTATGGACTTTAGGAATTATGGCCGAACCCTGGAATAGATTTCCTACATATCTCAGGCTATATGAGAATTCAGGCCACTTGTAGTTCAATACGTTTGATTTAACGCACGATTTTGAAAGAATTCAAAAGTCATCTCGATTCTGGATTATGAAGGGAACGAAATGCTCGAGAATAGGATTTAAGAGCGAATATTGGGATACAGCCGAGCTTTCAACATGGAGCCCACCTACATGGATATCCTTAAATCTTAGAAATCAGGCTGCTTATGGTTCTACTCGATCGGTTGAAAAGGAAAGTTATTATGCTAGATAATCTTTGGTTCTGGACAAATGACAAATTAAGTCGAGCATGAAAAGGAGGCTTGTAACCTCTTAGCCATGGATGTGGTGCGTTTCACACCCATAATTAAGAATCTACACGGACAAAATTCCCAAAACTCTTGGTGCGTTGTCACTCAGATTTGAAACTTGCTTCCGGCAGAGATCAAAATTTCCGGATGCAAAACTGAAACCAAGAAAATCTAAAGAAAAACCCACATGCCTTCTGATAGGGGTGTGGTTTGATTGTGGTGGAAGTTTCTCCTCTGCTCGTGTCCTAAGAGTTTGTCACTCTCTTCGGACTATGTCCCAGTTCACTGCTGAGAAAAAGTTCCACGTTGTGCTGCATCCTTGTTGATGTCGTCCTCACCTGTGGTTTGATTTGAGAATTCATCCTCTTGGATGCTCTCGACAAAGACTGAAATAACTTGTTAGTACAAAATGCAACTGGAAAAGTGGTAGTATCTCTCTTGATGTGAAAGATATCACATAAATAATGTTAAATATATGCCGCTTTTGAACACAGTATGTCCATTACAACTCATGATTTGCTGAGAATTTGGAGATATCATTGTTTGTTTTCTGTATGGCAAACTCCGGTGATCTCTGCAAGGGCTAGATGGCTTAATGATTATCCAACTATAATGAGGTGGATGACTCGATGATTATCCAACTGTAACGAGGTGGATGGCTCGATAATGTTCCAACTGTAACAAGGTGGATGGCTTGATAATATTTGCTTCTAAAAAAGTTCTACGTTGGGCTGCATCTTTTCTTTGATGTCGTCTGCACCTGTGGCTTGATCTTGAGAATTCATGATCTCGACAAAAAATGAAATAAACTTGTTAGCATGAACTGTAATTTAAATAGAGAAGTCATATGTTTTACCGCACTCGGCAAATTTTCTGACGTCGTCCTCTTACGGTTTGATGCAGTGGATGATGACTTGATATGATGTGAAAAATGATGTTTCATTGATAGAAAGATGATGATCCATTGGTAGGATTATGACGATCTATTGGCAGGATAATGCTGCTACATGATAGGATGATGGAGCTTCATTGATGATCCATTGATAGGATGATGATAATGATGCTTCGTCAATGATCCATTGGTAGGATGATATTAATCCATTGGCAGGATGATGTTGATGCTCCATTTAAAGGATGGTGATTCTTTATTGATGATCCATTGGTAGGATGATGATGATGCTTCGTTGATGATCCATTGGTAGGATGATGTTGATCCATTGGCAGATGATGATCTTCCATCGATAAAATGATGATGATGTCCTCCGATATGGTGGTATTATCTCATTCGATGATACTTGTAGAAATGTCTCTCTGGGAGGGTCTCACATTACCACGCCTGATATCGAAGCGATTTGTGAATCTTCTTCAAATGTTCATGATGCTAAAAAAATGTACTTGAATGTCATTGTAGATGCTTCTACATGGTGTGAGCCATGCTTTCACTTGTTCATATTTGAACATTTGTACTCAATTGTAGCTCGTGCTTTGCTGGAAATTTGAAAGAGGTTGTGTTGGTCGTATTCTGAAATCCTCTTTTCTTATAAAAAACTTTAATGACTTTCCTGCATCCACAGAAAAACTTGTCAATTTTGAGGAGCTCCCCGCCCTTTTGACTTCTCCATATTCGTTGAATGGAGGAATATGGGAATTTGAGGATATCTCATAAACCTGTATCCACAGAACAATTGTTAGTTTTTAAAACAAACTAATATGTGTTGACTTCTTCAAATGCTTGATCCTTGATTTGCTATCTTCAGTTGATCGCTCCCATCTCTTGCTTCTCAATGGACAAGACAAAACATTTATGCAAAATATTTGAAATAAATAGGTAAAATCTTTAAGAAAAAAGGGTTTCAAAAAAAAATGTAGCTGAAAAAGGTCACTGCCAAGTATCTTGTCACGTCAAGCTTGATGAACGCATTTGAAGTTGATTCCTCGAAGTCCATCCGATTATTTGAAGGGAAGTATACAAAGTTTTTCTTAACTGCCGATAAACCCTGTCGAAATTTTTGAGGTCATCCTCAAAAAATTCTGTCCCAGTTAGTGGTCTTGGCTTATCTTGACCTTTTACTGAATAAATCATGAAATTTTTGAGACCTTTTCAAAAGATTTGTCCCTCTTTAATGTGACTTCAGTTTCGAATAGTTATAGAGATCTTCTTCTTGAGAATTTTTGAGCCCTTCTCAAAATTTTTGTCCCAGTTATAAGTCTCAATGTAACTTTAGTCTTGACTTGTTGGAGAGATCTTCTTCTCGAGAATTTTTGAGCCCCTCTCAAAAATTCTATCACAGTTTCTACTGTATAGAAAAATAGAAATCTTACGGGAGATATGACCGAGCCGTTGTGGCGCCTACGCACCCCGTTAAGGCAGGAATCAGGTCAAACGTAGTTCCCATCTTGAGGATTAACAAAAATAAGAAATCAACAAAGAAACCGATCGAGGCCGACATAGGCCGCCTACGTATCTCGTTTTTGAGAATTCAGGTCGAACGTAGTTCAAATACAGAGAAATATTAAAAAGGATAAATGGGGTGACCGAGGCCGACATAGGCCGCCTACGTATCTCATTCTTGAGAATTCAGGTCAGAGGTAGTTCATTATAGGAGATAATTTTTTTAACTACAGAATATAAGACAATTACAAACAAACGATGCGATTACAGGGAAAGAAATTAAAAAAACATTCTAAATCTTAAAAAATAGGTTGACAACTTGAGATGAATTTCTATGTTAGATCATGGCATGTGATTGAACAAATGCTTCGATGTATCTTCTAAGAAACAGTCGAGTTCTTTTTTCTGGGCTTCTCTCATATGGACCCTGATTTCGACTTATATGACATAGTCATTCTTTTATAGATTTACAATTTTTGTCTCATCCAGATTTGACTTACTTTGAGTCTCAATTCATTTTAAATCGCTGACTATGTGTTTGAATATTATGATCTCCTCATCATACTCTTCAAATTCATCTTCATCTACCTTATCATGTTTATTCAGCTTGTGACATGACGTGATATTGACAGTTTTTAAAAATTATATTTATTTTTGTAATACTGAAACAATGACAAAGACAGTTGGATAGCAGAATCAAAACAGGTAAATTAAATTTTTGCAACAGGAGAGGTTTTCATTGAAAGTAGGAAAATACGAACTTTGGCCACCACCATGCGCCATTTTGCCTCTTTTTTTTAAAAAAAAAACATTACGAGGGAACTTAAAACATAAACAAGTAAAACAACACAAAAGGTAGGTTTTGAGCCTCTTTCGAACTACCATCGATTTTGAAAATAACATAAGATCCATCTTTGTCTATCGAGTAGAGCGAGAAATAAAGAGCGGACTGGAAGTCCAATTAAGAACTTGATCCATTGACTTGGCATCTCGTATACATGGTGTCTCGATCATCTTCTTGGATGCAGCGTCACCTTCTTCCCAAAGATTCCTCATTCCTTCTCCAATACCGTCATCTTTGGCATATTCCTCTACCACAAAGGACTGACATAAATGAGGCAAAGACTTTGGTGGAACATGATTAATTTCCCTGTTGTTCTTACCCTCTCTTTACACAAAAGCAAAAGTTTGACAGAGTGTCATGCTCGTAAAACCGAGTTTCTCAATTATGCTCGGAGAACATGCAACTTTGTCAAGGTTGTCAGGACCAGTTGGAACTATCATTTTTACCATGCGCGACTTATCCTCCGTCTCTATCATATTGATCTCCATAGTTCAGCAGAGGATTACTATTGATGTTGGGTACAACGGTCCTGACCACATTCTGGTCGATCAAGTCTTGGATCTTGTGCTTTAAATTGATACAGTCTTCGGTATCATGCCCAACACTGTTGGAATGATATGCACACGTCCTATCGACTCGATAAAATTGAGAGCTGGTATCAACAGGCTAGGGACCAACTGGATGAATAATACCTGCAATATTCAATTACTCAAACAGCTTCACCCGACTTCTGATGAGCGGCATAAAATCCCGAGCAGGTTTTTTCTCAAATCTGGGACGAGGAGGATCATAATGACCTTGTCGAGGCGGAGGCCTTTGATGATGATTTGGGGTGTTTTGACAAAGAGGTGCTTGAGACTTTGGGTCAATCATGTTAACAGTGCCTCCATGATTCGACGGTGAAATACCATTGGCCTTGGAAGTGACAGTTTGAAGAGTGACAATTCTTTGATCAATCAAGTCTTGAATTTTATGCTTAAAATTGATGCAATCCTCAGTGGTATGTCCAGCACCTCCTGAATGGTAAGCACAATGAAGATTGGGCCCGTAAAGCCTGAAATTCACATTGACATTTTTAGGGTCAATTGTTTGTATAAGACCAGCTGCTTCAACCTCTCAAAAGTCGGGTTCGACTTTCAACCAAAGGAGTAAAGACTCGAGAAGGCTTCTTCAAAAATTTCTGACAAGAAAGATTATGATAATTTCGTGCAGATTGAGATACTTGGCGGTAACTTGGACGATTATGGTGAGTAGGTGCTGGTGTTTGGAGATTTGGGTATTGTGGAGCTCGGTAGCTATGATGGGCCTTTGGGTAATTTGGCAATGCAGCTTGGTAACTTGATTGAGCATTTGGGTAATTTGGAAATGGAGTTTGGTAGTTTGATTGAGCATTTGGGAAATTTGGGAATGGAACTTGGTAATTTGATTGAGCATTTGAGAAATTTGGGAATGGAGCTTGGTAATTTGATTGAGCATTTGGGTAATTTGGAAATGGAGCTTGATAATTCGGATGATTTGATGGTGGAGATTGGTAACTTGGTTGGATGGGGTAAGGATTATGTGGATCTAAAGTGTAGTTTTTGGATGGTAAAGGCTTTTGAACATTAAGAGTAGCACGTCTCTTTGATTTTTGGTTCGATTCAAATGAGATAGAAGAAACATCTTTCCTTTTCCTCCTTAATGGTCCTGGGGATTCATCTTGGGGAGTCATTCGGATGATATTTTCGGTGCTAAGACCATCTTCAATAGCTTCACCAATTTTGACTATCTCACTGAACTTCCCTCCTAAAATGAGCAACATCCTGTTGTAGTACTCAGGCTCTTGAATGTGCACGAAGACTTCAATAATTTATTTCTCGGTCATGGGAGGTCTAACCCTTGCGGCCTTTCTTCTCCAACGGTAGGTGTACTCGCGATAGCTTTCAGTATAATTCTGCTTGATTCTCTCCAAAGAGTAGCGATCAGGAATGAATTTTACATTATAACCAAACCTTTCAATAAAGTCTTTAGCCAAAGCGTTCCAACTTGGCTAGTGTTTGATTTTTTTAGAAATAAACCATTCCAAAGCTTCTTCTTTCAGACTTCAACTAAAGAGTCACATAAGCAAAGCCTCATCTTTCCCAACTCCTATGAGTTGATCACAATAAGCCCTCAAATGAGTCAAAAAATTCTCAACTCCACTAAATGTATCAAATTTTGGTACTTTAAAACCTTCTGGAAGCGCCAAATATGGACGACGACACAAATCTTCATAATTGAACCCTACAATGTCTGGAGTGTGTTGAAAGTCTTTTATTGCATTCATGACTTCCTCTCTGATGTTTTGCTCAGCCTTTTCTTTCCTGACCATCCACTCATTTTCTTTTTTCTCAGAATATTCGGGTTCAAAATGTGTGGTAAGAGGAGGGTACGATTCAGGTGATATTGGAAGATTAAATGTGGTTTTTAGAGGTTTGGGTTGAGTGGTAGGTGGGTTTTGGACAATTTGAGTAGGAATTTGATGATTGCGAGGAACATTCTGGAGAATGTTAGTATCTGGATTTTGAGAAGTAGGTGATTTTTGGTGTGAGGAACTAGCATGATGTGGGTTAGGGGTGGTTAAGTCAATGATGAAAGGTTTTGGAACGTAGAGGTGGTTGAATTGTTTGGGAAATGTTCGGACGTTGGATCTGAAGTAGGAAAATAAAGTGGAGGCCTCTCGTTGTCTAGAGTAGGAGTGTTAGCAATGATATCCAGATTCGTCAAATCTCGGGTCTTATTCATCTCCGCCCTCATTTCAGCAATCTCTTGGAATAACTGTGCAATCAACTTGTTCTGTCCATCAATGATAGGGTCATTCACATTAACTTCATTTAATTTAGTATTCTTATCATTTTCACCATTTTTGCCTTGCATTTTGACAAACATTGGTCGGAGAAGGAATCTTTGGGGTCTTTGGACCTCGTGAAGTATGGATGTTCAGCCATTTTCTCAACACAAATCAGTTTTGAGTACTTGACAAAGAAAAACAACTCAAAAGCAAATGTGTTAGTTTGTGTAGATGATGCATTATACAAAATATCACACACAATACTGTAAACACATAAGAGTTGTTTCACTTGAAGATAAACTAGCCAACGTATATAGAAATATGACTTAATAGACAGAAATTTGTCTATTGATTTTAGGATTAATGAATCAAAAATATCGACTTGAGTCAGGACAAAGTCGATTGTATCTTTCATTGTTGTACTTCTTGTTTTTGATTTATATGTAACTCTAATTTGTTTGCAAGAGTTGGGAAAGATAGAATTTCTCAAAAAATGGGGACCGAACCTTGAAAGGCTGCCTATGTATCTCACAAAAGAGAATTCAGGTCTTACGTAGTTCAACCCACTTGATTTTTATTTGTTTTTACTTGAAATGGTGAATCTTTTTTCAGATATGAGAGAATAATTTTTTGAAAAATAAAGTTTGAATTTTATTGAGAAACTAAAGACTCGAAGAGTATTTGGATGTACTTTCGATAGTGACTTGATATTTATGCTTAAGGAGTTCTAGAAAATATTTTTTGCGAATTAGTAGGCTAGAACATCTCCAAATGAAGCAACATAATCACAACAACATTTATAACACAAACAGTTATTGCGCGCTCTAAACAGATATGTGACTCTTTTATGTCAAGGGTAGGCCAAACAATTTGAGGGATGTATACGTCATTTGAAATATTCCATTGCCCCCAAAACCCAAATTTATACAAATTTTATGAATAAAACTAAATGGGGATACATAATTAGGGAAAACAGGATACAAAATAATAAGTCCCACGCAGGGGTACGATTCTAAACTATGCTTCCATGAAAGGTCCTTCCTTCTTCATTTCTTCTCATCTCCGGGTGCCCACATCTTAGAATGTACGAGTAACTTGTGAGCTCTTTCTTTGATTAGAATAAGCTATAATCTACTCCCAACCCCGAGGACAATGACTTTTTAGATGACGTATATATCCTTCAAATTTATACAAATAACTATGATCGCCCATTCAGGCCATGGGCCCTTTTGGACTCAAGGTGGTCTCTCTAATGGGACCGACACTCCTTGGGCGTTGGGTCATCTTAGGCCAATGCGCTACTTTCGGGATTTGGTTTTGCTCTATCTTAGTTTGACTAGGAGTGAGTTTTATTTATAGTGGAAAGGGTGACCCAAGCGGACTACTTAGGCTGGGATAGTTAACGACCGCTGACTATCAAGTAGCCAACTACATTCGTCAGGATTCCCCAAAAAAGATTTGGTTAACGAACGATTGCGAGCCCGCATAATCGTCCTTTAAGTGATAAATAAACTATTGTCGTTTGACGGAGTATGACATGCTATGAAAAATGCAACAGTTGATATAATGCGATAAAGAAACAAATATACAGTTATTTCACGCAGTCAAACAAATTAGTCTTAAGGTTAGAATCCTTCATGTCCCCAGCGGATTCGCCATTTCTGTTTTATTAATTTTCGGGAAAAAAATAGTTTTTGTAAGTTTTTTACTTTTTTAGAGTCGCCACTTAATTTTTAAAGAAAAATTAAGAAAACCTTATTTTCAAAAGATTTAAACAGAAAAATCTAGTGAAAACTTAAAGGGGGTTCGGGGATTCACATTTATATTTTAGGAAGGTTTTACGGTACCTAAAATATTTACTAACTTGCAACTATCCAACAAATAACTTATTTGGCTAAAAGTATTTTTAAATTGAACTTGAATTGATTGATTTATTTGGAATCTTTTCAATAGCAAAATATATTAACCTACCATCTAAGTGAGTCGTTTGATTCGCAAAATTATTGTTTTCAAGTCTGTTTGAAATCGATTGATTCAATTTGAGTTATTAAAATAGAATAGCACCTTGCGGGAAATTTGGATGCCTCGAACCTAAGACTAACAACACATAATCAATAAGTAAACAAGCGACAGATAAGAGAGAGGGAGAGAGAGAGAGAGAGAGAGTTGGGTCCAAATCCGGTATCTGTCCGCCTGGACCGGCATTCGGACCCATTTTATTTTTGGGTTTTAGGCCCATTTTGATTGTACCTGTCCTAAACTAATCAAAAACTAATTAATACTAAACGACAAGGTCTTAGGCCCAAAGATAACAAAATACAAATATGCGAAAGAAAATAAAAATGGGCCTTTGGGCCCAACTCTCCAACTCCGGCCACTTCGAATTCTTCAATCTCTAAACATGTACGCCGATTTGGTGGGCTTGACTCAAGCAAATGAAATTGAGTCTTAATGACTCTCTCGAGATGCAAGGAAGGAGAGTTCATGGCGAACTCGAACGAATTTTACATGCAAGCAAAATAGTAATCATTAGCTAAAAAGGAAGTGATGTAGAACAAATAACAAATTCGACCTAAGAACCTCGCCCGAATAGAGGAAGTAATAAGATCATTATGCCAGAGATAACAAAAATAACAACAATACCAATTGTGCAAAGCAGTGAACAGTAAACAATTAAATAATTTACTAAGTGCGTCTATTCCCAAAAGAACGCATGCATGCTTCAGTTTTTTTTTTAAATATTTTTTCAATAAATAAAAATAACATCTAATTACTAAGCTTTCTTATACTTGAATAAACCAATATAACAATGAGCATACTGAGAAATAATTTGATAAAAATATATACCTCAACTTCTCTGCTACATTCACTATAGATGCTGCCCACGAGCTAAACAAACTTAAGATCCTAGCACAAACTCTAGTCGGCGGCTTAGGCGAAATTAAAAAAGGTGGTCATATTAAATACGCATGAAGTTGGCAGTAACTTTGAAAGAGAAGACACAGACTGAAGTAACCAGAGAATCAGAAAGAAGCACCTGTTCATTTTATGGCAAACTAGACGACAAATACTCAATTTTCTAAGAAGAAACAACAAGCAGGCGTGACGGCACAGAACTGGTTCAAACAAGACACAATATATCTTAAGGCGCTCAAGGACACTTGGAAAATAAGGAACAAGACGAGTTGTTGTGTCTAATAAAATAGATCCAACAATTATTCGACCTTCTTATTAAAAAATAGCTTCGACATTTTGTTCAACATATTCCACAACAAAATAAAAAAAACATACTCAATCGATTCTCCATGGAACGAAGACATTTAAAGACGCTTGAATAGAAAAGATTAGCTATCCAAAATGTTACATTTTTGAGCTACAGGAAAAGAAATAATAAAGGGATACTTGAATCCTAAAAAAAAACCTCAGAAAGGGAAGAAGAACACTAAATCACACAAATTGGCAAGATAAGGGCGATATTTTTTCCTAAAGAAGAGAAGACATTGGCCAACACTTTATCAAGCATACTGAGTCTCATGCTTGCAATAATAAAGAAAAAAATGACAGCAGCTATCCAAACCATAATTTCTCCTATTGTTGCATGTACACCCATCAGTTAAAACATAGCCATAAAACACAGATGAACCATCAAGCTTAAGAGATATTCAAGTTGCGCAAAAGTTACGCCAAAACGATGAACAAATAACTAAGAAGATTGACCCCAAAAGAACGAGAGTCTAATCAAG
The DNA here is from genome assembly GCA_016801875.1 of Solanum sitiens. Taxonomy (NCBI): domain Eukaryota; kingdom Viridiplantae; phylum Streptophyta; class Magnoliopsida; order Solanales; family Solanaceae; genus Solanum; species Solanum sitiens. Next base: position 1,064,052 of record JABWTJ010000070.1, on the reverse strand, counting down.
GAACCAAACCATGAAACATATGATGAAGATGGAAATTTACCTCCTGTGGTGCAGCGAATCGAGACCAAATGAGCAGGGGAGCAGCGACTTCCCACATGGGAGAACTTGCACAGGAACAATAAGCAAAGGATCTGAAAGGAAGATTGGACTTAAACACCAAAGTACTACCTGTCCTAATACTCCTCTCAAGCTTTCTTTTACTCAGTGAAAATTTTCAACTATAACTTCTCTTAATTTCTAGCAATCTTCAGCCAAAATTAAAAGGGAAGCGACAAAAAAAATCCCTCAATTTTTATTTTTATTTTTACGCAAAAGGTTCCACCCACCCCCTCCCCAACAAATAGTAAGAGATATTATATAGAGGGGGGATTAGGGTTAAAGAAAGGGGGGGGGGGGGGGGAAGGGTCAGTAGTTTCCAAAAGACCCATGGTCCCATTTGAAATTCAAATCCCCAAATTCCTTTCACCATTAAAGGGAAACCACTTTTTTTTTGAGATTTTCCCCCATTATGGAAGAGGAAATGGGGAATAGACAGTTTGACTGATTCCAACCGTCCTTTGCTCGACGTGGCGTCCTATCTCACGCTACAAGGGCGTTTTCGCGTGCTCTGTTGAAATTTCAGGATGAAAAAGACATAGAGGGAACATGACAAAGGCGTCTGGTTGCTCTGCGCATTACCTGAGTTGACGCCGTTTGAATGGATGCGTGTTTGGTACATCGGTTGTTGCTTCCATCTACTTCCGTTGTGAATTGCTGATCACGCCGTGTATTAACACGTACAGATGCATTCGTTGGGACTAGAAGTGAAGACGCGATTGGGTCGGGTCAAAAGGAGTAGGCTTAGGTGTCTGAAAACGGGAGTGGGCTGGATAATTGGGTTGGACCTTTTCTGGGAATTGAAAGGAATTGGATTTAGGAATAAGGATTTGGGTGGGCTGAAGGATATAAAGAGTGGGCTTCTGCGGATAAGTCACGATTTGGTCCATTACAGGGTCAAGTGGATTATCAAATTAGCCGAAATGTATTGTAATTGGTCAATTTGATTAAATTTAAAATGAGATGAATTGATACATATTAGTTAACAAGCTTCTTGATTTCAATGGAATGAAATAATTAACTTAATAAATCGAATAAGTCAAAGCTATAAATAATTTAAATTGAACTAATTTAGTTGGACATTTAAATTAAAATAAAATCTTTTTGACACGATTTTCAAATATTTATGAATAAGATCACTAAAATGACTTTGAAAAGTATTCGAACTTTAAAAAAACTAATTATTCTCAATCGTTCGGGAATTAAGAAGCTCATGAATTAATATATATCGGGGAGGGTCAAAATTGGGTGTCAACAACAGGTATCTATACCTTTTCCATGAGTGAAGGGAAATCTCTCATCTTATGACCCTTACCCAAAGCACTCATCCATGCCGGCAAGACACTTACCCAAACATTACTTCCCGCACTTCTCAAACCTAGATTCTTCAAATGAAGAACCATCTCCATTTCCTCCTTGAGAATTTGATTTAAGCACCTTATCCTTTGTTCACCATAAGGGAGCCTTGGTTATAAAACCTTTTCTTAGACATAGGTTGACTTGGTTCATCGGATCGGGATCTCTTCAACTCCTTATTCTTTGTTTCAAGCTTAGCCTCTTTCATAGATTGACCATGCACCATGAGTCTAGAGATGTTCATATCATCATAAAGCATTGATGAACGACACTATTGCTTAACTAGGTCAGATATCCCGATCACAAACCTACTCATCTCATCTCTAGAATTTGACACCAAAGAAGGGGCATACTTAGACAATTGGGTGAATTTCAAGGAATAATCGCTACCTTGCCTAACGTTTATAACTCCTCAACTTTCACCTCCGTCTTCTCATGGGGAAAGTACTTACCAAGGAATTCTTTATTAAACTCTCCCCATTCTAAAGGACCCGCTTCAACTGGCCTATTAGCCTTCCATTGGGAAAACCAAATTTGGGAAACATCTTTCAATTGATAGGAGGTCAACTCTGCCTTCTTCCTCGAAGTTACTCCCATAGCACTCACTACTTATTCTTTGCTTCAATCTTAGCCTCTTCCATAGATTTAGAATGCACCATGATTCTAGAGATGTTAATATCATCATAAAGCATTGTCGAACGACACTCTTGCTTAACTAGGTCGGATATCCTGATCACAGACCTACTCATCTCATATCTAGAGTTTGAAACCAAAGAAGGGACATACTTAGACAATTGGGTGAATTTCAAGGAGTATTTGCACGCTCATGCTACCTTGGCTAAGGTTTATAAACTCCTCAACTTTCACTTTCTCTTCTCACGGGGAAAGTACTTACCAAGGAATGCTTTCGTAAACTCTTTCCATTCTAAAGGACCCACTTCAACCGGTCTATTATCCTTCCATTGGGTAAAAAAGATTTGCGTAACAACTTTCAATTGATAAGAGGCCAACTCTACCTTTTCCCTCGAAGTTATTCCCATAGCACTCACTACTTTATACACCTCATCCACAAACTCTTGGGGATCCTCCCCCACCTTAGAGCCTATGAAAATCGGAGGATTCATCCTCACAAAGTCTCTCAACCTATATGCCATAGTACCCTCATTGGCATTCACTTTTGGCCCATCTTCTCTATTTGCTTAGGCCGTCATAGCTTGAGCTTGAGTTGTGACGGCTTGAGCTTGAGCTTGAGCCGTGATGTGAGGCCATAAATACATATTTTTAATCATTATTTGACTCACATTTATTATTTATATTTGTCATTTTTGAGCATGAATTTTATGAATTGTGCTAAATAATGTATTTTATTTGTAGGATTAAGTTAATGGAAAAATAAAGAAGTTTGGAGCTAAAACGAATAAAAGATGGAAGATTATTGAAGGAAATCAAGCAGGCAGCTTAATAAATAAATTTAATATAATAATGTATAAAATATAAAGTTGTAAAGTAAAAGGAAGATACCTCCACATGGCAGTAGCTGAAGAAACCTTCATATTCTAGAAGTCGTGCAGATTTGAGGCGGTGCACTACCTCACGCGTACAACGGCGGAATTCAATTCCGTTAAGGTTTTGAGTTTCTAACTTATTTTGGACTCAATTATTTTATTTAGAATTTTTTACATCTATAAATAGTCCTTAGGATTAATTATAGATGAATGGAGAGGAGGAGAAAAATATAGGTCATCAAGAGAAAAGCCGTCAACACTTTTTAGGATTCTTTTTCTTCTTTTTCTTTTCTTAGACATTAGTAGATAAAACGCTTGTTCTGGGGCAATTGATTTTTTGGTTGTCAACACAAGTTACTTCTATATTCTTGTTATACTATTTTATGCTTGCGCACCATAAGATAAATCTAGTATCTAATCTTAATATCAACCCGAGGAGAAGTTAGATAGACTAGAGGATATAGAGAGATTGATCGACCCATTAAATTGAGGTAATTTTTATTCAAGAGTGACGCCCGGACGAACAATTCGCTTAGTTACAAAATAGGATGAAATATGCTCACCAATTAGTTTACTTATCACCGCTGAACGGTGTAGTTAGATATCTAATTGGAGTAGGCGATGAGAGGTGTGTAGCCCGATTCATACAATTAACCCTATAAACTTGTAACTTGACAACCAAAATTAGTTCTAAGCCAAAAATATAATACATGAAATTCAATATATGCTGCAGCCCTGGAATTTTCCAACTATTGTAAGTAATATTATTGTTTTGTTCTTGCATTCTTTTCTTTTAGCACTCTTAAATAAATAATTAGACTAGTATAATTTAGTAAAAATAGTTAATTGACAAGTCCTTTGGGATCGATAATCTGGTTCTTTTAAGATCCACTATATTATTTGCGCGAACCACGTACACTTGCGTGCGCAATTGGGAGCAACAAGTTTTTGGCGCCGCTGCCTGGGACTTAGAAACTAACTATTCTTCTTTTTTACTTCGTTTTCTTTTTTTAATTAGTTTTTTTCCCAACCATCATTATTTCTTTTCTTTATTTGAATAATTTGGTACTCTTATTGATATGGATGATTGGAATAAATTGTGGTTGGGTGATGAAGTCCTTTATGTCATATATGTGGTCGTCAGTATATTCATTGGAATGGTTGTCATAAAATTTGTTCCCTTCCCCGAATCCCAATATGATTCTTATGTTATTTGTGATGTTGGTAGGGGCGATGAAGCAGAGAACGCAAAATAAGAGGCGCTTGAATGTGCAAACATGTTGGACAAGGTTAATTCAAAAATTACCGAAAAAATATTTGAATGCACAGAAGAGCACAAAAATGGAATTACTATATAAGTTTGATGTTCTTCAACAAGAAATCACAATTCAAGCTGAATTATAAGAGATTGGAGCCCAACAAGGAGAAAGTTATGGAGAAAGAGAGGTAGTGAGCCAATATTGGATACACGGACAAATTCAACTCCTAAAGATTGAAAAGTCTTTCCGTGATCAACTGACATACATGACAACCCAACTAATCTAAGAAAGAGTTGAGATCACACAAGAAATAGATAGATTTGGCTCAGATACTCATGACTTAGATTCTCACTTGACAAAAAAATTGAGGCGTCTGAAGCCCAATTACCAATTGTTGTGTATTATGACCAACTAATGGAGAAAAAAAAGGAATTTCAACCATTCAACTATACTTTATTCCTTAATATCGATGTTGAGAAAGAGTATAAAAGTGAGAATGTTGTAAATAATGTTTCTTTGGAGTTGAGGCAACTTGAATCTCAATCAAAACACTTTTCTATAAAATCTGAACTAATGGATGAGTGTATTGATGAGGAACAAGGCTCCTACATTCTAAAGTTTTTTAGTCCACGTAGACAAAACGACATTCCTCACTAAAGGGCCATGAAGTGTAAGATGTGACATATATTACTTGGTTCATTTATCTTTATACCACCACCCCTTGAGAGGAGTAGAAATATAGATGCAAGTTAGGGGTAAAATTCATAAGTTCAAAGTGGAAAGAGAAATGGTGAATTTATTTGTGTCGTGCCGCGACATTAAATTAAGCGCTTATTGGAAGGCAACTCAATTTATAGTGTAACTTCTTATTTTTATTTTTATTTTTTATTATTAGCATTATTTGTTTGTGTTGTTCTTACAGATTTTAGAGAAGTCTGAGTATCCAAATTTTGAAGATAAGGAGCACATTGGAGCTTAAGTGTGGGGTGCGTACGACCCTTGATGAAAATAAAGAGAACATGCTACTAGCTAGGCCTAAAAGGCGTCAGGGAGTTTTTCTTACCTTGTTCTTAATTTTATTTGATGCTTTGGGTACATAGCATCTTTTTTAAGTGTGAGTGGAAGAATAAATTCCTAGTTTTTATTGTTTTATTGAGTTTTTTATTTTTTTATGATGGGTTCATTGACTTTTATTTTCAGTTCTTTTCCTGAGGATAATCCCTTTGAACCGAGTGTCTTTTATTTTTTTAGGAATAAGTTTTTTTATTTATTTATTTTAGAGAAAAGAAAGGACTCTTTTGAGTGATGCGATACTTGCTATTTAGGTCTAATTTTTTTAATAGTACTTTCTTGTGAATGCTTGATTGATAAGGAAATTGCAGACTCTTTGACACCTAAGCTCATGGTTGTTACTTTGTATATAACTTTTTTGGTAGTTTTTTAGGATCCTGTCTCTCTTAGAAGTGGAATTAATTTATTTTGATTGATACTTGTGTCATGTGTTGTGAGATTTTGTTTATTCCATGTTTTGCATCTTAGTCTAGAGCTTGCCCTGCATGTTTTTGAAGAGAAATAAAAAGTGTTGTTTTGTTAAGGAGATGATAATAGTCTTTCTTTGATTTGTCTAGTAAATTTTAGACTTTTTAGATATTATATCACTAGTTAACCTTTTTGAGCCTATAGCCTTTTGTTGGTAGTCATATTTTTCCCTGACTATTTTGTTGAATCCCTAGTTTTTTCTTCCTTGAGCATTATAGCATAGACTTATTCTAATTATCAATTCTGAGAAAAAGGATAATTGAGTGAAACGCTAATCAAGGATAGCTACAAAGTGCTTGAAAGCTCTCTTTAAAGAATTGTGATGTCAAAAAAAAAGGATGAACAAAAAAAAGTTATCTTGATGATGGCCCTGGTCCTTCCAAGACATCGTGCACCTTAGCGCATGTAAAATACATAAGTTAAGGGTGGCTATTATGAAGGAAAAATTCTCAAAAAAAAATAAAAAATGATTGAAACAATCTTGAGATGATGAGAAATTACTTGTGAAATAATTGTTGAGAGAGGGCTGAAAATATAGAGAAGAAAATAATGGGCGATGAAGCTTAAAATTGCAAAGTGCTTAAGGAAGTGTAAGCCACTATTATATAGTTTTCCAACCCGTCCCCTAGCCTACAATACAACTCTTTAAATTCCTATTTGATTTTGTTCAAGCATGCTTAAATCAGTGGATATGTACATAATGGGCAAGCCTATGGTTCTTTGTGCGTACATGTGAATTTTATTTGTAAGTGTGAGAGTTTTCTCTTTGATGTTAGTCCTTAATTTATATTCAATCTTTTGAATTGAGTGTGTGGACTATTTCTTTTTGTGAGGGCACTTGTTTCGTGATGGATATGTGATTTTATTAACTTTCTTTGATGAGAGTTGGTGAGCAAGCTTAAATTTGATGAGTTCAAAGTCTTTCCTTGAGGTTAGGAGGTTAGAGATTGTTGTTTATTTGTATGTCTTGCATAATGATTGAGAATTGTACTTGATGTTTTGAAATTGGTTTATGGCCTAGTTGTTTGTATTAACAAAAGTGATGATATTCTTGTTTTGATTAAATTGAGATGAGTAATGCTTGCTCGAGGACGAGTAAAACTTTAAGTGTGGGGTGTTGATGTGAGGCCAAAAATACATATTTTTAATCATTATTTGCCTCACATTTATTATTTATATTTGTACTTTTTGAGCATGAATTCTATGAATTGTGCTAACTAATGTATTTTAATTGTAGGATTAAATTAATGGAAAAATAAAGAAGTTTGGAGTTAAAATGAATTAAAGATGAAAGATTATTGAAGGAAATCAAGAAGGCAGCTTAATGAATTAAATTTAATATAGTAATGTATAATATATAAAGTTGCAAAGTTAAAGAAGATACCTCCACGTGGTAGCAGCTGAAGAAACCTTCATATTGTTGAAGTTGTGCAGATTTGAGGCGGTGCATTGCCTTACGCGTACAACGGCGGAATTCAATTCCGTTAAGGTTTTGAGTTTCTAATTTATGTTGGACTCAATTATTTTATTTAGGGTTTTTTATATCGATAAATAGTCCGTAGGATCATTATAGATGAATGGAGAGGAGGAGAAAAATATTGGTCATCAAGAGAAAAGTTGTCAACACTTTTTAGGGTTCTTTCTCTTTTCTTAGACATTAGTAGCTAAAACCCTTGTTCTGGGGTTTTGTACCTATGAATTAAATGTTGAATATTATTGGTTATGAATTGATTTTTCGGTTGTCAACACAAGTTACTTTTATATTCTTGTTTTACTATTTATGCTTGCGCACCATAAGATAAATCTAGTGTCTAATCTTAAAATCGACCTGAGAAGAGGTTAGATAGACCAGGGATATAGAGAGATTGATCGAACCATTAAATTGAGGTGATTTGTGTTCAGGAGTGACGCCCGGACGAACAACTTGCTTAGTTACGAAATAGGATAAAATATAAATGCTAGTCAATTAGCTTACTTATCCCCGCTCAACAATTTAGTTAGATATCTAATTGGAGCAGGTGAGTAGCCCGACTCATACATTAACCCTATAAACCAGTAACTTGACAATCGAAATTAGTTCTAAGCAAAAAATATGATACATGGAATCCAATATATGTTGCAGCCCTGAGATTTTCCAACTATTGTAAGTAATTTCATTGTTTTGTTCTTGCATTCTTTTCTTTTGGCACTCTTAAATAAACAATTAGACTACTATAATTTAGTAAAAATAGTTAATTGACAAGTCCCTTGGGATCGATAATCTGGTTCTTTTAAGAGACACTATATTACTTGCGCGACCACGTACATTTGTGTATGCAATTGGGAGCAACAAGTCGTCATGGCTTGACTTATTAATAGCATATTAGCCCTAAGTTCCTCTTGAGTCACATCTACCGGGGATATTGGGACCTTCTCATCTTGAGGAGATTGTCCATATTGGGGACCTTGGGGAGGAACTCCCTCATTCACAATCTCTTCGTCCACTCTCCTTGCAGGTGTTCCACTCGTTTTCATATCCTATAAACACAAGACGAGGATTAGAAAAGAGACACTTAGAACTCAATTCTAAGGCACAACTTCAAGAATATGAAAGAAGTGTAACTTTTACTCTCGCTCATAAATGTGTCGAAACACTCTACTAGATGTGGCATGTGAAACTTTGAACCCTAAAACCATTTCAAAACCTTATGCTCTAATACCAAGTTTGTCACGACTCGAGAGCACCCCTAGTCGTAACACGGCGTATTCGACCTCAAAGAGGTCTTGTACAAGCCCTTAGCATTCATTCATCACATAGACATAAAAATAGTGTGAAATTAAAAGTTTTCTCAATAAAGTCAACAAGTGGAAATCTCATTTACAAAACGTCGAAAATACTAAGTCTCAACGTAGCCATTCTAAACATGATATCAACTTCATAGAGACACGACCCTTTACAATTTGAAGAAAACTAATAGAAGTCTATTACATGAATTGAAAGAAACTCCTAATATAAGTATCCTCGAATCTTTGCGAACATACCAAAGCTTGGGATAACAACTCCAAGCACTTCACTCAAGAATGGATCCTTTAGTCACCACCATCTACACTTTGTGTAAAAGGATGAAGAAGAATGGTGTTAGTACAAATATGCACTAAGTATGATGGCCATACGATAACATGCTAGATAAGGACATATAGTTGGAAACCATGCACTTATGAAATTCAATCATAACCAACATATAAGTCATTTATGACATTAGAGACATATTCAACACATATAGACCATTACCTTTACTTTACCTCTTCACCTCAAGTAACCCCCAAGCATCACTTTGTGCAATGTGTGGATAATGTCCCATACCACCATCCACACCTAAGCAACACCCTAAGGTCACCCAAGCTGGACCTTCATACTATCCTCTTTCACATGACCATGTTCATTCATAAATACATAACACACTATAAGCCATAATCCTCATTTAAGAACCATTATCTAAGATAACCCCAAGTCGCACTAGTGCAATGTGCAAGTAGCATCTCATACTACCACTCACACCAAGCGTTATTTAAAATTCACCTTAGACTAGTCACATCACATTGAACAAATCATAACACATTCATTAACATTAGACATAAGACCAACATGCTTCAATATCATCATATAAGACCTCATTCATTCATTGTCATCATAAGGACACACCAAGACGCCCTTCAAATGTCTACTTGTGCAACGCATAGATGGCGTCTCATTCCACTACCTACCCTAAGTAATACACCCTTAAGAAGACCTAGTTCATTACATTCTTTTGTGGGGGTAAGCCTTAACCGACATAGACCATGAGAGCTTAACATGGAATCACGATAGTAACCCTTACCGGATGAGGGATCCCCACTTGCATAAGGTAGGGTCATTCTTTCTAGCTAAAGTGGAAATCCACTAGCTATAGACCTGTGTGGGCGCAAAGTTATGGGATAGGGAGATTTTTACAAGATACCTCGCCTCAACTAACATGAGGGATCCATCTAAAGAGATTGCTACTATGTACCCCGCCTCAACTCACGATAGAGTACTCATCTCTATCATATCTTCTCGGTGCTTAGCATCAATCCCCGCGTAGTATTAGACTTTCATTACATTCATTTATTATACGTTAAAGGATTGCTACTAAATACCCCGCCACAACTAATGTGAGGATATTCATCCCAACCTATCATTCATTCATTGGAAAGCTCTTAGGAATATTGATATTGTACTAGACACCTCACCTTTACTCACGGGGAAGAATCCATCCCAAAATCCCTCATTCATTCATTAGAGTACAATTGAGAAAACCTTTCAATAGACTCATATTCATTAGATTATCATTAGCTTCATTCATTCACTCATGTGTGTGCACATATGTGAGAAAGAATTTCACATAAACACCATCACTCATGACATTATCTTCTAAATATGATCATACTAATTCATCATGATCCACACGCACATATACTTCACATTCACATTATACTCTAGTAACCATCCTATCTTCAAGAACCACATACATAACTTTATAATGCACCTTCCTACTCATACATCATATCATTACTTCACTAAATCATCTAATGTCTTCAAGACCATAATCACAACACATATAGCAAATAAGCATATCCACCATAATTGGATCAAACCATCCAAGACCAATTCCAATATTAACAAGAAGCTAGGTTAACTTACCAATCTCCAAAGCCATAATCATCATAACTCAATTCTCCAATAATTCATCATCAATAGATATAGATAACCATAGGAACCAATAATACAATTCAATCTAGGCATAATTCTATCAACATGTAACCCTAATCACAATACCCACTTCACAAGACCATTTAGAAGTTTAGGAATATCATAGGTTCTTCAAGGAATTTCATGTAAATCATCATAAAAACGTTAATAAATCATTAATTTATTAATCAATGCCTTTTAAAACAATTTGTCAATGAACCCATGCTTAGAATAGAAATTGAGATTTTTTATCATTGAAACACTTCTGAAAACCTTTGACCGGACTTCTTGAATGAGAGGTTATTCAAGAATGAAGGATCACCATACCTCACTAGTAGAAAGCCCGCGAAAATTGAAGAAGAAAGCACTTGAAATATCCTTATCTAGCTTTAATTTGACCTTGGTCTTCAATGGTGTTCTAGAGAGAATCTATTTTGGGAGGGAAGGGTTTGATTTTGATGTTTTTGTCTGAGAGAGGGTTTAACTGTTCTAATATACTTAAAATACCTAAAAGAAACTAAAAATAACTGTCCATGACTTAATTGGAACGTGAGGTGAATTGCTAAATTCACCCCTTACTTGGTCGAATCACTTGACAGACTGTAGGTGAGGACTTACGAGCCACCACCTACGGATCGTAGGTGGTTTGAAGGCTCCATGCTGCATGGTCTTGGAGATGGTCAGAGACTTGGGCATGGGATCTAAGGATCCCTAGGCTAAGTCTCGACTTACGGAGGGGGTCGACGCTCTGTCACTTAAGCTATTGGTCATAGGTCATCCAATTTTGGCCGTTTTGGGGTTTAAGTTATGGGTCCTCCTCAAGGACCCTTAGGTTGGTCCTTGGGGAGTCGTACCTGGACTTTTATCCCTAATCTTGAACATCAAGGTACTAGGGTCACTCCCACTGAGTTTAGACTCCATACGACTCACCAATTTAAGGATAACACACTAGAACACACTAGCACACAAACGACTAGTTTTCGAACGTCTTGGTCGTCCCTTGATGTTTGACCTCAAAACTCTTTAAACCCAACTTCAAAAGTTATTTCTCATTATTTTAACAAGTTATTTACTCATAGAGCACATGTGAAGCTTTAGTGCATCCTATTTCATATTTAGGGTTATTACAATCCTTAGGAAATATCATCAAACAATGAATATGTAATCAATTTGTATTCTCAATCTAAGCATATTTATGTTTGCACTTTATGAATATGTGCTCACAATTCAACTTTTATTGGCTATCCGCCTTAGCAAATCATTTTTTTCCATAAAAATTTTGACAAAATATCTTTTGCAGCTTGTAGGGTAATCTGGTAATTTTAATTGACATGGAATGACATTATTGGTCAGTAGAAATTATGTTGGACTGTAGTATATTTTTGTTGAATGTTATGACTAAATTACCCAAAATTTCTTAAATAGCTTTTGCCACTAATTCTTTCTTTTACTTTTTTTCCCTTTCACTAACACGTGGTACTGTAAGAATCTTCCTGTAAAAGGAAATTATATTTTTATTGGATGGTTACTCAAAGAATATTATTACAAATTATATTAATAACTCTTAGAATTATATAAATTCTACATAATTAGGCTAAAGAAAATAATGTATATTATTTAACATGCCATGAAACTAGTATAAATCACAATAATAATCATTGTAAGAACATATACAAATTTTAAGTTACTCTCAAAATTATGTTAGTGCAACATAAAATGAAATACAAGGAGCAACATACATTATTTACATATAAGATATGATAAATTTCAAATAACTAAAAATATTTGTTTGACCCTCAAAAATCTATCAGTATCATAAAAATTGAGTATTATCAGTATCATAAAAATTGAGATAGAATACTCAAAAATCTATCAATATCATAAAAATTGAGATAGAATATGTAACATAACAACTTAAAATATTTGATTAACTTTAAAAAATCTATTAGTATCATAAAAATTGAGATAGAATAAGTAACATTTATTATTTCGAATGACATAAAAAGTATTATAATTCATAATGATTAACAAATTTAAAATTTAAAAGTGATATAAAAAATTAGGTCGACTTTTGAATTCTATCAGTGTGATATAAATTGAGACATAGGTAGTAATAAGGCTGGGCAACGGAGCGGGATGTACCGGTACCATTCCGGTTCGTTCCAGTTTGGTTGCCTACGGAACGAAAGGGGACATCCTCAACTGGGACACGGAACGGAATGGAACCGAGGTTTGGTACCGGTGTATTTATCCTGGTTTATTCCGATTCCGGTCCGGTCGGTCCGATTCCGATTAATTAATATTTATTAATTATTTTATATTATATATTTATAAATTATAATTTATATTTTATATTAAATAATAAATACTACCCCAAGTAACTCAACTACCCCCTATTAGTATTACATTCGAGACTTAGTTGAAACAGAACCCTTCTTAGAAGGTGGTTGTGTAAACTATGCACTCGACTAATAGTTGTAAATTGAAATTGAAATTGTAATTTGTAATACAAATTTAAATAAATTAAATTGATATTTTTTAATTTGTGTAATTATTTTATCCTTATTTTTAATTAATTTTTTAAAATTACCAATTTAATTTATTTAAATTACAAGTTATAAATATAACTTATAAATTATAACATATCAATAATTAATAATCAATAACTTGTAAAGCTTAAAAGTTAAATCTTGAAAACTTAATTAGACTTAACTTGCAAACTTAATAAGTAAAAAATTTTAAAAAAATATCTCTAAAATAAACTTAAGTAAAAAAATACATTATAATATAAAAACTATTAATTTAAACTTAGAAAAATAATAAAAATATTCATATTTTCGTAATTCATAAAAATCATTTTTTGAAATAACTAGATATGTCATCCCGTCCCATCTCGTTCCATTCCGGTCCGTTTTGGTCCGTTCCGGTTCCATCCCGATATATAGTGGGATGGGAAGGAACCGAGTATTCATCCCGGTGATTCTGGTCCGGTTCTTCCCGATACCGATCAACTCATCTCGTTCTGTTTCGGTACCGATTTGTTCCGGTCCGTTGCCCATTGTTAGGTAGTAACATATATTTATTAAAAGTTGTGGGAAAATGTACAAGCACCCCCTCATGACATGTGGACCCAGTGTGTGTTGACATTTTTTTTCAAACTAGTGCCACGTAGGTCGAAAAGGGGTAGAAAATTATTTATAAAATAAGTTCAGGGGGGTAATAGCACCTGAGTGTAGTATAAGTGTGTCTCCGAAATTTCGGGCATAGGTTGAAGGGGTACTTATGCATTTTTCCAAAAGTTGTGTTTGAAGTATATATTGTTCCCTCTGTTTCAATTTATGTGACACTTTTGTTTCTAAGACTCAAATATTTTAAGTTTGACCGGTAATTTTCGCATGGAATCTTCAAATTTTTTTAAATGAAAGTTAAATATTTGTAAACTATGTAAAAAATGTTATAAGTCACAATAATTTATAATTTAAAATATTTAAATGATTAATAAAAATTTTACCATAAAAAATAAATTTATTTAAATTTCAAAATTTGAAAAGGTCCACATAAAATGGGACGAAAAAAATATAAAATACATACAGTAATTAATGATTTAAAATATCTAAAAATCATATTAAAAGTTTGAGAACTATTAAAATTCTATTTATATCATATAAAATAAAGAAATGATATATATTGGGTTCGTGCTAGCATGGGTGCGTGTTTTCTAGTGTATATTTATGTAGGTGATTCCCAAAAATAAGGAAGAAACAATTAAACTTAAAGTCCTTTATTTAAGGAAATAATTTTTAAGAGTAAACTAACCTGCACATCAATTGTCACAACTCAAAAATAGATGTGATGATACTTGTCTTATTCCACCAAAACTAGTTAGCATAAAACTCAACCATGTCGATAAAGTGCGAAAATAAAATAAAAATAAAATTCCAATAACAATTACTAATACGAATAACAAGTCAACTTGATTAAATCTCCAAAACTTGGTTGTCACGTGCACAAACCTATAATGTAAATGTTAGAATTGAAATAAAATATGCAAGTCTCAAATGACGTTGTCTTTCAAGTGAAACAAAATTATAAACAGGAGTAAGAAGGTTGCCGAGATGACAAACAAATACTTCACAAATCTCCACAGGAAGGCTCAGAAAAGAATAGAATAGAAGGTATCACGAAGATCCGGCCTAGTAACCTACAAAAATGTAGGAGCAAGAGGTGAGTACAAAACCACACGATACTCAGCAGATAAACTTCTAAAAACATGTTAAGAGAATAGAATACGGGTATACCTTACACCCAACCGAACCTCCATAACTACCTACATAAAATCAGCCCAACCTAATAGTTCACAATTTACATAGCACACATCTCAACAATAATACTCTACCAGATTTTAACTACTTAACTTATCAATAAAAATAAATTTAATTAAATTTTTATATTTAAATTTTGAAGAGTAGTTAATTCTATTAATTGTAGAGATAAAATGGTTACAATTATTCCTATCCCTATCATTCTTAACACTAAATTGAAACTATATTTTTTTTTAATCCTGAAAAACAATTATAGGAAAAATCACCCCATATATATATACATATATACATATACATATATACATATACATATATACATATATATATATATATATATATATATATATATATATATATAATTATAGAATCTACCATAATTATCTCTTCCACATTTCTTGTTCCTTTTTTACCATTACGCGTCAAACCCACACCCCTCATGTCACCATGCTTGTTCTACCACATTCAAAAATTATCAATTGATCTTTCACATCTTCAATCATCTTCCACACAAACCGTTTATACATCTCAATATCACATATTCAATCATAAATCTTCATTCTACAATCAAACGAAACGACAAATTTATAATACTAAGAATCAAGTTTCTAAGATTTTTCGACAAAACATGTCGAAGAAACAAGAGCATACTCCTAGAAAGAGCCCGAGATTAATAAAAGTGAGTTCTATTATTGAAATAGAGGCTCCAACCTTTAACATATTGATTCAAATGTCGCCACCCAACAAGAATGTAAAGTCGGTGAAAAAAGATTCTCAAAAGAAGAAGCATACTACCAAAAAGGAGAAGAAAAGTGAAGCAAAGAGAATTGCAAGTCCTACAAATCAAAAGGGACAAAAGAGGAAGGGGAAAATGATGGAACCCCCTTCTGATTCGAACTCAGATTTTGTAAGCGAGAATTTTTTTTAAAAAAACAACAACAACAAATGTCGACATGGGACAGTCATCAGAACCCTCCAAAAGAAGAGCAACAAGGAAGGAGAACTCGGAAATCCCAATATCAAAAAGAGCAAAAACGTGATTAGGGTAAATATTCTATTTAATTTATTCTCAATTATTCAATTTAGTAGTTTTTTTTTTTTTAAAATAATTATTTTGCATATTATTTTTTTGCATGAATTTTGTTTTAATGTTGGCATGAAATTGATGTGATATTATATATATATACATATATATATATATATATATATATATATATACTATCATGAAATTGATTTTAATTTGGTTATTCTTTTTATAAAAAATAGTATAAATTAGTGTTTCAATTAGTTGCATTGACTGTAGTTGTAAAATGATACACCTTTTAGCACGAAAGTTTATTTCCAAACACTCTCATTATAACATTAGATACAAATCAATGAGCATCAATCACTAACAATATATTTAATCTTAATGTCATTAATAGTAGCATTTATTTCAAGTTACGAAGTTATCACGTTTACTAGCCCATTACATAGGCTGAAAGATTCATAAATAATTTCCTCTATATGAAAATCAACATATTTTTTCTGTTCCATAAAAAAATTGTTGTGTCAGTCTTACATAATACAAAAGAAAAAAAATACATGTGTTATATTTGTATACAAACTTTATACCATTCTTATTGACACATTTCGTTTATATTTTTACTCAATAGTCATCAATTATTCATACAAATATCACACCAATGGAATATCAAAATAATCCTAGCTTATAAATATTAATTAAATTTTTTTAATTAAACCGTATACCAAATTCATTACATTATTATTATCAAATTACATTCCATAGTAACGTCAAAAAAAAAAAAATCATTCAAATTAGAAATCATACCATGCAACATTATAGAATAGAGTAAACATATTTCATACATTTTTTTGGCACACTTTCCTTACATATATCATGCTAACATTATTAGTGTTTCACCCCAAAAGTCATAATTTATTTGACAGTAAAATCATGTCAATATAATACAAACATAATGATAATTTTAACAATTAATTTTTAATTATTAAGTAAACAGTATACACATTTCATTCAAATATAATTTCAAAATCGTACAAAAAATGATATAAATAATATATCAATTACAAATAAATTTATTTAACTTTCTTTCTTACTAAAAATCTTACATTAAAAAAAACAGTTCAAACTAAATCTTGTCACGACCCAAAAATGGACGTGATGACACTCGTCTTATCCCACCAAGACAAGTCAGCTTAAAACTCAAAACCATTATATTAAAATGCGGAAATTTTATAATAAGCTCAAAAATACCCCCAAAATCTTATTGTCACGTGTACAAGTCTCTAAAGTATTACAATTGAATCAAAAGAAAATATAAGTCTCATATGACGTTGTTTCTAGAGTAGAACAAGATCATAAACAGGAGTAAGAAGGTCTGCTGAGATGACAAACAACTACCTCACAAATCTCCAAGAAGCCTCGAAAACAAAGAGAATATATTACAAATGTTCGGGCTAGTAACCTAAAAAAAAAATTGTAGAAGCAAGGGGTGAGTACCAAACCACACGGTACTCAGCAAGTAAACCTCTAAACACAAGCTAAGGGGATGAAATGCGGGTACTCCTATCACCCCAACCGAACCTCCACAACTACAAACTGCATAAAAATCAGTCCAACCTAACAACTCACAGTTTACAGCGCACATAGTTCAACAACAATACTTAGGCAAATTACATATCCTCAATAGCAACACTTTGAAAAATCACATGTCCTCAACAACAACACTTTAACAAATTACATATCCTCAACAACGACACTTTAACAAATTACATGTTCTCAACAACAACACTTTAATAGATTACATGTCCTCAACAACAATACTTCAACAAATTACATATCCTCAACAATAAGCTCAGTATTCATCAATCACCAATTCCACAGAAAGGCATTCACAAGATCAGTAAAACACAACATCAAGTTCACTAATGATAAGTATGTGCAATGCAATGGAATGCAATGTCAAGTATAATGATGCATGTCTGACCTAGTGATACACACCCGCTGTCTCTCAGTTCGGGACCCATGGGGGACATACATGTCCATGCATCTGTCGCGGTGCACGACACGACCCTCGATAATATTAACCATCGCGGCGCGCGATACGTCTCTCGAAATATAGTATCCATCGCGGCGCGTGATACGTCCCTCGAAATGGTACATTATCTTTAAGTTCTCATTCTTTCTCAATGCACATAACACTTGTCACAACCATATCTCAGAATAATGCAAATGACATGTTCACATAAATAATGAGGAGATGGTCGTGTTCATAACATTGCACAATTCATAGTAACACAAACATGATATCACCTCAACAATGATTCAACAAGTCTTCAAACCTTTCTCAACACATCACACATAAACAATTAATCACGTTGCCTTTTGTTACCCATTTTTCATCATTAGAATTAATCAATGTAGACAGTCAATCCATCACCAAGTCCCATTACTCCCAAACATATACCACAAGGAAAATACACGCATTTCATACACTTAACAAGAGTTTAGAAATTCACTTGTCTTAAATAGTCGAACAATCACTCCGCGACTTGATCCTTCCCTTTTCGTTGAACTTCCAACTCAAAGCGATCTATTCAAACAAGTAATCACACTAAGATTTTGAAATTAACAACACTCATATCACTATGTGTCTAGTTTAGACCCAAAAACTCACCCGATTCTATAATCAAGTTCTTATGTCTTGGTGCCAATTAACATTTCAACTCTCATGTTTTTCAAATTTCAAGCTTAGGGTTAAATTTCCATTTCTCCAAATATCTAAAAAATTATTAAGAACTAATGAAACAATAACACATCAACTTATTATAGTCAACAATACCCAGATTCTATGCACCCTAAAATATTCCAAATAATTAGAACACCCATGACCGTAACTTTAAAGCATAGATACCGGTCATAATTGTTTGTTACTTTTCCAATCAAAATTTTCATAACATAACTCAATACGTATAATCACTTCCATCATTAAAATTGCATGATCTTCCTATTTTTTTAGAAAAATATTGTTCATGTATACAGTGACAACTTCGTCAATTTTTAATTTCCTTTTAATTTCAATTATAATAATAATATAATAATACTAACAAGGATATACTCACCCACATCTAATGAATCAGTTATTCGAACTTCTACATAATAAAATAATAGTTTAGTATATAATGACCTCTATGCATAATCAGAAGTTCATATATTAAGATAAATTATACACGGTTTTAACCTAAAATCTACTCTTGATTACATAACAAAATTAATACAAAGGATAAGAATAATTACCTTGACGCCTTAAGATGAACCTATCAAATTTTCTCCTCCTTTTTCTTTTTCTTTTTTCTCCCTTCCTTTTCTTTTCTTCTTCTGCGTATTTTTTTTTTCTGTTCGTTCTTTTTCTTCAACGTAGCTGCCTGAGGCTTTTGACCTTTTAGGGCACTTTGCCCTTTTATTATTATTATTATTATTTTATTTATTTATTTAATTTTCTTTTCTATTTTTTTCCTTTTTTTTATTATTATTAGCAACAAAATAATCCTTTATTAAACCTGAGAATCATGTCAGACACAGTCATAAATTATTGATAAAAACTATTAAAAAGGGGTTAACTCAGAAAATGGATAAAATTTATAAAACGACTAAGAAGGTCGTTACATTATTCACCACTAAAATACATGTTCGTCCTCGAACATAAAGAAGAAGAACAAGGAAGAAGAATCAACATGACCAAAAACATGAGGTATGATTTTTAAAGTCGTGCTCATCTCTCCACGCAAGTTCCTTCTTAAAACCATTTCATCAAGATCAACTACTAAGAAATGAACTTTCGAATAAAACTTTGGAAGATCTATATATATCAAGAGTGATTATCAAGCCATAAACTAACCCATGAACTCAATCTAAATTGAAACCTATTAGACGATAACACTACCATCATGACGAGTCTTTTCTTATATAACCAAGATAACATTGTGAATCGATACCGGCTATAACCAGAAGTGAACTTTAACCAACCACCACACTCAGAATGCACAACCATCACATGTCTTATCAAGATTTCGTTTCCACAACACAATTTTTCCACGAACTTAAGTTATAAACATATGATCTTTAGACATCGGATACTCACCCAAAGAGGATCAAACTTATCTAACCCAATGAAAGAAATGATTAAGTAAACATCCAAAAATATGATACACTCCAAAATGCAGAATCTCTAACAACACTTTTAGAAAATTGTAACTCTTCATATATAGTAGCTCTTATATAAGTTCTAATAAGCAAGATTGTTCGTGTAGAATCACTACTATACTTCAGCTATCCCAAACAACACCAGATCTTCCAGAATGAACAAGTCTAACCAAGGATGCCATCTTACCAGGAGGACACTCACAGGATCGGTACACCCGATCCACCACTA
Organism: Solanum sitiens; assembly: GCA_016801875.1. Lineage (NCBI taxonomy): Eukaryota > Viridiplantae > Streptophyta > Magnoliopsida > Solanales > Solanaceae > Solanum > Solanum sitiens. The sequence goes on along the minus strand of JABWTJ010000070.1, from coordinate 1,043,778 downwards.
GGAATTCACCCATTGATATGAAAACATTTGTGAGTGTAGAGCGAACCACACTCCAAATCATATCCAAAACAAAGTAGATGGTCATATAAAAGTATACAGAACCACAGTCGAATTACACTAGATTCTTCTCCCATAGTGACCATACCAAACATTTTCTTTCATATGACTCCATCTCTTTAATATTCTAGTTATCGACAATCACCAATCTAGTCCCGATTATAATTACTCACAAATTTGTTTTATTGAACCACATATGTTCTTCACAACACTTCACTAGGTTCAACACTCTTAATACTAACAGAACCTCATAGTCACTCCAGCCATTTACCTTACTCTCAACCTGCCATTAGTATTAAAGTCTTTTTAGCATACACATTATCGCCTTCAAAAAAAATTGTACTATGGCTCTCTTTCTTTCCATTTAAGAATTTCATGACAAATACATGTCACACCCAAGTCTGATAGCACCGATTCTAAATCTAAAAGTACTTTACCATTGAGATACAACAATTGAATCACACTTAATGTCAACTCCACATATTTTTTTATATCGAATTTTAACTATTATTCAAAACCATCATATACCTCATGTCAAAACTAGAGAAATTCTTAGTCACTCCAATAATTTTGTATACTAGAAGATCATAACCTCTAATCGCCATCAAATGGCTATGTAATACATCATAACAGTCTATATCGTCTTATAAAAGAAATAGTAATTTCAATCCCCTCAAAATGCTCAATAACCATATGTATAACTGTAGGTCCATACTGTTTTGTATTCATAAGTCACCTATCATAATTTGAACCATTTATCTTCACATAACAACACATAATCTTACACACTTCACTCTTTTCACCCCAATCAAAGCTCAATCTTCATGAAAATTTCTTATAAATCTCTAGTAAGTCTATACCGAGCCAATTCACAACCATAGCCACATTAAAGATTATATATGAACACTCATACATCCTTCAACTTCGAGCCAAGAGTCTATATGAGAGGTTTTAGTCTTTCACTTCTGTTAAATTCTTTCCATGGTGCAAAACTCAAAATAGCTTGAACTCTTCGATACATCGTACTTTTTTTTTCTTCCGTTGACTTGCTTACCAATTTCATCCTTGGACTAACAACCCATGATATTCCTATCTTATCCTGTAAACCAAACATTGCGTGAAACGCCCATTTGATATAACAATCAAAGGTAACCAAATTTACTACTCAAATTATTTTTAAGTCCTTCCAAATGCTTCATACTCAATGTGATCGATCATTTCTTACCTTATCAATCCATACCTTGCAAAAAAAAATACACTACCATAAATCTAAACTTACCACGAAAAACTTGAATTTTTAATTCAGATGTGTACCCATTTCCTTTAACTATCAACATTAACTCATACCTTGAAGATTTTCATGAATTCACGTATCTTAGCTTATCATTGATAGCCTCTTCATCGAACTTATCATATCTTTTGCTAAAAATTCAACTGTACTCATTACCAACTCAAAACCACAAAAACAAAAATATATAATCACACTCGAGTTGAACATCTATATACACTTTGTTCTCAAGTTTTATCTAATAGTCTTTAACCAATATGATGAACCCATAAAACTATCAAATAATCTAGGCAAAACAGATGAAACCAGATGTCTCTGAATTCTATTATTCACTTTTTTGAAGATACATCTTTGACCCTTACAATTTTAGTAAATATCCTCCTCCTGAAGGTTATATAGCCTCTCACTGATTCTTTTGTTAAGGCTCTAGCTCATTTCAATTCTATTTGAGTGGTGCCCCAAAACCTCATACAACTTTCCAAAAAATCAAACTATTAATCAATTAAAAAAAAATCATAAACTTAGATACTCACTAGTCGTCATTATAATACAAAAATTGAAAGGAGAGAGAAACGTTTGAACAAAAGAAAGAAACTCTATTTTTGAACTAAATTTAACTCATTTGAGTTAAAAGAATAAAACAAATATTCTTTTCCCCCCTTTAAGAATAAATTAGCAATTAAGTCATAATTATTAACATAATTAGTCAAAATAACAACAATTTAAAATATTTATTTAAAATGGCAGAATAACAATATTTTTATAAAATAATATGTATTCATATTTTAGTATTTTAAATTAATTTTATTTATGGAAAGAGTCATTTATTGGACCAAAATACACACTAATAACCGTTTTAAACTAAAAAATAAACTAATACAATTTATCTTTATTCATTACCATTCACCTTTCTTCCACACATTCATGTTTCTTCACCATATCTCACCTTTCAAGTTTAGATTCCTTCAATGTGCTAAATTTTTGCTCACCAAGAAATTTTTTATTGTTAAACTAAAATAATTTAATAATTCAAGCAAATTTCTCGATTGGAAAGGTAATTTCATCATCCAAAATTATTTTTTTGTTTGATGTTTAAAGCACCGATTATACACATTACAGATTTTCAGTCGAATTTTTCAATTTTCATGTGATTTTATTTGAATATTCATCATATATTTATATTTTTCATTTTTTTGTGATTCTCTTATAATTTTTCATATATTGTAGATTCTATAAATTCATATATATGTATATTTTTTTTGATGTTGAATACATTTTAATATTTAAATATATTCTTTTAATATGATGTTGAATACATTTATATCATTAAAAAACTAGATGAATACAAATACAAATAATATATCAATTAGAATGAATACGACTTAGGAAAGAAAACATAATTTTGAAGAGAAAAAAAAATACACAATAAAAAATAAAATGAATACAAATATGTTTCTTAAATAACTACAGATTCATTTGACACACCTATTTGAATGAATACTAACTAATAAAGAAATACAAGTTTAATTATACAAAATATGACATGAAAACTAGAATGAATACAAATACAAATGACATACATATTTGAATGAACACGGTTTAAGAAAGGATAAAAATTCTGTTAAATAAAATAAATACATTGTAAGAAAAGTATGTCAAATAACATATAAAAATACAAATACAAATGACATATATATTGAAATGAATACGATTTAAGAAATGATACAAAATTCTGGTAAATAAATAAATACACTGTGAGAAAAGTATGCAAATAACATATAAAATTATAGGTGTTTAAATTTGTAAATTTTAAAAAATTAAATTATTTAGATAAAACTCCAAGGTATTATTATAAAGTTTCATACAATTAACCAGTTTTGAAAGACAAGGACAAATAATGACTTTTAGGAAGAAGGAAGAGACCGCCTATTTTAGGTTTCATAATCTTTTGTAAAGAAAGTAATAAAGATTTTCAGCAATTTAATTTAATTTGAAATATTTTTCCTCCCTTGATTTTTACTAGTTTTGTTATTTCTTAATTATATTATGTTAAATTAAATAATGAAAACAAAATACATAAATCAACCCATAACAAACTAAAATATTGTCATTTTTAATAAATATTAAAAGTATTGCTATAGGGTCATATTAAATGTTACAATATTGTTGTTTTGAAAAATTTCCCCTTTTTTCAATCTCCTAATTTTATGGTACATATTAATTATCATTAATGAATTAAAATTAATTACTACTAATATGTCCATTTTTTACCGTATATATTTTCAAACAAATTAATTTTTACCGTTAGTTAAAGCCTTTTTTTTAATTTTAATAAAACGTTAGAACTTACAAATTCTTATTGTTACAACTTTAAAGAATTATTATACTGTCGTAACTTGAAATTATTAATCTTATATATGTTAATTATAAAAATTTTATGGACTTAGTCCATTAACTACCAACTAATTTAATTACTTAACATAATTCCCTTCAATTAAATTATCGGGGTTAAATGAATAGTTAAAAATTCTCATTTAAAGTTTATGGAAAGCTTCTTTTATAAAAGAAATAGGTCAAATGTTCAAAATAATTTAAAATCAGCCATTACATTATATAAGCTCATATATTAAATAACGTCAATTTATTTAACCCAAAAGATCTAAAATACCCTTAAACCATGAAATTTAGTATAATATTGCCTTTGATCTATTTTGTTAGTGTGATTGTTAGAAATATGCCTTTTTTTTTACCGAAAGGTTAATGTTAGGAGTATTTGAGCAGAAAGATGGGTAAATGATTTTTATACCAATTAAAATAGTAAAAATAAAATAAAATAAAATTTAAACACTTAATTAGTTTTAAATTAAAATATTACTACCTCCGTTTTAGAAAGAATGACATAGTTTGACTTAGAACGGAGTTTAAGAAAAGAAAAAAGACTTTTTAATCTTGTGATTCTAAACTAAAGTTATGTCAAATATACCAAAATATCCTTTAATTTTGTGGTCTTATACATGTCATGTGTAAAGTTAAAATTAAAATGTTACCCAAAAAGGAAATTGATCATTTTTTGTGAAATAGACTAAAAAAAAATAGGTCATTCTTTTTTGAAACGTAAAACAAAAAGAAACCAAAAATGTAAAAAGTTATATGCCCATCTGCTAGGGAATGTCTATTAAAAGGGACAAAGTAGTTTGTCAATTAGGTAAAAGTCCTTCATATTTTAAAAATTAGATAGAAGTGACAAAAAAAAATATTAGGTTAAAAGATATTTTCACAATAGTCTCAAACTTTTAAGTTTTACACTTTAGTCCAACAACTGTCGTAGTTGTCAGGACAACTTCTTTAATCGTCGACAACTGTCGTAGTTGTCGGAACAACTTCTTTAGTCGTTCGACAACTTCAACAGTTGTCCAAGCAACTTTAGAAGTTGTCCAAACAACTTCAATGGTTGTCCAGACAACTACGAAAAATGTTACTTAATTTAGTCCTTTTATTAATATTAAAAATAAAAAAATAAAGAAAAATAAAAAGGCTCCACTTGTCCTATTTTTTTTATTAAAAACTTGAAAGGCACTATGAGCTCATTTTTTCCATAGCTATGAAAAAGTTAATTTGGGGAACTGTGGAATTAAAGCTTTGAAACAATCCATTTTGCCTACAAAGAAAGATTAAATGACGCTACATCTGACGGTACAGAAGAAATGAAAATGCTTTTCTGATGGAAACTGAAAAAGGCATTGCAGATGCACAAGTAATCCTTTTTCTGCTGTGATAAGAGGCTTCACTTTATTATTATATGGTTAGCTTTTTAAGCTTACTGTTAGTTCATCTTTTTATTCTTGATTTCTACTGAAATGCTTCATTTTTTTTAATAGCTGTTAGGAGTAGTATTTCCATGTTATGTTCTTCTCTTCTTGGTTATTGTACAGAAAGATTGCCTACATTTCTTGGTGGGTGTTTTAGCTGATATGTTTCAGCTTGTTAGCTGCTACTCTTTTATTTCTCTCTTATAGAATCATATCGCATAAAATTTATTATTGGTTGGTGTAAGTTAAAGTAACTATACTGATAATAATAAATTTTCTTATACGATTTTATTTATTTGGTTAGATTGAATAGACAATTGAGATTATTTTAACAGTTTTATAACTCATGAGATTCTTATGTTTACTGGAAAATATACTATACAAAAAATTCATATCAAACAAAACTTCAGTTTCATCTCATAATTCCAAATTATGATATCATATCATCATACCATATCACCGGATTGGGAGGTACTCAATCAACTGAACAATTTTTGGGTTTAGTAGCTTGCATACGGTTATGAACTTGTTTCGATTTTATAGTTTCAAAAGATTGCCTATTGGCTGTAAAATCCAAAATTGTCGAAATAAAGAAACTTGGTGTTTTAATATATCAGAATAGTCAATGAGATGAATTGTCGAATCCTTATGTTGTTATTTAATGATGCCACCTATCGCAGTAAGCTAAAACAAAAGTAAAGTTCGGAAAATAATCAACATACTTGCTCAAAAGAGTAAAAATCATAACCTACCCTTGGGAGTTGGCTCTTGAATTGAGTTCGAGAGTCGGGTATCGAATCGAGAATCAAGGGTCGGATTTAGGATTAGTATTGGGAATCAATATCCGAGACTTAAGTTAGGATGGAAAGTCGAGATGCGAGGTTCAAAATAATTTGGAAAATGTTTTCCTTACTGTTTTAAGGCAAAATAAATTGATTTGGAAAACATTTACGCCAACCAAATATGATAAAGTTGGAACTTCATAGATCTGGAATACCAAACACACCCTTAGAGTAACTGGTAATCACTCGAGAAACCATTAAATATCTTGGTTGATATTAAGTTAGGAGCTTGAGGGTTCTAAATCAATTTTGTTTGGGATTCACATGTTAATATACATATATTTATTTAATTTTCTAATACAAATATATGGTCTACGAAAAAGTGAGTTCGTGGAACCCATGAACCCCACCTAGCTCCGCCTCTGCTGGCACTCTCATATCTTCATAGATCTGTTGGGAAAACGCAGACAAACACAAAAATATATATTGTAAAAGTAATGGAAATAAAATGAGAAAATAATGACACTAAGAATTTTACGGGAAAACCCTTCTAAATAAGGGAAAAATCACGGGCCAAGAGGAGCAACTGATATCACTATAGTGAGGAATTTTACACTGTGTAGTCACGAATACAATATTCAAAGTGACTACTACACACTCAAAAGGAACAACACTCTTTTGATTTCCACCTTACTAAAATATCGTTCACACTCTATTTTTTTTCTTCACAGACTATTTATCTTATATAGTGTATGGAATACCTCATTTTGCTCTCAAAATGGTTTTTTCTCTCTAACTTGGTGTGTTCTACAAATGAGCAAGAATACTCTATTTATAGAAAGAGAAAACCATGCCTATGTCACTAATGAAATAGGTAAATATAACAAAGTCAAAAAAGGATTGCAAATATTACCAATTTGCCAACTACCAAATCTTTATTTTCAACTCTTATCACTATTCCATTTTAACAATTACTTGTATCAATTGAATAACAAAAGTTGACCAAAAAATATGGGATGGACTCCACAAATCTCTCCCTCCAGTCCCATTCACTGGAAGGAGGTATCTTTGTCTTCTTTAGAGAGAGCTCATACCTACAAGTTCTTTGCATAATTCAAACTTGTCTTTTGGTATCGTCTTGGTCAGCATATCTGCAGGATTTTCACTTGTGTGGATCTTTTTGACGTTAAATGATTCACTCTCCACTTCCTCACGAATCCAATGATATCTGACGTCGATGTGTTTTGTTCTTGCATGGTACATTGAGTTCTTGCTCAAGTCTATTGCACTCTGACTGTCACAATAGATAATGTACCACATGTGATGAAAACCAAGCTCTTGAAGAAATCGGTTTAGCCATATCATCTCTTTGCCGGCTTCAGTAGCCGCAATATACTCAACTTCAGTTGTAGATAGCGCAACACATTTCTGCAACTTTGACTGCCATGATATAGCTCCCCCTGAAAAAGTAAACAAATATCTAGTAGTGGATTTTCTGTTATCAATGTCACCTGCCATATCAGAATCTGTATAGCCTTTCAAGATTGGATTTGATGGTCCAAAATACAAGCATTCATCTGAGCTTCCTCTAAGATACCTGAGTATCCACTTCACAGCTTTCCAATGCTCTTTTCCTGGTTTGTCGAGAAATCTGCTGACAACACCAACTGTGTGAGCAATGTCAGGTCTAGTGCATACCATTGCATACATTAGACTTCCGACGAAGGAGGAATATGGAACTTTGGCCATGCTCTATTTTTCCTCCCTAGCTGTAGGACACATCTTCTTGCTCAACTTCATATGACCAACAAGAGGTGTACTAACAGGCTTAGCATTCTTCATATTGAAGCACTCTAGTAAACGTTCAATGTACTTCTTCTGTGACAAATAAATCTTCCTTTTATTTCTGAGACAAGTAATTCTCATGCCCAAAATTTTTTTGGCATGACAAAAGACTTACACAACTCTTTCATAGAAAAAGACTTACATAACTCTTTCTTTAACTCGCCAATCTTAGATGTATTTTTGCCCACAATCAACATATCATCCACATACAGCAAAAGGATGATAAAATCACTGGCAGAAAATTTTTGTACAAATACACAGTGATCTGAAAAAGTCTTCTTATAGCCTTGCTCCCCCATAACAGATTCAAACTTCTTGTACCACTGCCTAGGAGTTTGTTTTAGGCCATAAAGGTTGTTTTTGAGTTTGCACACAAATTTTTCTTTACCTTCTACTTCGAAGCCCTCAGGTTGTTATATATAAATCTCTTCTAGGTTACCGTGAAGGAAAGCCGTCTTCACATCCATCTGCTCAATTTCTAAACTAAGACTAGCAGCCAACCCTAGAACTGTGCGAATCGAGGACATTTTCACAACAAGAGAAAATATTTCGTCAAAGTCAATACCCTTCCTTTGACCAAATCCCTTAACAACCAATCTAGCTTTGTACCTGGGCTTCAAGTTGTGTTCTTCAACTTTAACTTTGAACACCCACTTGTTCTTCAAAGCTCTCATACCTTTAGGCAATTTTACCAACTCATAAGTGTGGTTCTCATGCAGAGACTTCATCTCATCTTGCATGGCTTCAATCCATTGATCCTTGTGCTCATCTTTCATGGCCTTCTCATAACATTCAGGTTGTCCCCCGTCAGTAACACATACTCATTGGGTGAATAACGGGAGGAAGGAAACCACTGTCTTGTGGATCTCTTAAGCGGAATATTTGATTCGTCCACAACTTCATGAGCATGAGGATCATCACTAACAATATCATTGTTATTATAAACATCAACATGTTGATTCGATACATGATTCTGGGCGTCACCATGATTATCAAGCCCAACAATATCATGCACACTTGTGTGAGGAACTTCATCATGATGAACTATACCATCAAAACTTGAAGATTCTACCTTCTCCGCTTTGTCAATATCTTCAATTGTTTGATTCTCGAATTTCCTATTGAATTCTTGAAATAACCATTTATGTCCTCAAGTTATACGTAACTCATGCTATTCAGATAACAAGTGTACATGAAAATATGTTAACATTTAAGAACTATCAACTAAGCAACTCGAGAACTAAAACAGTAGCTTCTTAGGAATAGGTTCTCTTCATTGACAGTTGACTCTCACAAACAGAGCGAATTAGGATCTCTCGAAGATGGATGTGCTACCAAAAATGGTAGAAAAAAATTCATCAAGTGGGACTTGATTCTTGTACCTCTAGGTAAATAACTTATCTTCCAACCAAGTGTAATAGTAAGACCATAAGCGTTTTTGTAGTATGGGTGCCAGAAGATAATATTAGATAAATTTAAAAATTGCACACATAAAATACTTAGTTTTGCAGAAAGACCATAGGGTTCACGTGCACTGAAGTTACCTACTAAATTCACCCTTGCTCTCAAAGTACTCCTCTCAATGACTACTATTTGCTAAGAATAAATCTTGATATGTCCATCTTCAGTGACATCAATATCGTGCATTATGTAGGAGAGGTTGTCAATTTTTTGCTGAATGTCTCTCAAAATGAGAGTCTTTCCATTATATAGAGAAAATGAAGATTAAACATCCCTAAAGATCCGTCATTTCTATCCCTAAATATCAGCTATTCTATCTCTACAAATCTGCTATTCAATCCCTCCAAATCCGCTATTCTATCACAATATTTATTCCTTTGATTCTACAACAAATCTATATGATCATGCTAATTTATATCACTATCTAATTACATTAATATATACAATTATTTAGATTTTTATCATGCTAACATCCCCCCTCAAATTGATGCCGGTGGATCAAGAAGCATCAATTTGCCTACTAGAAACTGATGGTGTTGTCGTGCCATAGATTTTGTAAACGCATCAGCTATTTGAAGATCATTGGATACATGTGGAAGAGTAATGACTCCTTTATCTACAGCTTCTCGTATATAATGACAATCTACTTCGATGTGTTTGGTCCTCTCATGAAAAATTGGATTAGTAGCAATCTGAATAGCACTTGTATTATCAGCATGGAGAGGAGTAGGATGAGATTGAGGAAATCCAATCTCAGCAAGTAATCCACGAAGCCATATAACCTCAGAGCAAGCAGTAGACATGGATCGATATTCAGCCTCTGTTGAAGATTTTGACACACGATCTTGATTTTTACTCTTCCAAGATATCAATGACTCTCCAAGAAACATGCACCAACACGAGTATCAGGACATCTCGCCCAGTCAGAATCACTAAAAGCATTAAGACGAATAGGAGAACCACTTGGAAAGAACAATCCATGAGTAGATGTTCCTAGAAGATACCGAATGATGCAACGAACAACCACCAAGTGGAGATGACGGGGAGCTTGCATAAACTGACTAACTTGTTGAATTGCAAAAGAGATATCAGGCCGAGTAATAGTAAGGTAATTTAGACTCCCAACTAATTGTCGAAACATAGTTGGATCAGGAAGAATATCGCCTTCCTCACGACGATACTTCACATTCAATTCCAATGGAGTATCTACGGAGGAGGAATCTTGAAGACCAGCCAAAGAAATCAGATCCTGAAAATATTTGTGTTGGTTTAGAAATACACCTGAAGCAACATTATTCAATATATACTAACTTAATTTTTAACTTTTTATAAAACTTTAATCTAAAACTATTGAAATCGATCTTTGTTAACAGGAGGAAATATTGGATCCGATTTTACCGGAACATTTCAGATGTTCTAGCACGGTCCTATAGCTACCGGTTTGGACCAGTCTCGGAACCAGGTCCAACTGGTTCGGATGTTTGATAATTTTGTTAATAACTTATTAATTGTTACTTTATATTATTATATAATATATATTATTGATTATTATATTTTAATATTATTAAATAAATATATAGTTATATTAATTAGTTTTCACTAAAATATTTAATTAAATTATTCAATATATATTAACTTAAATATATTCAATATTGCCACGGACTAATAAGAAAAGGGTCAAAAATACCCTTAAGCTATCGGAAATAGCTCATATATACCCTTAAACTATGTTTAAGCTCAAAACTACCCTTTCCATCAAACTATTGGGTCAAAAATGTCCTTATTAACAGAAGTTGTTAAATGCCACATGGATGCCACATTGCACGCCGATAAGGGTCCAATGCCACATAGATTAAATCCATAAATCTTAATTACTCTTTTCCCCCCTCGTTTCATTATTTTCCATAAACGACTTTACTCATTCTCCCTCATTTCGCGGCTAGGGTTTCACTGTTTTCTTCGTCGTTGGGTTTCAAAGTAGATATTAGTGGTTGTAGGTGAATAAATCTTTTTTCTTATTTTATTATGTTTACAACCATGAATATCCACTTTGAAACCCAACCCTGAATAAAGCTATGAAGCCCTAGCCGCGAAATGAGGGGAAAATTGTGAAATCCTAATTATCATGCTTTGAAATTGTAAACATAATAAAATAAGAAAAAATATTTATATTACTAACCTACAATCACGAATATCCACTTTGAAACTAAGCCCCGAAGAAAGCTATGAAACCCTAGTCGCGAAATGAAGGGAAAGTTGTGAAATCCTAACTATCATGCATTGAAATCGTTAACATAATAAAATAAGAAAAAATATTAACTAACCTACAACCACAAATATCCACTTTGAAACCCACCCATAAAGAAAACTGTGAAACCCTAGCCGCAAAATGAGGGAGAAGAGGTGAAATTGTTTCATGAAAATAATGAAATGAGTGGGGGGGGAAGTAATTAGGATTTAGAGATTTAGTCTATGTGGCAGTCTATCACGACCCGAAAGCACCCCCTAAAAGTTAGGGAAAACCTTCGAATCATGACCGGGCGTACTTGACCCCTTTGGGGTCTCGTACAAGCCCTCTAACTAGCATTCATAACATAAAGCATGAAAAGTAGTGCGGAATTAAAACTTTTCACGATAATAATAATAGAAGAAGTCTTTTCATAAATACTAGGAAATCTTATCGTCACAAGCCAACATAAAGACACAACTTGGAATCTTAGGGACACGACCCTTTACAATAAAAGTAAATACATCTTTAAGTCTTAATAAAGAACTAAGAAACATAAAACTATGTCCTCGAATATATGAGGACATACCCAAATCTCGAGAGATAGAATTCCCAAGCTTTAACTTCGATCCTCCAAAAGGCTTCCAACCTATACTCATAAGGTATATAAAAGTATGGGGTTAGTACAACAATGTACTAAGTATGGCATATGCAAAAACATACGAAAAGGGATATTTTAGTAAAAATAACTTTTCATGCAATTAAAGCAATATTCATGAATCTAGAAACAAACCAACATAAGAATCGACAATCAAAACTTTATGGCAACTTTACCAAAACTTAGAGTAATCAAAAGGAACATTTCAATGAACTTACTAAACTTACAATGAAAATTGAATAAAGCATCACAGTGAACATAATGGATTCTTAAAATGGAGACCTTACAGTGAATGACACGGTCCAAGTCATATGAACTCTTTTCCTTTGAAGTTGCCCTAACACAAGGTTATCCTAAGATTCCCTAAGGTGAGCTAAGAAGGGATTTTCATTAAACCTCCCTTCAAAGCACACCAAAGCGACCCTTAAAACTACCAAATCTTAGGCTTACTTCTTTGGAAATCAAATCCACACCCTTGGCTAACATATGCAAAACACTCATGGAAATATAGGTCATACCAAGTGCACTGTGAGAGTAGCATCCCATACTACCACTCCCACTTAGTACTCCTAATGGATCCCATTTATTCAAGTACTCCACAATAATCCTCCATAACACTACACCATAGTACTCATTCACACGGATTTCATGAAGGTACTCTTCTCCCATAGTAGGTATAGGTCACACCAAGTGCAATGTGAGAATAGCATCCCATACTACTACTCCCACTCAATGCTCCTACTCGGTAACTAATATGGATTGAGCACTTCATGACATACAAACACAAATTCAACAATATACAAGATAATTAGTTTCAAATCAATTCTTTTGTGGGAGTTAGCTTAACCGACAAAGACCATGAGAGCTAGACATGGAATCCCGATATTAACCCCTATCGGATGAGGGATCCTTACTTGCCTAGTGTAAGGTCATGCTTCTTAGCGTTTACATGGCTTTTCCAATAGCTACACCTATGCGGGCACATAGTTAAGGGATAAGGAGATTGCTACTAAGTAACTCACTCTCTACTAACGAGGAGTACTCATCTCAAGAGGTACTTTGGATTACAACATGTCCACTCACGAAGTGCAATCCACCTCCCCTTCATATCCTCTCGGTGCTAGGCATAACTCCCCACGGATTTCTCAACATAATAGTCTATCTTAGAAAGCTCACTAGGAATGGAGAGGTTGCTACTAGACACTACATCTCAACTCACGAAGTGTGTCCACCTCAAGATTCCCCTTTTTGCTCAACTTGGCATAATACATTCTTTAAAGTGTGTGTGTGTGTACATGTGTACACCTTGCATATAAGCATCATCTCATTATCAACAAGTTCTACGCATACTTTAACCTCGATTCATCGAGTTACACACTCTACATGCTTCTCATAATCATATACTTCATTTAGACATAAACTAGGTCAAACATGAAATCAAGCTACACAAAACACAATAGAAGACCCATATATAATATATCTTCATTTAACATATTAGACCTTCAACATTACCTACTCAACACATACTAATCAACATCAAGCTCATCAATTAGCACCGCCACCCATAAGGTGGACCATACCACTCAAATAGCAATTCATAATAAGAAATATACAATGAGAACAACTCATCAACAATTCAAACCATCATCACCCATAATCAATTTATCAACATTTCACCATATTAAGGCCCTTAGGGCAGTAGCTACACCAACATGACATACACAAGAAGACCCAAGTTCATACCTTACTCAAATCATGCTCACATAACCCATTTTTAAGTCAAAAGTTGAAGTATGCATAAACAAGAGTTTCATGGAGTTTTAACATCAAAATCATCAATTCAAACCAAGATAAATACATTTAAACCATTAGAACTTAAATACAAAAAGACCCATACTAGAAATCAAAGTTAGAAGAAGATTGAGTTTAGAAACCCTTTTGAAAACCATTATGAAAATTGGCTTCTTGAATGAAAAGATATTCAAGAATGGATACCATACCTCACTAACCAAGCCAAATCCAAGAGTTTTTGATGAATAGACACGTCCAACCATCCCTCCTATCCTTCCTTGACCTCTAGCTTCCAATGGAGTCTTGAGAGAGTTTCTTTAGAGAGAGAGAGAGTTAAATTTAGAAGTGAGGGGGTCTTGTCTATGTCTAGGGTTTAAAACTCATTTAATATACCCTAAAAATCCCTTAACAAACCGTACAAACTCTTATTTAGACGTGGGGTGAATTTACAAGTTCACCCCTAACTTAGAAGAAATATCTGCGCACAGGGACAAGACTTGCGACGACCTGCTTGTGACGGGGCGTCACGGGTGCAACGCCCCGTCCTGACCATCCGTTGCAAGCTTCAATGGCTTGCCAAGGGTCCCCTCTACACCCTTGAACAATTCCCCCATGACGGAACCTTGTGACGTGGCGTCACAGCCATGACTGGCCGTCGACTGCTCCGTCGCCAAGGCTGCCGGGACAGCCTGCTTACCAGGTTTTGGGTCCTTCCTCAAGGACCCTTCGATGGTCCTTGGGATAATTTCCAGGACGTTTCCAACACAAATATGATCATCTATAAGTTTAACACCTCGGACATGAATTTCATCCAAAACGAATACATAAAACTCGACGAAACTCGTCTAGACGTACAAGGTCGACTCAAGGCATATCTTTCGAATGCCTTGGACGTTCTTGGTCGTTTGACCTCCAAACTTCACGAAACTTTGCACACTGCCTAAGGATACTAAACTAACTCCGTTTAACTTAAAATCAACTCAAGAAACAACCATGAGGCTCTAGTTCACCTTAGTTCATTTTGGGGCGTTATACAGTGGAACCTTATTGACATGCAATGTGGCACCCATATGACATTTAACAATTTTCGTTAATAAGAAGGGTACTTTTGACCAAATAGTTTGACGGGAAGGATAGTTTTGAGCCGAAATATAGTTTAAGGGTAAATATGAGCTATTTTGGATAGTTTAAGGGTATTTTGACCCTTTTCCGTTTGGTTTATGTGGCAGTAGAACCATATTGGCATGCAATGTGACATCCACATGACATTTAACAAATTCCATTAATAAGAAGGGTACTTTTGACCCAATAGTATGACGGGAAGGGTAGTTTTGAGCCAGAATATAGTTTAAGGGTAAATATGAGCTATTTCAAATAGTTTAGGGATATTTTTGAGCCTTTTCCGTATTTATTAAAATAAATAAATTGTACAAATACAAATTCTAGAAAGAATACCTAATCTACGCAACCACCTTTAGGAATGGTTCTGCTTGAAATAATTATCAGATATTATACTAATAATTAATTATTATTTTTTGTAAATTTTGTATCATTTCAAAAGAAACATTATTTGAAACTTGTATTTGTCGTTCATTCTCCATTGCTTCCATGCCATCATCACAATTATCACTAAATATTTCATCTATTTCTCTTCTATTTGGCTAATTAATTGTGACAGTTCAGTATTTCTTCTTTCGATGTCTAAAAAACACTGATATTTTCAAACTATCCTTTGCTAATGAATATTGACGATCTCCAACATAAATCTAGTTGCGCTGAAGGCTTGCTTCGAAGCTATCGATGATGATTGAAACGCTAGCACATCTCAAACAACCCTACCAAGGCTTGGAAATTGTTTTTCACGACTCTTCCACCATATTAATAGTTGAGTCTGATGTTTCCCTTGATCCTTTCTAATCTTTTCCCAAGCCTGATAAAATATAAATCAAAATCATTATTGGTAAATGATTCAAGTCCAAGATAATCATCCATAAAATCATTAAAATCATTATTTTTAGGCCTACGAGATGGAGGTACAACTGTTGGAACATTTTTTTCTATAACTTTATATGTATTATATAAATCTCTACCTTTTGTTATTATGTTTCTTTTACAATCTTTAATAGTAGGAGTTCCATCAATTTTAATTTATAAATTTGCATAATTTTTTTCAACAATTCTTTTAACACTTTTTAATTTGTAATTTGGGTTGAATAAAGTAGCAGTCAAATAGATTTGAGGAATAGAGAAAAAATATTTTATGAATTTTTCAATTATAATAACAAGTGATTCTTTAAACTTATATTTTTCTTTATATTTTGCAAATTCAGATGAAATAACACAAATATTTACTAAAACGGAAGAAATAGTTGGATAATATTGATTAGAAACAAAATTTCTTGCTTTATAAATAACACTTAAAAATCAATGAATTCTTTAGTATTTTTCCAATCTTCATAGCCATTCTTAAATTTTGGGTTATTATACCGGCTCTTTTATAAACATAAGAAACTTTCAGCATTTCAAATAAAGAATTTCATTTAGTGCGTATTTTTTTTGGAATTTTTCTATATTCAAGTCAACATTCATTACAATGATTTTTAAATTCTGTAATTCTAACTTTTATTTTAGCTTTAAAATTCTAATTACAAGCAATTCTAATTTTTTCACCAGAAATTTCAAATTGAGAAATACCATCTTTTACTATCAAATTATAAACATGTGCATCACACTTAATATGAAAATAATCATTATCAATTGGACAAAGTTTAGATTTAAAATAATCAACTGCTTTTAAATTATTAGAAGCATTGTCTAAAGTGACACTCATTATTTTATCACATATTTCATAAAATTGTATAATAGTGCCTATTTTTGAGGCTATATAAGAATCAATTTTAGTTTCTTCAACATATTTATAACCTAATATTCATTTTGCATGTTCCATTCATGGTCAATTCAATGGACAATTATCGTAAACTAATCATTACCATCAGGACTACGTCCCATATGAGAAATAATAATAATCTACCATCATACTTAACAACGAACAAAATGACAATATTTTTTTTAATATTTAAAAAGATCACTTTTAATTGTATTTCTTGGAACACTTTCAAAATTTGGTTATACAATACCCAAATATAATGAATATGTGAAGGAAATGAAAAAGACAAACCAATACGCCAACCATTTTAGCTAATTCTCTACGATTTGTTTCTTTACTATATGTGCGGTGTGTGCTTGGGCCATCCAGGTTAGTCATATTAACACACTTTGAATCATATTAGAACCTTTGACTCTTATAGAATTTTCAAGTATGAATATTCCCTTTCTATTAGTCATTTCTATATCATCTAGGCGAGTAGATTATTTATTACACTTTCTGAAATGCATTTTTAGTCGTCCGTCCCCATGCGCTCCCGTTGTCAAATGTTTCATGGTCAATTTACATTCCATGCAAGTAGCCGTAGTTTTCCCCTCAATTTGTATAAAAAGTTCCAAATAATAGATCTTTTAACACGTACAACGACTTTTGAAAACGTAAGTAAAGGGGAGATATCATTTTGTTTCGGCAATTTGGTAGTCGGACTAGTAGAGGTGGGGGGTCTCATTATCATCTTTCTCATTTTTTTCTACTTCATCTAATTCTTCCTCAAAATTAGTAAAACATCTATTTAATGTCTCGTGATCTATTTTATTTTCTGAAATAAATTAAATAATGTTTGGTTGTGACATAAAAAAAAGTTTCATCAACATGAGTATAATCATCAATATTAATTCTAAATCTAATTTGTAAGTGTTTAGAATTAGAACTACGAGTTCCTCGAATATTTTTCTTCAGACATTTGTCTTTTACCAGTGTTTCTTTTTGAATTCATGTTTAAGTTTAAAATAATTAAATATTAAGAAAAACAAGCAAGATCAAAGAAGAGAAATTGGGCCATCTTTCTCGAGAGAGGCCGCCTTCTTTCAGGCCAACAATCTTTTATTTCTAGCCGACTGCTCTATTACGGGCATCCTTTCCCCTCGCTCTACCCCAGCAAGTAAAAATTTAAAAACGATGTTTCCTTATAGTCATGTGGCTTATGGATCCTGCATTAAGATTGAAAATGAAAACACATCGTAAAAAAAGGCAATCAATCAGATAAAATATAACAAAAAAATAAATAAAGCAACTTATAAATAAACAAATAAATTAATTAAAGTTGGAACGAACGTACCAAACGTCTATGTAAAAGTAGGGGTATAACCAAAAACCAGAATTGAGAGATGCCAATTAAAACATGCAATTTAGTTCAAAAAATCTTCGAAATTCAAACTCCAAGTCAATTGCACAAAATAATTATGAGAGATTGAAAATTGAGAGATTTGTAGGATGTTAATGGAATAGTTTATGAATTTGTGAGTTAAATGAAAGAAAATAGGATATATTTATAGTGCTAAGGGGTTAAAAAGGGTATGGGTCGGAGTGTTGTAGAGGTTTGGGCGATAGTTTTCAGCGTTATTACCCCTCTTCCCAACGACTAGAAGGCCCAAACAACTATTAGCCCGTTACAATTAAATTTGTTTTTTTTTAAAATTACTATTGAACCTGACCGAAACCGGATCAATGGAGTAATAACTTGGGTTCCATTTTGGTACCTATATCGGTACGTACCTCACCAGTTCAACCAATACCGGATATACTAAAACAGGAACTGAATCGGATCGAGCAAAAACCGGTCCCTTTGCCAGCCTTAGTTGATACTCATTCGAGCTTTTACACCCCCATCAAGCACACACACCACTAGCTAAAGATTGAACTGCTCATAAAGAAGGAATAAATACAATACCCATGTAGGAAATTTCCATTTCAAGTTAGTGTGATTACTAATATTGAAATCCAAGCTTGGAGTGATACAAATATGAGGTTTCTTTCTCTATAAGCTAAGAAGTTCTTCACTATGCTTTATGAATATTTTTCTGACAAAATCAGAACTCTTTCTCCTATCCCTTGTCCCTTTCGTTGTGTATGATTGATGAAAGAAATCGTGGACAACGAAAATTGACAAACCCAATTTTGACCAAACACATGACCTTTCTAGAGAAGTGCGGTGGAAATATAGTGGAAGTCAATCCCGAACTCGTATCTAAAAGGTTCCACGCTTTGTTGCGTCTTTGTTGAAGTAATTCGCACATGTGGCTCCTCTGAGAGTGCATCCTCTAGAATGTTCTAAAAAAAACAAAGATAAAACTCATTATTATAGGCAAAACTAAAAGAAAAAGAGTAGCATCTCTTATGATACGATAAATGGAGATAAATACAGGTCCCTTGGTAGGACGAATGAAGATGATGATCAATTTGTAGGATTTGGAATGTATGTCCATCGGTAGGACGAATGAAAAAAAAAATAATGATCTATCGATAGGATTTTGAATGTATGTCCATCGGTAAGACAAATGAAAAGAATATCCATCGGTAGGATTTTGAATGCATGTCCATCAGTAGGACGAATGAAAAGATTATCCATCGATAGGATTTTGACTGTATGTCCATCGGTAGGACAAATGAAAAGATTATCCATCGGTAGGATTTTGAATGCATGTCCATCGGTAGGACAAAATGCAAACATCTTTCAACGCAAGTTTCCACCGACTTGAACGTTGAATAGATAGGGTGCACAACCTTCACCTCCGAATAGATGCGTCTTAAATGCAAATATCTTTCAACGCAAGTTTCCACTGACTTGAACGTTGAAAATATATGGTGCACATCCTTCACCTCCGAATAGATGCGTCTTAAATGCAAATATCTTTCAACGCAAGTTTCCACCGACTTGAACGTTAAAAAGATATGGTGCACATCCTTCACCTCCGAATAGATGCGTCTTAAATGCAAATATCTTTCAACGCAAGTTTCCACCGACTTGAACGTTGAAAAGATATGGTGCACATCCTTCACCTCCGAATAGATGCGTCTTAAATACAAATATCTTTCAATGCAAGTTTCCACCGACTTGAACGTTGAAAAGATATGGTGCACATCCTTCACCTCCGAATAGATGCGTCTTAAATGCAAATATCATTCAACGCAAGTTTCCACTGACTTGAACGTTGAAAAGATATGGTGCATATCCTTCACCTCCGAATAGATGCGACTTAAATGCAAATATCTTCTTGGCGATGTATAAACTTTTGCGAGGGATGGAATCTTCTCGCGATGCATAAAATTTTGCGAGGGATGAAATCTTCTCGCGATGCATAAATTCCGCAAGGTATGAAATCTTCTTGCGGTGTATAAAATTTTTGCGAGGATGAAATCTTCTCGCGATGCATAAAATTTTGCGAGGGATGAAATCTTCTCGCGATGTATAAATTCAGCAAGGTATGAAATCTTCTTGCGATGTATAAACTTTTGCGAGGGATGGAATCTTCTCGCGATGCATAAAATTTTGCGAGGGATGAAATCTTCTCGCGATGCATAAATTCCGCAAGGTATGAAATCTTCTTGCGGTGTATAAAATTTTGCGAGGAATGAAATCTTCTCGCGATGTATAAATTCAGCAAGGTATGAAATCTTCTTGCGATGTATAAACTTTTGCGAGGGATGGAATTTTCTCGCGATGCATAAAATTTTGCTAGGGATGAAATCTTCTCGCGATGCATAAATTCCGCAAGGTATAAAATCTTCTTGCGGTGAATAAAATTTTGCGAGGAATGAAGTCTTCTCGCGATGTATAAATTCAGCAAGGTATGAAATCTTCTTGCGATGTATAAACTTTTGCGAGGGATGGAATCTTCTCACGATGCATAAATTCCGCAAGGTATGAAATCTTCTTGCGGTGTATAAAATTTTTGTGAGGAATGGAATCTTCTCGCGATGCATAAAATTTTGCGAGGGATGAAATCTTCTCGCGATGCATAAATTCCGCAAGGTATGAAATCTTCTTGCGGTGAATAAATTTTGCGAGGAATGAAATCTTCTTGCGATGTATAAACTTTTGCGAGGGATGGAATCTTCTTGCGATGCATAAATTCTGCAAGGTATGAAATCTTCTTGCGGTGTATAAAATTTTTGCTAGGGATGGAATCTTCTCGCGATGCATAAATTCCGCAAGGTATGAAATGTTCTTGCGGTGTATAAAACTTTGCGAGGGATGAAATCTTCTCGCGATGCATAAAATTCCGCAAGGTATGAAATCTTCTTGCGATGTATAAATCTCTGCGAGGCATGAAATCTTCTCGCGATGCATAAATATTAACTCGCAATGCATGATCTTCCGCGATGCATAAATATTAACTCGTGATGCATGAATATTATCTCGCAATGCATGAATATTAACTCGCGATGCATGATCTAATGATTTTTCACTGTTACAAGGTGGATGGCTCGATGATTGTCCAACTATAACGAGGTGGATGGCTCGGGAATTGTTTTGAAAGTTTCATCTCCCCAATGCTTTCCCCTGTTCCTGTACTTGAAATGAAACAATTAGTAGGAAAAAAAAATCGCCTTAGCTAGCGACTTAGTCAAGAAACCTTGAGAAAAGATTTTTTAAAAGCGAATATGTACAAAAGCCTGACAACTTTAACACATGTGAGCAATCAACATTTTAGTCTTGACCCTTTTATGTTTGTCGTGACTCAAGTTTTATTAAGGATTTGTACGAGGAGCTGCTGGCTTGCCATCACGACGCTGAAGATTTGCACGTTGACGTTGAGCTTCAAGCACTAAATGATCTTTGTAGTTGCTATCAAGCTTCTCGCAGTACTTATCAGAATTTTGAGGTCTTCCTCAAAATTCTGTCCCAGTTAGAATAAATCTCAAAATGATCTTCAATCTTGACTTGTTGGCAATAACACCTTTATTGTGAATTTTTGAGATATTTTAAAAAATTCTGTCCTAGTTTTTATTGTAAGGAGAAATAATAATCACACTGGGTATATGACCGAGCCGTCGTGGCGCCTACATATCCTGTTGAGGCAGGAATCAGGTCAAATGTAGTTTCAAACTTGTAGATGATGAATACTGCAAAGAATCTGAAAGAAGATCATCAGTAGAAAATGTACAATATGAACATGATGAAATAGGAAAATAATATTCCATGTGATATCCAAAACCTACTAATAATAATAAAACATGTCACATTTTGGGACGGACAATCCATGAAGTAAAAAAGGACTCTCACACATACAAGATTAACCCGATGACACTTTTTACAATGAACAACTCATAAGGCAATTTCTTTATTTATTTATTTTTTTTTTATAAAATTGAAAGATTCTTAAAAAGGTTTTAAAATATTAAAGAATTAGTGTTTGCTCACTTTTTCTTTTCTTTTTGAAAAATAAAGAATGTGATGAGATAGTCAAACCTTCACTACAATTGGTACCAACAGTTAAGATTGCAGGTAAATCTCTCATTCCTTTTTTTTTTCTTTTTAAGATTGAGTTTAAGGTAATTCCTACAGCTTCAAGTGGTACCTCCAACATACTTAAGGATCAACGAGTTTCGTTCATCTTACTTCAAACACAGATTTTGAATTGTATCAATCCTTATGTTTCAAGTGCCCTCACGAAAAGACTGATCCTATTTCACACATATTTGAAACTTTTGATTTTAGGATATTTTCCAAGTGCACTCACACTCACACGAATATTCAACGCATACAATTGCGATACCATATGCTTGACCATTATGTAAATCTCAACTAATGTGAGAACATTTGGAATGAGCTCATGTAGGGCTTGTCATTGGCTTGTAACGTAGGCTTAGGGATGGGTAGGATATTTATTTGGAATAAAAGTGACTTAATTCCTCCTTGAGTGTCACACAGAATTTGTGCTCTTAATGATTGGTACGCCTTTGACGTCAGATCCTCTTCACTGTTCTCCCACCTTTCGTCTTCTTTTGAATTCTCATTTTTTGGAGTTTTTCCCTTCTTGTCCTTTTTTTTTACCCCCTTTGTTTTGACTTCTTTCGAATCCTTATTTCTTGGAGCTTTTCTTTTATTTCACTCTTTTCTTATAAATTTTTCTCCTTTTTGTTGGAGTATTCTCCTTCCCACCTTTCATTGACCTTGTAAGAGTATTTTTGTCATTCTTTATTTCTTTCACTATTTCTTTCTTCCCTTTTTTTTCTAGAAGTCTTTTGCTTCCTTGACTTTGGGAGACTCGATATCTTTGCTTTTGTAAATTTCAAACATGAATCTTCTCTTATAATTTGCACATTCTTGGTGCACTCAAGAAGGTTGGGCCAAGAGAGGATAGTGCTTGTAAGCACTCAAAAGGATAGTGGTTAAGATGTGGTTGTCCAAAGAAAGGTTTCAGGCTCAAAGTGGGAAAACTAGGGATTAATGTAATTTGGTAGGCTTTGAAAGGCACAATCGGGTAAAAAAAGGCCTACAATCCTTTCTCAAACCAAACATTACTCAGGATTTCGTCTCAAAAAATATTCAGGTCAAGTTCTATATCAACAGTGTAACACAATTGAACTTTGATCAAAAGCTCACCATACAATGCACATGAAACATAAGGTTAGTTTTATTCTTATCTTGATTGCATGCAAGAGAATTTTCAAGCATCACAAAAGTACAGATAAGAGGTACCACGAGAATCTATAGTTTACCGCAAAGTCAGTCTTTTCCATCATATCAAATATATTTACATGCTCTTAACTACATAGGTCCCGACCGAGCTGAAGACATGACTCTTACATTATGTACAAGCTACTTTATTTTTTGAAAGAATGATTACCGAACCCGAGAAGGGCTGCCTACGTATCTCATTAAGATGAGAATCAGGTGTGCGTAGTTCATGCAGATATGACTTGGAAAATATGCACAAACTATTTTTTTTTTGAGAAGATAATACCGAATCCAAGAAGGGTTGCCTACGTATCTCATTAAAATGAGAATCAGGTACGCGTAGTTCGTCCAGATATGGCATATAATAATTTAAAGATTTAGACAACTCAAAGAAATTTCTAGGTCTAGCGCCACTAAAATTTGTAATCATGAAGTGTTTTTGACCCCCATTTTTTCCGCACCAATATGTTTTATAGTCTTTTAATTGTCAATCTTTATACTGTCTTTTGAATGTAACCTGCGAATTTCCACAGTAATTTTTACGTATACTCTTTTTGGATGTTTTCTTGGAACTGTCTCCTCCCAATTTTCACGAGATCCAGACATTGTTATGACCATCCCCGACTGATGTCGGGGACGATATTCCTACAAAAATATGAGAAATATGTGAGAGCAGGACCATCATGCAAAATAATAATAAAAATAAGTGGGTGCCACCTCATAGTCAAATACTCCCCTAATTTATCGTTTTAACTTGATATAATTGAGAAATGCAAGGACTCTAATTTTGCTAATCCTCTTGTCTCTTGCAACTTCGGACAAATAATGATTTCTGGATTCTGACATAAATCAACAGTCGCTTTGAAGAAGAACAACTCAAAAGGTAAGAGTGTTAGTTCTTGTTCATAATGGATAATGCAAAATATCATACAAATAATGAATTAAACACATAAACACTATTTTAATTAACGACAAACTGAAACATATCATATAGCATACAAACAATTATCGCGCGTCCTATACAAATATGTGACCCTTTTATGCCTAGGGTAGGCCTATCAATTTGAAGGATGTATTACGCCATTTGACAACTTTCTATTGTCCCCCAAAACACTTAGTACAATTTTATGAATGAATGAAATAGAATTATGAAGTTAGGGGGAAAACAAAGAAGGAAAAAAAAATTACAAATATTCAATCCTACGTAGGGGTACCATCCTATTCTAAGCCTTTGCGGAAGGGTCTTCCTCTTGAAATTCTTGTCATCTCCGATTGCCAACACTTTTGGATGGAATGATAGTTTCTGAAAACCCGAGTTTGACAAAAGTAAACTATTAAATAACCTTCTAATTCAGATGGACAGTGGTTTGTCAAACGACGTATACATCCTTCAAATTACACACAATTATGATCGTCCTTTTAGGCTAGAAGCCATTATAGACTCAAGGTGATCTTTCTAATGTACCCAGCACACCTTGGGTGTTAGGGTCATCTTAGGTCAAAAATGCACTAAATACGTGATTTGATTTCGCTCTATCTTAGTTTAACTAAGAGTGGGTTGTATTTAAAGTGAAAAGGGTAACCCAAGCAGACTACTTGGGCTGGGACAGTTAACGATTGTTGACTATCGAGTAGCCAACTACACTCGTCAGGGTGCCCCGAGAAAATTTTGGTTAATGAACGACTGCGAACCCGCATAATCGTCCTTTAGTGGAAATGAAATAATTGTCGTTTGACGAAAAATATCATGCCATGAATGCAATGATAATTACACACAATAAAATAAATAATAAATAAATACAATATACAAATAATCAGCAAAATATAAAAATACAAGATATAACATAATAATAAAAGAAAAATTTCCTCAATTTGAAAAAAAATATATAAAAAATTTCATATTGGTTAAAACCTCTATAGTTCCCCAGCGGAGCCGCCATTCTGTTTACATCCCTACTCTATCAAAATAGGGCGAAACCTTTCGGAGACTCAAAAAATAATTAATTGATTCAATTTAATGAATTTTAAAATAAACGAGTTTTAAAAAAAAAGAGTCGCCACCTAATTTTAGGAAAACCATTATGTGATCTAGGAAACCAATTTGATTCTAAGTAAGGGGTTCAAATTATTTTGAAGGGAAGGGGTTAGGCACCCTTCGAAATCCACAAGTATGGGTCCCGGCTGAATTCATTTTTTTAAAATTGAGGAGTAGATAATAATAATATACAAGTAATATAAATATGCAATATACACAAGTAATAAAATAAAATAATAACATAAGAAACGGCCTAAGGTTTGCCTAACGTCGATATTTACATAACAATGAATAAAAATATAATTTGAGCTCTTCGAATAGCTTCAATGGAAACAACTCCGAGGTACCTGTAAACACACTTAGTAAAAATGTTAGTAATAAATAAGTATGAATAAAATTGAATATATAAAATAATAATTTAAAAATAAAAACCCGTCTTATTAACATTGGTGGCCTTGAAAATCGACGGTAATTTCTTCATTGGCCAATTTCAACATATAAAATATATAAACTTAAATTAAAATTCCGTCTTTTTAAAATGGGGAGGCCTCCAAAACCGACGGAAAGATTTTCTCATTGACCAATTTCAATATATAAAATACAATATACTAAGATGCAACACCCAAATAATAACAACACAATAGCACGATAATAAAAACTAAATAATAACAACCTAGCTACTGTCAAATAAACAAATTTTCAAAAAAAAGGACACTATGCAATCAATCAGTGGAGAGCCTTCTTGATAAAATAAGATCAACAATTGTTAAATAAAACAAATAATAATAATAGCAAAGTACTGCAACTTCCTATCTAGTGTTGTAAGAAAATAAAATAAAATAAACAATAACATCAAAATATATCATTAGTGACTATGAATAATTTAATTAAGTACAAAATAAAATACAATTAATGAAAAGTATAGAACTGGGCCACTAGACAGTAAAATATCAAACCAATGAATCAAAACACTTATAATAATAATAAACAACAGGAACTAACATAGCTGCTGGAGAATATAATTAGTTCCAAACAAAATTCACAAATAGCTAAACATAAATGACAATAGAATAATATTAAAGCAAACACATAAAATAATGTAATAACTAGATCAAATGCACAATAAATTTAGACTGTATCTCAAATAACAGATGTATATGCTAAATTTTCTAAAGTAATGTATAATAAATAATATAAAATAATAATTAATTACTAAATATCAACGGATGAAAGCAAATAAATTAAATTAATAATCAAACACTAGTCACCCAATTTATCACAAAAAATAGACCAAGAACACAAAAATATTTGCATAAATATATGACTTAAATTAAAACAAACCACAGTGATTATACTAATGAAAAAACAATCTTCATCTTCAAAAATAACCACGAAATAACGATTCAAACAAGAAAAATAGATCTGAGTTACCGTTGTGGGCTCTCGGACATGTAGTAACTCGGAACTTGCCGGAGTTGTTTTGGTCGGAGCTCGGAGCTGCTGTTGTGGGTGGCATCGGAGGCTTGTGGAGGTTGTGAAGTAGTTTGGTGGTTCCGAAGGCTGTTACGGGTGTTACTCCGGAGTTAGAGTTGTGGCTGCTCCGATATTAAGCTCCAACACCTGGAAAAAAAAAATGTGAAGCAGAATGGGGAAGGGTACTGGCGGCTATTCCAGTTGCTCGTCAAAGCTTGGAGCTCGTGGGTTTTGGAGCTTGCCGGTTCGAGTGAGATCTGATGGAGTTGTTGATAGTTTAGGGTGGATTTTGGTGAATGAAAACAGGGATTTAGTGATGGGGTTTTGATTTCGCCGGATTTTTTATTGTTGTTTAGGGTCGTTTCCTGTGGGGTTTTGGGTATGGGTTTTTTGGTTGTTGTTCGATCTAGTGGGTGGTGTTCCGGCGAGGTTTCGCCGGAAAAATGGAGAAGAGGGAGATGGATGTGCTTGGTTTGCTGTTGTGTTGTTGTTTTGGTAGCTGTTTGTTTTCTGTTACAGAGGAGCTCGCTGGAAATGACAAATGAAAAGTAGAAAATGGGTGTGGAGGGTCTGTTGTTTGGAGTAGAAGAAAGAAGTGGTGATGGCTGATTCTGGGAGATGGTTTTCCGATGATCTAAACGAGGGAGAACAAGGGTGATTTGGTGGTGGTTTGGCTGTTGTTTCTGGTTCGAATAGTGGGGGATCTCGCCGAAAAAAGTGTGTGAAGGGTCTGATAAGGAAGATGAGAGGTTGTTTCGTCGAAAAAGGGCAAGGGGAGGGAAAATGAGAGGTCTTTGGGCGGTGGTTTCTGGCTTCGCTAGAAAATGCTCCGGTGAGAGTGGTGACTGTTTGGATGGTTGTTTCAGGTGGGTTAGGCGCCGGAAAAGGTGAAAAACAAGTGGGATTTTGGCATCGCCGGAATATTTTCCGGCGAGGGTGGTGGCTGAAAAAAAATGGAGGAAAAAACTAGGTTTTTCTATTTGGAAATTGTTTTTTCCCCTGTAAAAAAAGTATTATCCCCCTAAAAATTATCACCCTCCTATTTTGACCTAATTAATAACTTAAATAAGAAAACACAAAATGGGCTCAAATGATGGGCTTAGCATTATGGCCCAAAATTATCTAAATAGAATCCCTAAATTTTTTCGTATTTGACTAAATTTTAGATTATGCTAAATTCAACATAAATATTAACAAATGTAACAAATAAAATGAAATTTTGAAATAACATAATGAACGTAACTAATGACATGTGAAATGCAATTTAAAAATTAACTAACAAAAATCTTAAATTTTGATAAATAAAGATAGTTATCGATAAACTTATTTAAAATTATATAAAAAAATTAATTTAAGCTATTAAATAAGTAAAACTTCAAAATTATGAATTTTTAAAATGTTAGGCCAAAATTGGGTGTCAACATCCCTAATCAGGAAGAAGATAAAGGGTACATAGTTACGCAAATCTCTATCCTAACCTTGGAATATTCCAAAGGAAGCACTAAATTTTCCATAATTGCTTTTTTGCCCTTCAGCTTCTTTGTTTGAACTTGCACTGGATCGGTGAAATGCTGATCTAGGAATGTGGAACGCCAATCGCTTCTCTGCGTTAACCTTCAGATCTCACTAAGGCTGGTAAAGGGATCAGTTTTTGCCCGGTCCAATTTGATTTCAGTTCGGTTCCAGTTTTAGTAAATCCGATATCAGTTGAACCGGTAAGTAAATCGGTCCGATAGGATACTGATACAGGTACCGAAATGGAACTCGAGTTATTACCCGGTTGATCCAGTTTGGTGGACCCGATTCCAGTTCGGATCAACAGTAATTTTTTTATTTGTAACGGGCTAATAGCCGTTTGGACCTTCCAACTAGTTGTTGGGGTGGGGCCTAATAACGACTGAAGATCCCCACCCTCTACAACATCCCCTACCTCTCTCTAACCCATAACACAATAAATATACCCTATTTTCTTTCATTTAACTCACAAATTCATAAACTATTCCATTAACATCTTACAAAATCTCTCAATTTTCAATCTCTCATAATTATTATTTTGTGCGTGACTTGGAGTTCGGATCTCGGAAGTCTTTTTGAAGTAAATTGCTAGCTCCAATTGACATCTCCCAATTTTGGCTTTTAGTTATACATCTACTTTTATGTAGACGGTCGGTACATTTGTTCCAACTTTAATTTATTTATCTCTTTATTTATTAAGTTTATTATTTTTGTGATATTATCTTGCTTTTTTTTTCTTCTACATATGTAATTATTTTGAACTTAAACATGAATCCGAAAAGAAAAAGTGGTCAAAACCAATGTCTCAAAAAAGAAATAATTCAAGGAGAAACTTGTAGTTATAGTTCTAAACATTTGTAACCTAGATTTAGAATTAATATTGATGATTATACTCATGTTGATTAAATTTCTTTTATGTCATGACCAAATATTATTAAATTTAATTTCAAAAATGAAATAGATCAAGAAATTTAAATAGACGATTTACTATTTTTGAGGAAGGATTAGATGAGGAAGTAGAAATAAATGAGGAAGATGATGATGAGACCCCTACCCCTACTAGCCCGACTACCTAATTACCGAAACAAATAATATTCCGCCTTTACCTACGTTTCCAAAGGCTGTTGTACGTGTTAAAAGATCTTTAATTTGAAAACTTTGATACAAAATGAGGAAAAAAACTACTGATACTTGCATGAAATGTAAATTGACCATAAAACATTTGATTAAGGAAGGGCATGGGGGGAGCGACGACTAAGAACACATTTGAGAAAGTGTAATAAAGAATTTACTCGCCTAGATGATATGGAAAGGGCTAATAGAAAGGGAATATCCATACGTGAAAATCTATATGAGTCGAAGGTTCTAATATGGTTCAAATTGTGTTAAATATAACTAACCCGGCTGACCCATGCACACACCAAACATATACTAAAGAAAAAGATCGTAGAGAATTAGCTAGAATGATTGTCGTTTGTGGTTTGCCTTTCTCATTTTCTTCACATCCTGATTTTATTAATTGTATTCGTGAATTGTATAATCCAAATTTTGAAAGTGTTCCAATAAATACAATTATAAGTGATATTTTTAAATATTAAAAAGAATATTGTCATTTTCTTCATTGTTAATTATGACAGTAGATTATCTATTACATCTGATATGGGATGTAGTCCTATTGATAATTATTATTTTATTGTTACTGTCCATTGGATTGACCATGAATGAAAATGTAAAAATGAATATTAGGCTATAAATAAATATGTTGAAAAAACTATAAGTAGTTCTCATATAGGCTAAAAAATATAAGGGTGTGCAAAAATTGAACCGACCGATAATCAAACCGGAAATGTTGTTGAGTTAATGGGTTTATAAAAAAAATTATTGGGTTATTGGGTCGGTATCGGTTTTACTATTGGGTTATTGGGTAAATCGATAACCAATAAGACGGTAATAATTTATTATATTACCCTTCATAATTATTAAATATTAATATTTTAATATATAATTAGACACTATAACTATATCAAATTCTTAGTACTTTACCAACTTCACAATAGACCGATCTACTAGTTTTTACAGTTTACTCAAAACCTAAAGATTAAAGTAAGGGGTTTACAATTGTAGCTATTTGATTTTAGTTTTAGTTTTAGTCTTGTTGGACTATCTTATTTTAGTTTTAGTTTGTAATTGTAGGTTGTAGCATTTCCAAGTTAGTAAAGGCCCGTAATTTGATTAACACAAAAAATTTCATACTATGTTTTGGTGCTAACATGTAATTATAGCCTTCGTACTATATTTTTTCTCTTATTGATGCATTTTCTCATTATCTTTCTTTTTTTACTATATCAAAGCATTTAGCGAAGTGAGAAACATATAATATTTTATGGATATTTTCTTATTGGGTAAACCAAAAACCGAACAGATAATGATAAAAACCAATAAACAGAAATTGATAAAGAATATCTTATTGGTTTGTAATTGGGATAGCATATTTAAAAATCGTAAATCGATAAATTAAACCGACAATATATAAAATCGAACCGAACCGACCGATACACACCCCTAAAAAACAGGCACTATTTTACAATTTTATGAAATATGTGATAAAATAATGAGTGTCACTCTCGATAATACTTCTAATAATTTAAAAATAATTAATTATTTCAAAAAATGTAGACTATATCTAATTGATAATGATTCTTTTCATATTTAGTGTGCGACAAATGTTTATAATTTGGTAGTAAAAGATGATATTTCTCGATTTTGAATTTCTTGTGAAAAATTTAGAATTGTTTGTAATTGGATTTTAAAGATAAAATAAAAACTACAATTACAGAATTTAAAAATCATTGTAATGAATGTGAACTTACATATAGAAAAGTCCAAAAGAAGTATGCACTAGATTAAATTCTTTATTTGAAATGCATGAAGTTGCTTCTGTTTATCAAGAGTTGATACAATTAGCTTTAATGCTCATAATGCGGATCCAAATTTAAGAA
Organism: Solanum sitiens; assembly: GCA_016801875.1. NCBI lineage: Eukaryota > Viridiplantae > Streptophyta > Magnoliopsida > Solanales > Solanaceae > Solanum > Solanum sitiens. The sequence goes on along the minus strand of JABWTJ010000070.1, from coordinate 1,012,269 downwards.
TTAACTGTGAAAACTGAGAAAATATAAAAGAACTTGATTTAGTGTTTTTTATAAATCAACAAATGTTATATCTGGTAAATATTATCCAACTATTTCATCTGTTTTAATTCAAATAATTGTGCTATTTCAGCACTTGTTTTTATGATTGAAAAATTCAAAAAAAAAATTCCCCTACTTCTCAAATCTATTTGACAGTTACTTTATTCATCCCAAATTACAAATTAAAAGGTATCGAAAGAAAAGTTAAAAAAATTTATGCAAATATATAAATTGAAGTTGATGAACTTCCAATGTTGAAGATTGTAAAGAAGCATAATAAAAAAATCTAGAGATTTATATAATACATATAAAGCTATAGAAAATATTGTTTCAATAGTTGTACCTCCATCTCGTAGGCCTGAAAATGATGATTTAGATGACTTTATGGATGATTATCTTGATCTTAATTCCTCTACCAATAATGGTTTTTATTTTTATTTTATCAAGCACGGGAGAAGATTAGGAATGATCAAGGACAACCTTAGTCTTAACTATTAATATGGTGGAAGAATCGTGAAAAATGATTTCTGAACCTTGGTAGGGTTGTTCGAGATGTACTAGCGATTCAAGCATCACCAACACCTTCGTAGCAAGCCTTCAGCAAAACGAGATTTATGATTGTAAATCATCGATATTCATTAGCAAAGGATAGTTTGAAAATATCAGTGTTGTTTAAAGATTGAGTAAATGCCGAAAAAGAAATGTTGGACTGCCACAATTAAGTTGCCAAATAGAAGACGAAATAGATGAAATATTTGGTGATAATAGTGATGATGGCATGGAAACAATGGAGGGAACAACAAATTCAAGTTCCAAATAATGTTTCTTTTTGAAATGATACAAATTTACGAAAAGAATTTAAAAAAAATAATCAATTATTAGTATAATATTCAATATCTAGTTTAAACAAAACTCTTCCTAGAAGGTTACTGCATAGATTAAATACTCTTTCTAGTATTTCTGCTTGAACAATTTATTTCTTTAAATAAATGTACGGCTATTCGCCTTGATTTTCTTTTAAAAATAAAATAATCTCTTATATTTAATGCATGTCATTTTATAAATTTAATTTTCCACTATTTTAATATTAGGCTAATATAAAATTGAATTTTAAAGTTTAAAGTTTAAAATTGAATTTATAGTTTAAAGTTTAAATTGGATTTAAAGTTTATAGTTTACAAAATGTTAAGTTTAAAGATTTAACTTTTAAGTTTCAAATTGAAATTTTATAAAAAGATAAAGATTAAGTTAAGAAATATTTAATAATTTAATTAAGTGTTTTAATGAAAAATTAAATAATATAACTATATATTTATTCATTTAATAATATTAAAATATAATAATATATATATATTATATAATAATATAAAGTAACAACTAATAAATTATTAAAAAAATTACCGAACGTTCGAACTGGTTGAACCCAATTTCGGTACGGGTACCAGTCCAAATTGGTAGCTATAGGACCGGGCCGGAATTTTCGAGAAGTTCTGGTAAAACCAATGTTACTCGGACTCTTCAAAAAGCCAACGGGTGTGTGTCGGATTCGCCAAAAGTATTGTATTTTTGGTGAATCCAAGACGGGTGCGGCATCAAAAGTGGAGAGTCCGCGCAACTAAGGGTAAAACTGGTTTCAGTAGTTCCTCCCGGTAACAAGAACCGGTGCCAGTACCAGTAAAACCGGTCAGATTGCGAGCCTTAGTTCTCACAGGAGCATCTGCGCTGGAATCGGCGAGTCGCCGATCAAGCATTGTACCACACCAATTGCAGCGCCGGTACTGAGGAAACTTTGCTCCTTTCAGGCTAGCATTTAGCCGGCAAGACGCCTGTTGGTTCCTGCGGGATTCCAGTTCCTTCACTGGTGTGCTTTAGTGAATTTTACCTTCAAATCATCAAACTTTTTCTAAAAAATCTCTGCATACAAGAGAACTAGAGCCTAATATCCCCTTAATTAGCATAAAAATATGGCAGAAATTCATGAATTTGAGTAATGATTCGGTAAAATCCCAACTCATCATTCCTTAAATAGCCCTTCGTCCCTAGAACTGGTTTTCCTGCTCCTGTCCTGTGGGTGAGCCTAGTTCTCATAAACAAATTTTCATTCATCAAAATGCTACACATGAATCAGGTATATAACCTAGGCTTCCCAACAGGCGATTAATTTGAAATTTACCTTGTTGGGGAGTTGTGTGGACGCTTTGTAAGGGCAGGGAATTAAAAATGCAGGTCTGTGGCCTCATTGGAATGGTTTAAATACACCTCGTCTCTTGGAAGCTTTGTGCCTAGCTTTAATTTTTCTGGTGCTTGGTGTCAAGCATCTAAGGAATCTTCCTTAGCCGAGAAGGCATTTGGTGCCAGACTCAAACCCCTTATTGAGTGTGCACCTTTGGAAGAATCGTCATAACTTTGTGCTGGAAACATTCAAATGTCAAACTGTTTTAAGTCATTGAAAACAGGATTTCAACGGTTAGAAGTTTCCTTTAGAAGTGATGGATAAATTGTTGATCTACTGAGAGTTGCAAGCTTTTGAAGTTAAGACTCGTTTGAATAGTCAAAATCTGTACCCCTTGTGTTGTCTCCCATCTTTTCTTCTTCCTGAGAGTCCATTAATTGTCAAATACCTTTATTTCAATCCCAACCTCCTCAGAAACATAATTTAATAGCATCAAACCAATTATTTAGATCCTTCTTGAGCCGTGGGTCTATCAGAAACCACCTCTTGATCTCCAAAAGGTAGGGTATCCTTTCTAGGCCTCACTTGTGGGATAACATTGAGTATGTTGTTGTAAACATCAAACCAAGCATTTCTCCCTTCCCATTATATAGTACGATTGATTTTGTAACATATAAAACATGTAACTTAACTAAAACTCAACGAATTACGAGCATAACATATGTAGTTATTATTGCCTCTATGAACTCATCTTCTATGTAACATTAATTGAATTTCATCGATTACAAGAAATTATGAGTCTCTTCAGTCACCAAGTAGGTCCACCATGGTGCCTTTAAGATTTTCGATTATCATTGATATTTCTTTTTTAGCAGAAATACTCAGCACCGATGCATCTCAAGGCAAAGAAAACAAGAAAATTCTGCACATGACACCCTCAACTTTTGTAAGTTTCATCCTCACTCAGAACTCTCTACCAATGCTTGGTTCAAGTTCCAGTAAAATTTGTGTTCCCTCTTATTTTTGTGAACGGGAATCTTAACTTAACTTCAGAAATGGCTCTTTTGAATGAAAAATAGCAGAAATTCTACGTAAAATTTTCTTATAAGATGTGCTAAGAAGGTAATCAAAGTGCACGGGAAGGAGCTGCTCTTATGATAGTTTGCAAGTCAAGTAAAACTTTTTCTAAAATAAAAAAGAAGGCGAAATGGTCTGGTGGACCTCTTATACTTGTGTCACTTTGTATTTTGAATCTTTCTACTTACCTATTTGTCATTTGAACCCTTAAACTCAACCAAAATGATATTTTTAAGCCCCTCCAACCATGTTGTAGCTCACTCTCTTTTATTTAATTGACGTGTCATATCCACATAAGATATATCAATGCCACATCATAATTATTTCATAACTATTTTTAAAAATTATCAACCAAAATTATTTAATAAAATATAAAATAATAACATTTTAATTTATTATTGGCATTTCTAATTCTCCCTATGTTCACTATTTCACGACCAAAAGAAAGTTATCGCCGGCGTCGTCGCCATTTTTGCCGGCGTCGTCTCCATTTTTACCAGCGTCATCGCCATTTTTGCCGGCAAAATCATAGTAACAACAACCTAAGCCACCTAACAACCACAGTAACAGCAACCTAAGCCACCTAACAACCAGATTTGGCCACCGCACAACCAGATCTGGCCAAACTTTTCGTAATCCAACGCTAACTACTATTTTCACACCCAAATTGATTACAAATACAATTTCACACCAACCTCTGCCGTGAAACTCGTAGAAATCTACCCAAAATTCGCCTGAGATTTTCTTGGGTTATCGAAATCGGTTGAAAAGACAAGTTTAAGGGATTTGAAGGACATGATCACGGAGTCTTAGCAAATACTCTAAGTCCGTGACATGATGCTGTGAAAGATTGAAGATGGGGACCTGCAAACTCCCCTCTCCATCCTCTCCGGTGTACCTGCAAACTCCCTCACCGGTCGCCGCCTCCCATTCAAACGGAAAAAAATGACCAACATCGCTCTCATTCTAGCGAAAAAGTGACCACAACCGCCTCTCTCCCTCTCACACCATTGCAAATCGCCGAGCACCTCCATGAAACCAACACGACTCTCTCTCCACAAATAATCCTCATGAAACCTGATGTCACCAAAGTGTCAATGTCAAGATCGGGCTGAAGAAGATAACTATGGTGTGGAGAAAAAAAAAGAGGTTTGGGCAGCGATGGGGTGGGGGTGGCTGTAAAAGTGGTGTGGGAAGAAGATAGATTCTTTTCTTTTTTAATTTTTTTATTATATAATTTTAATAATCTAAAATTTCAAGTTTAAAAAATGATGTTCACTCGCCTTAAATGCGTGTGGTCACACTCTCTCGACAACTCAACTATTTTAATGCCACATAAGCATGGTCAATGGTTAGAGGGGTTTTATATATTGTGTTTTATTTAGTTTAGGGGTCCAGATGACAAAGGGATAAGTAGAAGGGTTCAGAATACAAACTGATACAAGTATAAAAGTCCATCAGACCATTTTGCCAAACAAGAAAACAAGTCAAAAACTCACCCTACTTCTGGGTGTGAACATCTTCTACCTCTGAAGGTTATTTAATAGAAGTTGTGCCTCCTATTCTAAAAGTACCCGTGGGCCTTCTACAAGTGGGTAACAAGAAGGGCAAAAATACAAATGCAACAACTAATTCATAAATCTTGTCCTTTCCATTTTTCCATTTGCGATGTGTTACCATTATGATATATTGATATGCTTATTCTTTCTGCTTTTAACAAAATTGAATGACATCTCACATAAAATGAGAAGTAGACGAATTGGACAATGCACGTCTTAAGTGGCTTGGAATCATGACTACATGTTATTGCTATATTTAATCTTCTAGTAGTTTGCAATATAATTATGTAACTCTGCAATTGTTGACATTCCATTCAGGCAGTAGCTTCAGCAAGGGAATATGCACCAAGCGGACGTCGGATGAAGGTAATGCAAACGCTTGGTTTGATGGCTCCTCCTGGATCACCATTTCATCCAAAGTAACGTGTCCCCGTGACTGTGGGATCTCTTGCCTGTAGTCCATCTGCTGATAATGCTATGAAATAAAACCCTCATGAGGCATAGTATTGCTGGTACTAACAGCTAGATATAATATAAAATGTTCCAGGAAAGTTTTCGTCCAAAAGTAATGTGACTCAATGATCAGTTGTCTGTTACTTGTTGATGATGCTTGAAGTAAATATGTAGGACTGATTTGTCAATCGCAATTATGTTTTGAATTGAGATAGTGATTATTGTTGATGCTCAAATCTGGAATATGACATATACAGTATTCTGAGATGGTTTTAATCTCAAGTGACATTCTGGTGACTCGCATACTGTCTATGGTCTATTTGTAACTAGACCCGCTGCTCAATCTATGAACTTGAACATATTTGAGCATTATACGTTTGAGATTGAGGCATAGTCGTACTGGGGTCAAACCCCTTGGATTTTTTTTAGTTCTTGGCTTATATTCACACTTGTTAGAAGGTACTGGAGAATAATATTATAGAATTGTGTATCTATATTATTGCATTGAGACCCTATTTATAGAGACTACGGCTGTGTTTGGTATGAAGGAAAATGTTTTCCGAGTAGATTTTTGACTTGTTTTCTCATGTTTGGGTGGTGAGTATAAAATATTTTTCGAAAAAGATTTTTTAGAGTTTAATGACTTTTGAATGAAAATAATTTTGAGAAAATATCTTTTATTTTACTATAGAGTAGAATTTTTTTTTTTGAATCGAAATTGAAATTATTTATTAAATTCTTTTTGGGGAGGGGGTGGGGTGAGATGGGGTAAAAGAATAAAAAAATTTGAAATTAAAAACAAACTTAAATTTCTTTTTGGAGGGGGGATGGTAGGCAGATTTTGGGGGGGGGGGGCTTAGGGGGTAGGGTGGGGGGTGAAAAATAAAAATTTGAAATTGAAGGTATTTTTTAGAAAAAAACTTTAAAAATAAAAAAATTGAAGTTGAAAAATATTTTTTTTAAATAGGCTTTAAATTTACATTCTCAACAAAAAAGTTAATTTTTTTAAACAAAAACATGGTTTTTTTTCAACAAAAAAAATTGTAATTTGAAGTTAGAGAAAAGTTTTGGAAAATATTTTCCCTAATTTTTTTAAGGGAAGTCATTTTGCTTAAATTTGAGAAAAATGAGTTGCTTTGAAAAATATTTTGCAAAATATTCTACCCAACCAAACATGTGAAATTGGAAAACGTTTTTCGAAAAATATTTTCCTTCATACCAAACACACCCTACATTAGATTCTTTTTCCAACTAGGATACTACATTACAATTCATTTTCAAGTAGAATTCTATATACTATTTCTATTCTAATTTGCATTCTTAATCTTAGTGAGATTGTATATACCATTCTTGTTCTTATTCCTATTCTAAAACTCTCCTATACATACAAGTTATACGTACTTAGCTTGTTATGAATATAATTAATATGAGGACCGGTAAGGGATTTGATGAATATATCTTTAAGTTGATGAATGGACTTCACAATCTTTTCCACAATATCTCTCGGGAGTATCTTTTTCTTTGACAAAGATAGAACCAATCTCAATGTGCTTACTCTTCTCATGAAATATTGGATTTGATGCAGAATGTTGATACAACACATAATGATCATCTCCACTACGAGTCATCACCTATCAAAGCAACCTTACCTACTTCAAACCAACCCATGGGATATCTACACCTTCTACCATTAAGAGCCTCAAATGAAGCAATACCAATGCTTGAATATATGATAACTATTATTATAAGCAAACTCAATCAAAGACAAGTGATCATCACAATTTCCCTTGAAGTCAATCACACAAGCTCTCAATATGTCTTCCAAAGTTTGGATAGTACACTTCGCTTCTCCATCGATTTGAGGATGAAAGGTCATATTGAGCTTAACACGAGTACCATTACCCATTTGGAAAGATTTCTAAAATTAAGAAGTAAATTAGGTACCACGATTGAAGATAACGGATAGGGGCGCTTCGTCCAACCTAACCATCTCCCATAGATACAACTTAGCATAATCTTCCGCCGAATAAGAAACCTTCACGGAAATGAAATGGGCATACTTTATACAATCCACAATAAACCAAATTGGATCATGTTGCCACTAGGTGCGGGGTAAACTAACAATAAAATCCATATTCAAATCTTTCCACTTCAAATTAGGAATACTGATATCTTGGGATAAACCTCCCAAATTTTTATGCTCAAGTTTCACTTGTTGACAATTACAACACATAGACACAAATTTCATAATATCCTTCTTCATCCTATTCCACCAATAGACCTCATACAAGTCACAGTACATCTTGGTGGCTCCCGGTTGAATGAAATATCAAAAATTGTGGTCTTCTGAAAAATTATGCTCCTCAAATCATCAATATTAGGAATACACAAATGCCTTGAAATCGAAGCATACTATCTCCCCCTTGGAGAAGCCTCAATAGACTTTTAAAGTACCACTTCCTTCATCACAACAAAAATCGGATGAAGACCTTGTTTGTCTTTCACATCCGGCAGAAATGACAATTCAGAACCATTATGAACCATAACACCACCTTTAGTACAATCAACCAACCAAACACCCAATCATGCCAATCTATGAACATCACGAACCAACTCTTTCTTATCATCCTCAACATGAGCAACACTACCTATTGATAGTCGACTAAAAGCATCTGCCACCACATTCACCTTTTTGGGGTGATAGAAGACACTCATGTCATAATCTTTTAGCAAGTCAAATCACCTACTGTGGCAAAGATTTAGGTCTCTTTGCTTGAGAACATATTGCAAACTCTTGTGGTCGGTAAAAGACATTAACATGGACACTATATAAGTAGTGCCTCCAAATCTTTGAGGCAAAAACAACCGTTTCTAGCTCCAAATTGTAGGTAGGATAGTACTTTTCATGGACCTTAAGTTACCTTGAAGCATAAGCAATAATCTTCCATGTTGCATAAGATCACATCCTAGTCCAACCTTTGAAGCATCACAATAAACTACAAACCCATCTGACCGTTCTGGTAAAGAAAACACGGGAGCGGAGGTAAGTCTATCTTCAATTCTTGGAAACTTTTCTCAAATGCTTCCGACCATAATAACGTAACTTTCTTTTGGGTTAGTGCCATCAACGGGGTACAATGGAAGAAAACCCTTCAGAAACCTGCTATAATAAACAGCCAAACCCAAGAAACTTTGAATATCTGAAGGGGATAAAAGTCTAGCAAACTCTTAACCACGTTCGTCTTCTTAGGATCTACCTCAATATTTTTACCGGAAACAATGTGACCAAGAAAATCCATAGTTCTCAACCAAAACTCTTATTTACTAAACTTTGCAAAGAGTTGTTGTCCCTTAAGTACATCCAAAACAATCCTCAAATGATCGGTGTGTTCATCGTCACTTCTTGAGTACATCAAAATATCATCGATTAACACAATCACAAACACATAGATATATTGTATAAACACTCTGTTAATTGAGTCCATGAATGTGGCTGGAGCATTATTCAAAACAAACGACATCACCAAAACCTTATAGTGACCATGCCGATGTCAAAAGGTTGTCTTCACAATATCACTTTCTTTCACCTGTAATTAGTGATAACCCGAGAGGTGAATCTTAGAGAGATAACTGCTCCCAGGAGTTGATGAAAAATCATCTATACTCAGAAGATGATACTTATTCATAATGGTAACTGTGTTAAATTGCCGGTAGTCAATACACATATGAAATGAACCATTTTCTTGCGAACAAACAAAACTGGAGCACCCCATGGAGAGATACTCGGTCGGATGAAACCCTTATCCAACAAGTCTTTCAACTACTTCTTCAATTCCTTAAGTTCTATCGGAGCTATGCAATAAAGAATAATAGATATAGGTTGCATATTTGGGTGAAATATCAAAGTCTATTTTCTTTTCGGGAGGAACACCGAGTGGATCATTGGGAAACACTTTCAGAAACTCATTAATAATGGGGACGACTTAAGAGTAGGGGTTTCATAATCCATATACCTAACCCGAACAAGATGATATATGCAACCTTTTGAAATAATTTTTCTATATTTAAGACAAAAAATAAATTGACCCTTAGGCATAAATTTCCCTCTTTCCGCTCTAGGATGGGCTCATTTGGAAATCAAAACTTGACCACTCAAGTTCTACAATCAATAGAGAATTAACAAGAATAGAGCCATTGTATACCAAGAATAACATCAAAATCTAACACAAAAAGCTCTAGAAGATCGACATGAGTGACTTTATGGGATAAAAAGACAAGATAATTTCTATACTCCTTTATCCACAATAGATTCATCAATAAAAGTAACGACAAATCACATATAGAAGAACATCAACCTCATAGACACATATGGCACTACAAAAGACAAGGTAGCACTGGTATCAAGCAAAGAATAAATATCAAGATGAAAATTTTTCAACGTATCGGTAAACAGATCAAGAAACCCTCTTAAACATGATGATTTTGAAATGCATAGAATCGGTTTTTATTTTGAGAACTTGTAATGAACCTCTAGGAAGTTTTTGCCAACCAGTATTTCCCTCGTCAAGTATAGATAAACAATCGATTAAGCGGTGACCACTCTTGCCACAATCAAAATAATTATCCGTGTCTATGAAGCGTTTTCCCTGGTGACTCTTGCCATACTTTTGGCATGCAGGAACCAAAGATCCCTTTACACCGCCATTTTCATCTTGAGTTTTAGGGTTAGACACCCTATCTTTATTGAACTTAGGATCCGCCACATTTAAGGAACCTTGACCGGAAAATCTTTGTAGAACCTAGAGCGACCATGTCCATCGGACCTTGAATGTGAGAAGTGACCATATCAGTCTTTCCCTCTTTGCCTCCCTAGAATTTTCCTAAAGTTTCTCCTCTTCAATATGTTGAGAATGAATCATTAGGCAAGAAATATATAGTTCCTTAATAAGAAGTGTGGTACGACATTCGTTAACCACTGTTTTAGATACTCCCGAAATAAACTTGCTCATCTTTGCCCTAGAGTCGATAACCATAGTAGGAGCATACCTATACAATTGAGGAAACTTCAAGGCATAATCCTTCATACTCATGTTTCCTTGATGAGGATTGTGAATTCAAGTACCCTTTCCTCCCTCATCTCCAGGGGAACAAACCTATGAAGGAAAGCGACCTTAATCTTTTCTCAATCAAGAGGACCTACATCAACCACCCTCTCTTGCTTGTATTGGTTGAACTAAACTTGAGCAACATCCTTAAGTTGATATGGGACCAATTTTGCCTTTTTCATTGACGTCACACCCATGATAATCAAAACCTTATAAACCTCATCAATGGACTCTTCAGTATCCTCTTCAATCTTAGAACCATGAAACTTTAGAGGATTCATCTGAGTGAAGTCCCTAACTCAAGTTGTCGCCATACCCACATTTAGGTTAAAGGGGACCATAGCCTATATATTGGATTGAGCAATTATGGCTTGATACAATACTTGAAAAGCAGATTGAAACTCCGCATTAGCCACTTGTTCAGCCAAAGGGTCGGTCGAAACTTATAGAGCTTCTTGTCCCATATTCTCTCGCATTCCTTCTGTCGTATGCTCTTCGAGGGGCCATATCTTCAAAAGTATAGGCTGAATATTAAAAAAGAGACATATAGAGTTACACTATCACACGACTTTAGAGTAATGAAAGAATTGGAGTTCCTTAACCATCTTATAGCCTCTTATTCATAAATGTGGCGTGCTTCATACTTATGAACAAAACTGTAACAAACCTCAAAATGAAATAGGTCACACTAGAGATTTGAATATGTTTAATGAGTAAATAATTTGTTAAAACATTGAATATTAGCTTTAGAGGTTAATTTTAAGAGTTTGAAAGTCAAACATCGAAGACCGACCAAGACGTTCAAAAACTAGCCTTGTGTGTGTGCTATTGTATCCTTGTTTGTTGTACATATTTTTAGGTGTTGTATGGAGTCTATAATCAGAGGGGATGAACCTAGAACATAGAGGGACATACCTAGGGTCAAAACGTACGGTAATGAATCCCCAAGGACCAACCAAAGGGTCCTTGAAGAGGACCCAAGGTGTGGCATGAAGGCTGCCGAAAACAGCCTGTTTGTTGCAATACCTGCGCGTTGCGCAACTAACACTTAAAGGAAAATTTTTACCTTGCGACGCGGGTTTGTCACGAACCATTCTGTCTCAAAATTAATTCCATAACCAAGATGTGGAGGTGTCCCCGCGACGCACAGCCATGTCCCTGATTTGGTCGCGTCGTTTTTAAGTCAAATTAGAATTGGTTAAAGGGTCCAATAAGTGTAGGGTCTCTTGGATACTTTAGGGGATTATTTATGAATGGTTATTAAGTCACTTTAAACCACAATTCACCAATCAAATAAAAATCCTCAAGTTCAAAACAAAAGAACTCCAAAACCCTTTCTCCAAAAACCTCCATTGATGAAGGTTTGAAGCTCCAAGGAAGAAGGTCAAAATTCTTCAAGTTTCAACCCAAATTTCGTGGGATGTTTATCAACTAAGGTGTGGTAGTTCATCCTTGATCTTTTTCTCATTCAAGGAGCCAATCCAAAGACTTTTCAAAAAGGGTTTCAAATCCTAAAATCTTCTATTTTGAATTCTAAGCATGAGTCTTTGCATGAAAAGATTTTAATGTATGGATTATGATGTTTTCAATATAAAGTAATGGTTTTATGATAAAACACTCAATGGATCCATGATCATGCAAATTCTAAAATTTTGACTTATGAACTGGGTTTGATGACTATGATTAGCCATTGTTATAATTTGGTTTCTCTTATGTTGTATTTTGAATATTTACTGCCATTTATGCCTTATTACGATGATTTAATAAAGAATTGATAAAAGTTGGTAAAGGCTTGGATGAAGGGTAAGTTGATCTATAATGTCTAGTTCTTATTAAATTGATCTTAAGTGGTATGGTCCACTTATGGTGGCGGTTCTTACTTGATGTATATGAATAAATATGTGAATTTTGAGTATGGCCTTGAAGGGATTGAATGTGAAGTAAAGTGATGTTATGATGTATATGCATGTGAAGTCTTATGAAGTTAAGAAGGTGTGTCTTTAAGATGCTACGTCTAAATGAAATGTAATGCGAATGTGAAGCATGATAATGTGTGTATTATGATGAATATAGTATGATCATGTGATGAAGTGTTTAGTATAGTAGCAACCTCATTGTTCCCAAAAGCTTTCCAAAGATAGGTTTGAGGTTGGATACTCTTCGTGAGTTGAGATGTGGTATTCAAAAGTACCCTCTAGGGATAAGTACTCTCCGTTAGTTGAGATGTATTACTAAATAGTTATCCCTTAACCTATAGTAAACAAATGTAATGAATGTTTAAGACTCCATGGGGGAGTGATGCTTAGCACCGAGAGGATTTGAAGAAGGGGTGGATACTCTTCGTGAGTAGAGATGTTGTATCCAATGTACCTCTTAAGATGAGTGCTTTTTGTTAGTTGAGTTGAGTTACTTCGAACCAATCTTATCATCCCTTAACTACGTGCACACACAGATGTAGTTATTGGAAATCCATGTAAAGGCTAAAAAAGAATGACCCTACCTTAAGCAAAGAGGGATCCCTCATCCGGTAGGGGTTAATACTGAGATTCCATATCTAGATCTCATGGTCTATGTCGTTTAAAGCTAGCCCTCACAAATGAATGTAATGAACTAGGTCTTCCTATGGGTGTACTACTTAGGGTAGGTGGTGGAATGGGACGCCATCTATGCATTGCACAAGTAGACATTTGGAGAGAGTCTTGGTGTGTCTTATATGAAAATGTATAAATGGGTTACTATATGATGTTAATGAAGTAAGTTGACTTTATTTCTAATGTTAATGAAGTATGTTAATCTTATGTCTAATGATGATGGAGGTAATTAAATGATTGAATGTGATGTGCCTAGTCTAGGGTGATTCCTAAGGAGCACTAAGTGGGAGTAGTAGTATGTGATGCTACTTTCACATTGCACTAGTGTAACTTGGGGGTTGTCTTAGAGGATGGTCTTTATGTGAAGCTCTTAAAATGCATGTATGTTTCCTGTAGTATCTTTAGTAATGAATGTTGACTTTTTGAGTTTTAATGAAGTATTCTTATCTTTGGAAGTCTTATGGATCACTTAGGTGTGAATTGAAGAGGTTGTATGGGCGGTCTCTTCATGTCCTACCTAGGAGAGTCTTAGGATAACTTTGGATAGGAAGGTCTAAATGAATAAATGGATCACTTGATGAATATGACTAAATGTGGAAGTTCATGAAAAATATTACTTGTATGATACATGATGACTTGTAAGATGCTTTGTAAACTTGAATCATGAAGGTTTTACTAAAATAGCATGAAAGGTTTATTTCAACTAAAATGTCCTCTTTTGCATGTTTTTTGCATAATACCATACTTAGTACAATGTTTGTACTAACTCCAAACTCTTTAATATTTCTATAAGAATAGGTGGAAGCAAGTGAAGGTGGGAAGTTGATTTTCTCAAGATTGGTATGTCCTCATATGTTCGAGGACATAGACTATGTTTCTTTTAGTTTTCTTTCTATTTAGACATTGTTTAAGACATAGTATGTTTCTTTCAATGTAAAGGGCCGTGACCCAATGATATTAAGAAGTGTATAAGTTGGCTTGTGATGATGAGACTTGTTCCTTAGTTTTATGAAAGAGTTTCTTATTAGTATGTTGTGAAAAGTTTTAATTCCGCTCTACTTTTCATACCTATGTAATGAATGATGCCTAAGAGGCTTTTACAAGACCTATGAGAGGTCAAGTAAATTGTGTAACTTCTAGGGTGTACCCTTGGGTCGTTACAAACTTGGTATCAGAGCATAAAGTTTTGGAAAATAGTTTATGGTCCAAAGTCTCACAAGCCACGTCTAGTAGAGTCTTGTTCATAGGTTTGAGTGCGATACATCTATGAGCGATAGGCTATAGGACGATAGAAGTTTCACTTTCTTCATTGCTCTTGTATCGTGCCATAGAGTTGAGTTCTATAAATGTCTTTCCTAATCTATTATTTTGTGTTTATAGGATATGAATACAAGAAGGACAACCGTAAAAAGAGTGGAGGAAGGAGTAGTTAATGAGGGAGTTCCTCCCCGGGTTGAGCAAGTTCCTATAGCTAATCAAGAGAATGTGAATCAGGCGGTTCCCCCTCTAGTGCCCCAAGCTCCTCAATCTCCCAATGTTTAAGGAGATACGTCTAATGTGGAGATAAGGGCTGATTTTCGAGCTTTGACCAAACTTATGAAGACTCAAGATCAAGTCGTCACTAATCATGTGGTTGCCCAAGCTAATCTAGGATTTGGACCTCAAGGGAACTTTAATTCAAGCACTTTCACTTTTAGAATCCGGGATTTCATGAGGATGAATCATCCTACTTTCCATGGCACTAAGGTGGATGAAGATCCATAAGGCTTCATAGATGAGGTGTTCAAGGTGGTAGATTCTATGGGAGTGACTCCTAGGGAGAAAGTGGAACTAGTCGCTTACCAACTAAAGGATGTGGCTCAAGTGTGGTTTGAGCAATGGAGGGATGAAAGACCCGTAAGGGCAAGCCCGTTAGATTGGTGAGTGTTTAGGACGTCCTTTCTTGATATTTTTTCCCTATAGAGTTGAGGGAGAAAAAGTTAGTGGAATTCATGAACCTTCTTCAAGGGGGATGAGTATGAAGGAATATTCTATCAAGTTTACCCAACTCTCGAGGTTTTCCCCAATCTTGGTAGCCAACTGTAGGGCTAGGATGAATAAGTTTGTGATGGGGTGCTAGTATGGTTAAGGAAGAATGACGTACGACAATGCTCCATCATGATATGGATATCTCTAGACTCATGGTGTATGCTCAACAAATTGAGGAGTCCAAGCTTAGAAAGATAAATAGAGATGGGAAGAGGGCTAGGTCGGATGAACCAAGTGAACCTACGTCTAATAAGAGGTTTTATAATCAAGATTCTTCCATGGGGAACTAGGAAAGGTGTCCAACCAAAATTCTCAAGGAGGGAGTGGAGGTGGCTACACATATGAGAGACCTAAGTGTAATACTTGTGGGAAGCAACATTTAGATAAGTGTCTTGCCGGTATGGATGGTTTCTTTGGATGTGGTAATAGGGGTCATAAGATGAGAGATTGCCCGGTTATCAAGGCAAAATGGATGGAGACCAACCAACTCATCATGATGGCCCGGATCCTAAAATCCAAAGAAGAATCATTTCTATGCGCTTCAAGCTAACCAAGGAGCTAATCCGGAATAAAGGCACCGGTAAGTCATAGTTCCTTATGGATGTTTTTGATTTGTTCCTAGATGGGTTTACCCTAAGTGGGGAAGAATGAGTTGAGTAATAAGGTAGTTGATATCCTTATCTTTTCCTTCTATTCTTACACAAGCTTGAGACCAAAATTCTTAGTAGTTTGGTTATGTTTTGGAGTCTTGCATATGAGTATAAGTTGCATGTATCCTTATGTTATGAGTGACTTTGATGGTATAATATTTTGCATGCTCTAGATGATATCATAATTACATGGGAAGATTGGTAGTTAATATATAATTCTCATGTCAATGTGTCTCTAATGATAATTGCTTAATTCCCTTATGAGTTGTTATGTTTATATGCCAATGTGTGATTTGAAAACTATTACATTTTGAGATTTATAATGATGTGTTGAGCATGCCTAATGTTGGAGAAGGTAGTTCCTCCATAAATGAAATAAAAATGATGAAATAAGTATGCACTTTGATTTTGTGCAAATAGTTCCAAATTTGCTTGTGTTGCTTAGAGCTCATAATGATATGAAGTTGGTGTTCCTTGTAAGTTAGGTACATCAACTATGAATGTTATGTCCATGATGATATGTGTTGTGAGCTGCTAGTTGAGTCTTTGAAAGTGTTTAGTTTCATTCGAGGACAAATGTTTTTAATTCTAAGTGGGGGAGATTATAACAACCCTTAAAATGAAATAGGTCAAACTAGAGCTTCACATTTATTTTAATGTGTAAATAAGTTTTTATAATGTTGAATATTAGCATTGGATTTCAGTTTTAAGAGTTTGAAAGTGAAACGTCGAAGAACGACCTCGGAAACTAGCCTTGTGTGTGTGCTAGTGTATCCTTGTTTGTTGTGCATGTTTTTATGTGTTTTATGGATTCCAAAATTAGTGAGGATGACCCTAACACCAAGAGGAACATACCTAGGGTCAAAACTTCCAGGAACGACTCCCAAGGACCAACCAAAGGATTCTTTAGGAGGACCCAAGGTGCATGAAGCCTGCCGAAAACAGCCTGTTTGTGGCAATCCCTACGTGTTGCACAACTGGCACTTAAAGGAAAATTTTTGCCTTGAGACACGGGCTTGTCACAAAACATTCTGTCTCAAAATTAATTCACTCCAGAACCAAGATGTGGAGATGTCCCCCCGACGCGCAACCATGTCCCAGATTTGGTCGCGTCGTTTTTAAGTTAAATTAGGATAGGTTAAAGGGTCCAATAAGTGTAAGGGTATTTTGAGTACTTTGGGGATTATTTATGGACGGTTATTAAGTCACTTTAAACCCCAATTCACCCATCAAATCAAAACCCTCAAGTTCAAAACAAAAGCTCTCCAAAACCCTTTCTCCTAAAACCTCCATTTATGAAGGTTTGAAGCTCCAAGGAAGTAGGTCAAAATTCTTCAAGTTTCAACCCAAATTTTGTGGGCTTTTTATCAACTACGATATGGTAGTTCATCCTTGATCCTTGTATCATTCAAGGAGCCAACCCAAAGACTTTTCAAAAAAGGGTTTCAAATCCTAAAATCTTCTATTTTGAATTCTAAGCATGGGTCTTTGCATGAAAAGGTTTTAATGTATGGATTATGTTGTTTTCAATATAAAGTGATTGTTTTATGATAAAAAACTCAATGGACCCATGATCATGCAAAATCTCAAATTTTGACTTATGAATTGAGTTTGATGAATATGATTAGCCATTGTTAGAACTGGGTTTCTCTTATATTATACTGCAAATATTTGATGCCATTTATGACTTATTATGATGATTTATTGGAGAATTGAGAAAAGGTGGTAAAGGCTTGGATGAAGGGTAAGTTGATCTATAATGTCTAGTTCGTATGGAATCTATCTTGAGTGGTATGGTTCACATATGGTGGCGGTGTTTACTTGATGTATATGAATATATATGTGAATTGTGAGTATGGCCTTGAAGGCATTGAATGTGAAGTAAAGTGATGTTATGATGTATAAACATGTGATGTCTTATGAAGTTTAGAAGGTGTATCTTGAAGATGCTATGTCTAAATGAAGTATAATGTGAATGTGAAACATGATAGTGTGTGTATTATGATGAATATTGGGAATACACAAACGCCTTGACATCGAAGCATACTATCTCCCCCTTGGAGAAGCCTCAACAGACTTTTAAAGTACCGCTTCCTTCATCACAACAAAAATCGGATGAAGACCTTGTTTGTCTTTGACATCCGACAGAAATGACAATTCAGAAACATTATAAACCATAACCCCACCTTTAGTAGAATCAACCAACCGAACACCCAATCATGCCAATCTATGAACATCACGAACCAACTCTTTGTTATCATCCTCAACATAAACAACACTACCCATTGATAGACGACTAAAAGCATCTGCCACCACATTCACCTTTTTGGGGGTGATAGAAGACACTCACATAATAATCTTTTAGCAATTATAGACAACTACTGTGGCAAAGATTTAGGTCTCTTTTCTTGAGGACATATTGCAAACTCTTGTTGTCGGTAAATTCATCAACATGGACACTATATAAGTAGTGCCTCCAAATCTTTGAGGCAAAAGCAACCGTTTCTAGCTCCAAATTGTTGGTAGGATAGTACTTTTCATGGACCTTAAGTTGCCTTGAAGCATAGAAATAATCTTTCATGTTGCATAAGAACACACCCTAGTCAAACCATTGAAGCATCACAATAAACCACAAACCCATCTGACTGTTCTGGTAAAGACAACACAGGAGCGGAGGTAAGTCTATCTTTAATTTTTGGAAACTTTTCTCAAATGCTTCCGACCATAATAACTTAACTTTCTTTTGGGTCAGTGTCATCAACGGAGAGACAATGGAAGAAAAACCTTTAGAAACCTTCTATAATAAACAACCAAACCGAAGAAACTTTGAATATCTGAAGGGGATAGAAGTCTAGGCCAACTCTTAACCACATTCGTCTTCTTAGGATCTACCTCAATATTTTTACCGGAAACAATGTGACCAAGAAAATCTATAGTTCTCAACTAAAACTCGTATTTACTAAACTTTGCAAAGAGTTGTTGTCCCTTTAGTACATTCAACACAATCCTCAAATGGTCGGTGCGCTCATCATCACTTCTTGAGTAGATCAAAATATCATCGATAAACATAATCACAAACATATAGATATATTTTATAAAAACTCTATTAATTGAGTCCATGAATGCGGCTGGAGCATTAGTCAAACCAAACGACATCACCAAAACCTTATAGTGACCATGCCGATTTCAAAAGGTTGTCTTCACAATGTCACTTTCTTTCACCTGTAATTGGTGATAACCCAACCAAAGGTGAATCTTAGAGAGATAACTTGCTCCCAGGAGTTGATGAAAAATCATATATACTCAGAAGATGATACTTATTCATAATGGTAACCGTGTTCAATTGCCGGTAGTCAATACACATGTGAAATGAACCATTTTTCTTGAGAACAAACAAAACTGGAGCACCCCATGGAGAGTTACTCGGTCGGATCGAACCCTTATCCAACAAGTCTTTCAACTAATTCTTTAATTCCTTAAGTTTTGTCGGAGCCATGCAATAAAGAATAATAGATATAGGTTGCATATTTGGGTGAAATATCGAAGTCTATTTTCTTTTCGGGAGGAACACCGAGTAGATCACTCGGACACACTTTCAGAAACTCATTAGTAACGGGGACGACTTAAGAGTAGGGGTTTCAGAATCCATATACCTAACTCGAACAAGATGATATATGCAACCTTTTGAAATATTTTTTCTATATTTAAGACAAAAAACAAATTGACCCTTAGGCATAAATTTCCCTCTCTCCGCTCTAGGATGGGCTCATTTGGAAATCAAAACTTAACCACTCAAGTTTTACAATCAACAGATGATTAACAATAATAGAGCCATTATATACCAAGAATAACATCAAAATCTAACATAAAAAGCTCCAAAAGATCGACATGAGTGACTTTATGGAATAAAAAGACAAGATAATTTCTATACTCCTTTAGCCACAATAGATTCACCAATAAAAGTAGAGATAAATAACATCTAGAAGAACATCAAACCTCATAGCCACATATAGAACTACAAAAGACAAGGTAGCACTGGTATCAAGCAAAGAATAAGCATCAAGATGAAAAACTTTCAACGTATCGGTAAACAGATCAAGAAACCCTCTTGAACATGATGATTTTGAAATGCAGAATTGGTTTTTATTCTGAGAACTTGAAATGAAACTCTAGGAAGTTCTTGCCTACCATTATTTCCCTCTTCAAGTATAGATAAACAATCTATTAAGTGGCGACCACTCTTGCCACAATCAAAATAATTATCTGTGTCTATG
This sequence comes from Solanum sitiens, assembly GCA_016801875.1. Lineage (NCBI taxonomy): Eukaryota > Viridiplantae > Streptophyta > Magnoliopsida > Solanales > Solanaceae > Solanum > Solanum sitiens. Next base: position 992,320 of record JABWTJ010000070.1, on the reverse strand, counting down.
AAGCGTTTTCCCCGGTGACTCTTGCTATACTTTTGGCATGCAGCAACCAAAGATCCCTTTACACCACCATTTTAATCTTGAGTTTTAGGGTTAGACACCCTATCTTTATTGAACATAGGATCCACCATATTTAAGGAACCTTGACCGGAAAATCTTTGTAGAACCTAGAGCGACCATGTCTATCGGACCTTGAATGTGAGAAGTGACCATATCAGTCTTTCCCTCTTTGCCTCCCTAGAATTTTCCTTAAGTTTCTCCTCTTTAACATGTTGAGAATGAATCATTAGTCAAGAAATATCCAGTCCTTAATAAGAAGTGTGGTACGACATTCGTTAACCACTGTTTTTGACACTCCCGAATTAAACTTGCTCATCTTTGCCCTAGAGTCGATAACCATAGTAGGAGCATACCTATACAATTAAGGAAACTTCAAGGCATAATCCTTCATACTAATGTTTCCTTAATGAGTATTGTGAATTCAAGTACCCTTTCCCCCCTCATTTCCAGGGGAAAGAACCTATGAACGAAAACAACCTTAATCTTTTCTCAATCAATAGGACCTACTTCAACCACCCTCTCTTGCTTGTATTGGTTGAACTAAACTTGAGCAACATACTTAAGTTGATATGCGACCAATTTTGCATTTTCCATTGACTTCACACCCATGATAATCAAAACCTTATACACCTCATCAATGGACTCTTGAGTATCCTCTTCAATCATATAACCATGAAACTTTAGAGGATTTATCTGAGTGAAGTCCCTAACTCTAGTTGTCGCCATACCCACATTTGGTTTAACGGGTACCATAGCCTATCTATTGGATTGAGAAATTATGGCTTGATACAATACCTGAAAATCATATTGAAACTCCGCATTAGCCACTTGTTAAGACAAAGGGTCGGTCGAAACTTACAGAGCTTCTTTTCCCATATTCTCCCGCATTCTTTCTATTATACGCTCTTTGAGGGGCCATATACTCAAAATTATAGGATAAATATTAAAAGAGATACATATAGAGTTACACTATCGCACGACTTTAGAGTAATGAAAGAATTGAGTTCCCTAACAATCTTATAGCCTCTTATTCATAAATGTGGCGTGCTTCACACTTATGAACAAAACTGTAACAACCCTCAAAATGAAATAGGTCACACTAGAGCTTCACATATGTTTCATGATTAAATAATTTGTTAATATGTTGAAACTTATCATTAGAGGTCAATTTGAAGAGTTTGAAAGTCAAACATCGAAGACCGACCAAGAGTTCAGAAACTAGCCTTGTATGTGTGCTAGTGTATCCTTGTTTGTTGTTCATGTTTTTAGGTGTTGTATGGAGTCCAAAATCAAAGGGGATAAAGCTAGAACCTAGAGGGACATACCTAGGGTCAAAAATTCTGGGAACGACTCCCCAAGGACGAACCAAAGGGTCCTTGAGGAGGACCCAAGGTGTGGCATGAAGGCTGCCGAAAACAGCCTGTTTGTTGCAATGCCTGCGCGTTGCGCAGTTGACACTTAAAGGAATAATTTTTCCTTGCGAAGCGGGCTTGTGACGAACCATTCTGTCTCAAAATTAATTACAGAACCAAGATGTGGAGGTGTCCCCGCGACGGGTAACCATGTCCCAAATTTGGTCGCGTCGTTTTTAAGTCAAATTAGAATTGGTTAAAGGGTCCAATAAGTGTAGGGTCCTCTTAGATACTTTGGGGGATTATTTATGGATGGTTATTAAGTCACTTTATACTTCAATTCACCCATCAAATAAAAATCCTCAAGTTCAAAACAAAAGCACTCCAAAACCCTTTCTCCAAAAACCTCCATTGATGAAGGTTTGAAGCTCCAAGGAAGAAGGTCAAAATTCTTCAAGTTTCAACCCAAATATTTTGGGCTTTTTATCAATTAAGATATGGTAGTTCATCCTTAATCCTTGTCTCATTCAAGGAGCCAATCCAAAGACTTTTCAAAAAGGGTTTCAAATCCTAAAATCTTCTATTTTGAATTCTAAGCTTGAGTCTTTGCATGAAAATGTATTAATGTATGGATTATGTTGTTTTCAATATAAAGTGATCGTTTTATGATAAAAAACTCAATGGACCCATGGTCATGCAAAATCTCAAATTTTGACTTATGAATTGAGTTTGATGAATATGATTAGCCATTGTTAGAAGTGGGTTTCTCTTATGTTGTACTGCGAATATTTGCTGCCATTTATGCCTTATTATGATGATCTATTGGAGAATTGAGAAAAGGTGGTAAAGGGTTGGATGAAGGGTAAGTTGATCTATAATGTCTAGTTCGTATGGAATCTATCTTGAGTGGTATGGTTCACTTATGGTGGCGGTGTTTACTTGATGTATATGAATATAAATGTGAATTGTGAGTATGGACTTGAAGGCATTGAATGTGAAGTAAAGTGATGTTATGATGTGTATGCATGTGATGTCTTATGAAGTTTAGAAGGTGTGTCTTGAAGATTCTATGTCTAAATGAAGTATAATGTAAATGTGAAGCATGATAATGTATGTATTATGATGAATGTAGTATGATCATGTTTAGTAGTCAATCTTATGAATAGTGGTGGTCATGTGAAAGGTGTTCTCACATATACTCACACACACATGAAGAATGAATGAATGAATGAAGTTATGAATGTAAATGGCGGATTGTAGGGTAGACATTATTCGTGAGTAGAGATGAAGTATCTAGACCAACCCTACCATTCCTGAGAACTCTAGTGAATGAAAAAGGGGGATTTTGGGTGAACACTCTTCGTGAGTTGAGATGAGGTGTTTAGTATCAACCTCACTATTCCAAGAGCTTTCCAAAAATAGGTTGGAGGTTGGATACCCTTCGTGATTTGAGATGTGGTATTCAAAAGTAACCTCTTGGGATAAGTACTCTTAGTTAGTTGAGATGTAGTACTAAATAGTTATCCCTTAACCTATAGTCACCGAATGTAATGAATGTTTAAGACTCTGTGGGGGAGTTGTGTTTAGCACCGAGAGGATTTGAAGAAGGGGTGTATACTTTTCGTGAGCAGAGATGTTGTATCAAATGTACCTCTTGAGATGAGTTCTCTTCGTTAGTTGAGATGAGTTACTTAGAAGCAATCTCATTATCCCTTAACTATGCGCCCTCATAGGTCTAGCTATTGGAAATCCATGTAAAGTTTAAAAGACAATGAAACTACCATAGGCAAGTATGGATCCCTCATCCGGTAGGGCTTTATACCGGATTCCATGTCTATGTCGTTTAAAGCCATACCCCACAAATGAATGTAGTTAACTAATTCTTCCTAAGGGTGTACTACTTAGGGTATGTGGTGAAATGGGACGCCATCTATGCATTACACAAGTAGACATTTGGAGGGAGTCTTGGTGTGTCCTTATATGAAAATGTATGAATGGGTTACTATATGATGTTCATGAAGTAAGTTGACTTTATGTCTAATGTTAATGAAGCATGTTGATCTTATGTCTATTGATAATGAAGGTTATGAAATGATTGAATGTGATGTTCCTAGTCTAGGGTGATTCCTAAGGAGCACTAAGTTGGAGTAGTATTATGTGATGCTACTTTCACATTGCACTAGAGTAACTTGAGGGTTGTCTTAGAGAATGGTCTTTATGTGAAGTTCTTAAAATGCATATATGTTTCCTCTAGTATCTTTAGTAATGAATGTTGACTTGTTGAGTGTAAATTAAGCATGCTAGTCTTATCAATCACTTAGGAGTGTATTGAAGAGGTTGTATGGGCGGTTTCTTCATGTCCTACCTAGGGGAGTCTTAGGATAACTTTGGATAGGAAGGTCTAAATGAATAAATGGATTACTTGATGAATATGACTAAATGTTGAAGTTCACGAAAATATTACTTGTATGATAAATGATGACTTGAAAGATGCTTTGTAAACTTGAATCATGAAGGTTTTACTAAAATAGCATAAAAGGTTTCAACTAAAATGTCCTCTTTATCATGTTTTTGCATAATGCCATACTTAGTATAATGTTTATACTAACTCCATACTCTTCTATATTTCTATAAGTATAGGTGGAAGCAAGTGAAGGTTTTTAGAAGGTAAAGCTTGGGAAGTTGATTCTCTCAAGATTGGTATGTCCTCATATGTTCGACGACATAGACTATGTTTCTTTTAGTTTTCTTTCTAAAAATACATTGTTTAAGACTTAGTATGTTTCTTTCAATGTAAAGGGCCTTGACCCTATGATATTAAGAAGTGCCTAAGTTGGCTTGTGATGATGAGACTTGTTCCTTAGTTTTATAAAACAGTTTCTTATTAGTTATGTTTTGAAAAGTTTTAAATCTGCACTACTTTTCATACATATGTAGTGAATGATAGCTAAGAGGCTTGTACAAGACCTTCTAGAGGTCAAGTACGCCCTGTACTTCTAGAGTGTACCCTTGGGTCGTTACAAAACTCTACTCGACGTAGCTTATGAGACATCCTAGGAACTTTTTAAACCTTGTGCTCTGATACTAATTTGTCAAGACCTAAAGGCTTTAAAGATGATTAGCTTGTATTGACCATCGTTTTATGACTTATGTTTTTTATCTCTTTTATATCATGTTTTACCTTGGTCAATTGCATGTCATGAAATGTACCTTTTTAGCACGATTTAATGCATAACTATCATTCGTGGTACATTGTATTGTACTAAAACATACTCTTGCCTATACTTCCCCAAATGTATGGTTCATCATTCAGGTTTCTCAATTTCGTGACTAGTGGTTAAGTTTCAGGTTCCTCGAGCTTTGGTGAGTCCTCATGCTTCGAGAAAGAATTTCATTATTTCACTTTGTTTCATGTATTTATCTTTTAGACATGATGTATGGGCTAGGCCCAATTCCATTCTATTTTACTAGATTGATATATTCAGACAAGTGTTTTAGATTTCCACTTTTCTTTATAAAAACTATCAGACTTGGACTATTATTTTACTCTTATTGTTCTATTTTTTTTTATGTTATGAAAGCTGAGTGACTTTATGGTGTTCCTCGGGGTTCTATACGCCATGTTACATCTACGAGGTACCCCTGAGTCATGACAAACTTGGTAATTAGAGCACAAGGTTTAGAATGGTCCTAGGATGTCATATAAGCCTTTTCTAGTAGAGTATTGTTCATGAGTGTGAAGTGCGCCGCACTTATAAATGAGAGGCTACAAGATGATTAGGAAACTCCACTTCTTTCATTAATCTTAAGTCGTGCAATAAAGTTAACTCTATAAGGTCTCTCTCCTAATCCTTATCCGATGATATACATGACATGGATACTCGAAGAGCTTATGTTAGTAGGAATGTGAGGGAGAATGTGGAGTAAGAAGCTCCTCCCTAAGCATCTCAAGTTCCGGTCGATACTTTGGCCGAAAAAGTAAGTAATGCGGAGTTTAGGGCTGCTTTTTAAGTGTTGGCTCAATCTGTGACGGCCAAAGCCAAGGGAGGTTGTGGTTCCTGTGAACCTAAATGTGGGCACGACAACATTTAGACTGAGGGACTTCACTAGGATGAATCTTCTGGAGTTTCGTGGTTTTAAGGTCGAGAAAGATTCTCAAGAGTTCATAGATGAGATCTAAAAGGTTTTGATTGTCAAGGGAGTCACGCCGGTGAAAAAGGCAGAGTTGGCTGCCTATCAACTTAAGTGTATGGATCAAATTTTGTTCAATCAATGGAAAGAATGGAGGTTGGAAGGTGCGGGTCTCTTGATTGGCAGAAGTTTATGGCTGCTTTTCTCGATAGGTTCTTTCCCCTAGAGATGAGGGATGCAATGTTCTAGAGTTTATAAACCTTTGTCAAGGAAGTATGAGTATGAGGGAATATGCTCTAAGGTTCACACAATTGTCTAAATATGATCTAACATTGGTTGCTTATTCAAGGGCAAGGATGAGCAAATTCTTTTCTGTTCTCTATGAAATGGCGGTTAAAGAGTACCGAACCTCCATGCTCATTAATTACATGGACATATATCGTCTCATTGTTCATTCACAACAAATTGAGGAGGAGGAACTTCTTGAAAAGTATAGAGAGGTAAAGAGGGCTAAGATCGGTGATGGTAATTTCTCTCATGCAAGGTTCGATGGACATGGTCGTCCTAGATTTCGACAGAAGTATACCGGTCAAGGTTCCTGCAATGATCCTTTTAAGTTCAACAAAGATAGGGTGTCTAACCCTGAGACTCAATGTCACGATCCAATCCTATACCGTATAAGTGACACGGCGTACTTGAACCCAAAGGGTCTCATACAAGACTCATATCCTTCATAACATTCGATATAAGGAAAATTGCACGAAATTAAATCTCATTTAAAACCATACAATTGAACATACTCATTTAAAACAAAGCGGAAGTATACAATATCACATGGAAATCTAAACAAGACTTGAAACAAAAGTAGGGTAATATCCCTTTAGAATCGAGAGTCTTAAACAAAGTCTAGAAAGTCTTTTAAATGAAAGTAATGGAACATCAAAAGAACTAGTCCTCGATCTATGAGGACATACCACTTAGCCTTGGAGAATCTCAAATTCAATCTTGAACTAGAGAGAAAGCAACTCACTTTCCGAAACCTACACTTGTAGTACAACAAGAGAAATATGTATTAGCACAATTAAGTACTAAGTATGATAGCCATGCAAAAACATGGTTAAAAAGGACATTTACTTTCAAAATAATTATATATGCCAATTTGAGAAAAATTTCATGAACGTAAGAATAAGAGGCATAATATTCAAAGATAACCAACATACAAGTCATTTCTTCATATTTGAACATAATCAACATATAAGCCATCTCATCACATTAGAGACTTCACCTGAAGTAACCCTAAAGCTATACCTTGTGCAATGTATATGTAACGTCCGATAACACAATCCACACTAAAGTACCCCATCCAGCCCACCAAAAGTGAACTTGCCAATCTACCTTTCCATCTTTACACAATACTCATACATAAGAGACATAAGCATGTCACAAAGCATTGCAACACTTTAGGACCATCGTCTAGGGAAACCCTAAGTCATACTTTCGCAATGTATGAATATCATTCCATACTACTTCTCACACTAAGTATTCCTTTGAAGTCACCAAAGACAAGACACATTCATACTCAATAAGTCATAACAAGGAATGTAAAGCATAAGTACAATCCAAGTAAAAGCATGCATAATAACATTAAGTACTTAAGCCTACATTCTTAATTAGATTAATTAAGAGCACTTCCATTCATTAATATCACATTTATTCATTAAGAGAAATTTCATTCTTTGGGCCATTAAGACCTCAGATAACTCACTATAGCCCTCTTAAAACCTACTCGTGCAATGCATGGATGACATCCCGTACTGCCACCCACACTTCATAGAACTTCTCAAGAAACCATAGTGCACATCTCACATGATGGGAATAAACATTTAACAACCATATACCATCAAATCTAAATAATGGAATTGGTGTCATAAACCGCACACCGTGAAATGCTGGTTTACTTACCTAAGGTAGAACCAAGTGTATTTAGTTTAGGTGGATCCACTAGCTATCCTATGTGGTCACATAGTTATGTGATAAGAAGATGTTCATTGAAACCCATGCCTAATGTAGGGAGAGCTTCCATCTTACGAAATCCTCTCGGTGTTTAACCTACATTCCCTTAGAAAATATTTCATTCACATTACATTGGAGTACTTGAAAGCACTATAAACATTAGGTCTACCGACTCTAAATACATTACACATGAAAGGGACACCGACATTAGTTCTACCGATTCAAGGTTCATTAAAAGGATAACTCATTGACATCCCAAGAAAGGGCCACCAACATTAGGTCTACCGATTCAAGATCCCTCATTTCACACATTGAAGTGATACCAACATTAGGTCTACCGATCCAAGGTTTACCATTCATTAGTTTCTAGGCTGATCATGAAGGGCTACCAACATTAAGCCTACTGGTTCAAGACATAGCCTAGAATACTTTACCATTCATTTATGATAGGACAACCAACATAAGGTCTACCGATTCATGATCGTTACATTTATTCATTCATTTCTCATGAAAGGGCTACCAACGTTAGGTCTACCGATTCATGGTTATTAAGTAAAGGTACATTAGCAACACAAGAAAAGGATGCCTAAGCCTACCACTTAAAGATATATCATTTACCAATACATTCATTCATTAAAGAAAAAGATGCCTGAGCCTACAAATTAAAGATACAATAATCAACATTACTTAATTCACACAAGAATAAGGTGCACAAACCTACAAATTCAAAGTGTACAATACATTGAAGAAGACCCTTCACATTCTATCATCATCATCATTCATGAGTGTTTAAGTAAGAATAAAACTTCAATCACAACAGTATTATATTCTAAGCATGATCATTATACTTTCATTCAATTCACCTGAGTATGCTTCTCATTACACTCATACAAGAACCCTTCATACTTTTCCTTTCAAGTCCAAGATGACAAGTCACCAAAACCCCCTAAATTACTTCAATGAGGCATACATAGTAACACGATTCAATAAATAGATCAATATAATGCTTAAAGAATTCAAATATACTTCATAATTCAATCAACTCCCAATTACAATTCACAACTTAAGAATTTGGGGGAAAACATACGTACAAAGGAGAAATAATCTTAATTAATCAATAAGTCAACATTCTATTCATAATTCATCATATAAAAGCCTTTACAATTGTTTTGGAATTGATTGAAAATTAGGGTTTTTGGGGAACTTTGAAGACTTGAAATTATCATTGAAATTTTACCCTTGAAAGAAACTAAGTCTAGGATCGATACTACCATACCTATTAGGAAAGAACCCCACGAAAATGACTTAAAAAATTTGAAATCTTGAGATTGAGATCTTGAATCCTTCACAATGGAGGTTTTTAGGGAGAGAACCTTTCGAGGGGGAGAGGAGGTTTCTAATTTGGGTTTTAAAGAATGAATTAGAAATAATGTTTCAATACTCTTAAAACATCATAATTCACCCAAAATAACTGTCCCTAAACTTGATAAATTATAAAAACAATTTACCAACCCACCCTTGCCTTAGCCGAACCAAACTAGAAAAACTAGTGGGGACTCACAACCATCACCCACGGACCATGAGTGGGACCACGAGCCATCCTGGCTATCCTGGTTGGTGGTTGCATTATGGTCTTGGGGTCTTGACCTATGGAAGGCATCCACGGGGCATGGATACACCTACGGGGCGTGGACCCCATCCATTGGTCACCTTTAATTTTGGCAACATTCTTGTTTATTTGGGGTCTTGGGGGTTAGGCTAAGGGTCCTCCTGAAGGACCCTTAGGTTGGTCCTTGGGGAGTCGTACCTTGATTCTTGACCCCTAAACCCTTTAAACTAAGCTTGGAACAATATTTTACAACCATTACCTCACAAAAAACTTAAACACACACTACTTAAGCTCTAGTTACACTTACTCAAGGTCGTTACATTATCCCTCATTTGGGAGCATTCGTCCTAGAAGGACACTTTAAACACATTAAGGGGTTAAATACTCAAGAATAGCAGCCCATCATGCATGCACCATCATAAAAGATGCATGAAACTAGGAGGAAATATGAACTCCACATCAATAATATCAATGCAACACAATAAAGTAGGAACTACATCCACAAACTCATTATGCATGAAAACTTCAACATTTCTCATTGGATTGGAGAAACTTCCTTCTCCAACTCAAATAATGATCATCACAACATCATTAGGCACAATATGAAATTACTCTCAAAAGCACATTTGAGGATGTTCAACAATTCATCTGATGAAGCATATAGGCAACTCACACTAAATGTACATCAACATGAGGAACATAAATCATAAAAACTTATTTTCTCATTTAAGAAGAATTTATCAAGAACATGAACATCATAAAGAAGCCCTGGAAATAATCACTCACAAATCCAAAATATAAACAAGCTACAAGGAACTTTAGGTCTCAGGCTTGAATAAGAAAAAAAGGAAATAGGCAATGATATCGGAATTCTCACAACTTTACAATTCAACATACTATCCCCCACTCAGGAGTAAACCCAACTAAGGCTAATCATGAAACTATACAAGGAATTCAATAATACATTCACAACTAAAAGGAAATCATCAACTTACCGGTACCTTCACCTGGAAGAACATCTTTGTCCTTGTTAGCTTAAAGCACATAGAAATGGTTTCTCCTTGTAGAATTAAGCTCTAGGTAATTAGAAGAAGATTACTTGGCCTCCCTTACCATTTCCATGAGTGTTGGACAATATCTCATCTTATGAACTTTCTTTCCTCACCCAAAGCAACCATCTGTGCTGGCTAGGTCTTTCCCAAATGTTGCTTCCCACACTTGGCACATAGAGATCTTTCAAAATAGGAACCACCTCCATTTCCTCCTAGAGAATTAGGGTTATACACCCTATCCTTGTTTATCATTGAAGAATCTCTTTTTGGACTTTGGTTGACTTTGTTCATCGTACCTAGACCTCCTCATCTCTCTATTATTCCTATCAATTTTAGACTCCTCCATATAGATTGAGCATGCACCATGAGTCTAGAGATGTTCATGTAATTATGAAGCATTTCCTAATGACACTATTCCCTAACTTGGTCGGATACACTGGTCACAAATCTACTCATCTCATCCCAAGAGTTCGACACCAAAGATGCATCATACTTAGACAAGAGGGTAAATTTCAAGGAGTAATGTTGCACACTCATGCTACCTTGCTAAGGTTGATAACTCTTCCACCTTAACCTCCCTCTTATCACGGGGGAAACACCTATCTAGGAAATCCTTCTTAAACACTTCCCAATCTATAGGACCCGCTGCAATTGGTCTATTGCCTTTGCATTAAACAAACAAAACTTGGGCAACATCTTTCAAATGGTAAGCGTCAAGCTCTATTTTTTTCTGTAGAATTCGCCCCCATATCTTTGACTACCTTATACACCTCATCCAAGAACTCTTGGGGATTTTCTCCCACCTTAGATACTATAAAAACAGGAGGACTCATACTCACAAAATCCTTCAACATAGAAGCCATCGTACTCACCGTAGGGTTGACATGAGCCTCAACACCCGTAGTATCTTGAACTGTCATAGTTTGGCATTGAGTAATTACGGCTTCACCCATCATAAAAAAATCCAACCAAACTTCTTCATTGGTCATAGCTGGAGGATCAACCGACACTTGATTGTCTTGGGGAGCTTGCTCTTGTTGAGGACCTTGGGGATATTGAAGAGGAACTGCCTCATTCACTATCTCCTCTTCCATCCTTCTTGTGGCAACCCTTCTTATAGTCATATCATATATACACAAGAGAAATATTAGAAAAAGGACACTTATAGAGCTAAACTCTATGAAACGACTCAAAAGTAATAAAGAAAGTGAAATTTCCTAACGTCATATAGCCTATCGCTCATAGATGTGTCGTGACTCACATCGATGAAAAAGACTCTACTAGATGTGGCTTGTGAGACCTCAATCCAAAATACCATTTCCAAAACCTTATGCTCTAATACCATGTTTTTCACGACCCAAGCCTACACCCTGGAAGTGAAATGTCATACTTGATCCCAACGGGTATCATACAAGCCTCATATCCTTCATAAAATTCAATATAAGGAAAATGTTACGAAATTAAAACTCATTTAATACCATATAATAAAAAATAATCATTTATAACAAAGTAGAAGTCTAGAATATCACATGGCCTTCTAAAAAAGACTTGAAACAAAAGTAGGTTACGACCCTTTACAATTGAGAGTCTTAAACAAAGTCTAGAAATAGTCTATTACATGAAATAAATGGAACATCAAAAGTACTTGTCCTCGATCTATGAGGACTTACCACTTAGTCTTGGAGAATCTCAAATCTAAGCTTGAATTAGAGAGAAAGCAACTCACTTGCCGTAACCTACACTTGTAGTAAAATAAGAGAAATATGGGTTAATACAATTAAGTACCAAGTATGATAGCCACGCAAAAACATTCTTAAAATGGACATTTTCTTTGAAAATCATGATATATGCCTATTTGAGAAAAAACTTCATGAACATAAGCATAAGAGGCATAATATACAAAGATAACCAACATATAAGTAATTTATTCACATTTGAACATAATCAACATATAAGCCATCTTATCACATTAAAGCCTTCACCTCAATTAATCCTAAAGCTATACCTTGTGCAATGTATGAATAGCGTCCCATACCACCATCCACACTAAAGTACCCCATTAAGACCACCAAAAGTGAAATTACCATTTTTCCTTTACATCTTTACAAAATACCCATACATAAGATGCATAAACATTTCATAAATCATTTCAATACTATAGGACCATCTAGGGAAACTCTAAGACATACTTGTGCAATGAATGAATATCATCCCATACTACTACTCACACTAAGTACTCTTTTGAAGTCACCAAAGACAAGGCACATTCATACTCAATAAGTCATGACAATAAAAGTTAAGAATAAGTACAATCCAAGTAAAGCATGCATCATCTCATTAAAGAATTTAAGCCAACATTCTTCATTAGCTTCTCTAACAGAACTTTAATTCATTAAGAGCACATTCATTCTTTAAGAAAAATTTCATTCATTAGGCCATTAATACCTAAGAGAACTCACTATATCTCTCTCAAAGACTACTCGTGAAATGCATGGATGGCATTGGATGGCATACCATATTACCACCCACATTTCATAGAACTTCTCAAGCAACAATAATGCATATCTCACATGATGGGAATAAGCGTTTAACTGACATAGACCATGAGAGCTAAATCATGGAATGTAGTGACATGAAACCCCACACAATTAAAAGTTGGTCTACTTGCCTAAGGTAGAACCAAGTGTATTTAGCTTAGGTGGATCCACTTGATATCCTATGTGGGCACATAGTTATGGGATAGGAAGATGCTCATTGAAACTCATGCCTAACGTAGGGTGATCTTTCATCTTACCAAATCCTCTCGGTGCTTAGCTTACATTCCCATAGAGTATTTCATTCACATTAAATTGGAGTACTTGAGAGGTATACTAACATTAGGTCTACCGACTCTAAATACATTACACATGAAAGGGCCACCGACATTAAGTCTACCTATTTAAGGTTCATTAAAATGATAGATCATTGACTTCTCAAGAAAGGGCCACCAACATTAGGTCTACCAATTCAATATCCCTCATTTCACATTGAAGGGATACCAACATTAGGTCTACCTATCCAAGGTTTACCATTCCTTAGTTTCTAGACTCATCATGAAGGGTTACCAACGTTAGGCCTACAGGTTCAAGATGTAAACTAGAATACTTTACCATTCATTTATGAATGGACAACCAACATTAGGTCTACCAATTCATGATCATTACATTCATTCCTCATGAAAGGGCTATCATCATTAGGTCTACCAATTCATGGTCATTAAGTAAACTTACATTAGCAACACATAAAAAAAGATGCCTAAGCCTACCAATTCAAGATAATTCAATTACCTTTACATTCATTCATTCAATAAATGGATGTATAAGCCTACCAATTTAATATACAATAATCAACATTACTTTCATTAACACAAGAATAAGGTGCACAAACCTACCAATTCAAAGTGTACAAAACATTGAAGAAGACCCTTCACATCATCATCATCATCATCATCTTCATCATCATCATTCATGAGTGTTTACATTAGAATAAACCTTCAATCACAACACTATTACATTCTAAGCGTGATTATTATACTTTTATTCAATTCACATTAATATAATTCTCGTTACAATCATACAAGAATCCTTCATACTTTGCATTTGAAGGACACGGTCACAAGTCACCAAAAAACCTTAAAAATACTTCAATTAGGCATAAGTAGTAACATGATTCAATAACTAGATCAATATAATGCTAAGCAATTCAATATATTTCATAATTCAATCAATTCCCAGTCACAATTCACAACTTAAGAATTTGGGGGAAAGCATGGGTTCATAGGAGAAATCATCTCAATTCATCAATAATTCAATATTCTATTTGTAATTCATCATATAAAATCCTTCAATTTTTTTTTGTAATTGAACCCATGCGTAGATTGAGAACTAGGGTTTTTGGGGAACATTGAAGACTTGAAATCATCTTCAAAATTGGCTCCTTTAAATAAACTAAGTCAAGGTTCAAGACTACCATACCTCTTAGGGAATAACTCCACGAAAAATCACTTGAAAAATTTGAAATCTCGAGCTTGAGAGCTTACCTCTAATTGAGGTTTCTAGAGAGAGAACTTTTAGAGGGGAGGGGATGTTTCTAATTTGAGTTGAAAAACTGAATTGAGATAATGTTTTAATACTCTTAAAATACCATATTTAACCCAAAATATCTGTCCCTCAACTTAATAAATCATATAAAAATTTTACCAAACCACCCTTGCCTTAGCCGAACCAAACAACAAAAACTAGTGGGGACTCATGACCACCACCCATGGATTGTGGGTGGGACGACGAAATGTCCTGGCTGTTCATGGTTGGTGTCTTCAGCATGGTCTTGGGGGCCTTGACCTATGGAAGCCATCCTAGGGGCATGGATGGGCCAACGGGGTGCGGACTCCATCCGTAGGTCACCCTCAATTTGGGCAACATTTATGTGTCTTTCGGGTCTTGGGGGTTAGGCTAAGGGTCCTCCTCAAAGACCCTTAAGGTGGTCCTTGGGGAGTCGAAGCTTGATTCTTGACCCATAAACCCCTCAATATAAGCTCGGAATAACATTTTACAACTCATAACCTCACAACAAACTCAAACACACACTAGTTAGGCTCTAGTTTTGGTTACACATTTTACTAGTCATTACACTCAAGGAGGGAATGGTAGTGGATATTCATTGTCCATGTCTACTTGTTATAGGTGTAGAAGAAAGAATGAGGGTAAGAGCCTAGACGACACAAATGGTTGCTTCACTTATGGTATGAGTTGTCATTAAATAAGGGAATTCCCAATGCTTGCGACTAAGGGAAGAGAGGGTAATCAAGATCCTCCTAGTGGTTTGGGTCCCAATGCTCCTGACAAAAACCAATTCTATGCACTTTAGACTCGTGGTGAACAAGAGGGTTCTCCCGATGTGGTTACTAGTATGTTGAGAGTTTTTCAACTTGATGTTTATGCTTTACCAGGTGCTACCTTGTCTTTTGTGATACCATATGTGGCGATGAGGTTTGATGATCTTCCGGATGTGTTGCCAGATCCTTTTTCTGTCTCTATTCCTGTTGGTAATTCTATTGTTGATAAGAGGGTCTATAAAAAGTGTCCCATTTCCTTGTTCCATATAGTTACTCTTCTTAACTTGGTAGAGCTTGATAGGCTAGACTATGATGTTATTCTTGGTATGAATTGGATGCACTCATCTTATGCTTCTATTGATTATAGAACTTGTAAGTCAAGTTTCAGTTTCTAAATGAGCCTGCCCTATAGCAAAAGAGGGTAAATTTTAGGCCTAAGGGTCATTTTGTTTCTTTGTCTTAAAGCTCGAAATAAAATTTCTAAGGGTTATATTTACCATCTATTTAGGGTGAGGTATGTTGATTCTGAAACCCCTACTCTTGAGTCGTTCCCCGTTGTTAATGAGTTTCCATAAGTGTTCCAAGATGAGTTACCTGTTATTCATCCTAAAAGGGAAATAAACTTTGGTTTTAATCTTGTCTCATATATGAAAACCTATTTCTAATCCTCTTTACCGTATTGCTCCAGCAGAATTAAAGGAGATGAAAGATAAGTTGAAATATTTGTTGGATCATCCCACCGAGTATCTCCCCGTGAGGTGCTCAAGTTTTGTTTGTTAGCAAGAATGATGCCTCTCTTCGTATGTGTATTGAATATCATTTGTAACACTCCCAAATTCCATGACCTAATATAGAGCCTCACATGTTTACCTAAGGTTGGTAAAACTATTTTAGGACCTAAAATAATAGTTATAAGTCATTTAGGAAGTTTTAAAGTCAAGACGTCAAGAAACGTCAATGACATCCGAAAACTAGCAAAATTGAACTAGTAGACGTACCTATGTTGTGTGAAGGTTTAGGAGTGTCACATGAAGTCTAAAACATGTAAAAAGACTTTAATTAGGTAAAATATAGCATAAAGGGTCCAAACGTCCAGTAACGACTCCCCAAGGATCATCGGAAGGGTCCTTGAGGAGGACCCAAACATTGGCGAGCAAGCTGCCAAAGAAGCTTGCGGCAGCAAAGATGTGAAACCAGCCACGCTTCGCACAGCCAACACAAGGAAGGCTAAAATTTGCCTCGCTACGCGGGTCCTCCACGAGGTCCACTGCCTCAACCCAGATTTTTCAAAAAAAAAGATATGAAATTGCCCACGCAACGCGCAACCACTTCCTTGATTCGTTCGCGTTGTTTTTAAGACAATTTTACTTCACAAAAAGACCCAATTAAGTGAGGGGTCTTTTGTGTAATTTAGGGGACGAGTATATATTGGTTTTAGGTAAGTTTTAAGTCAATTTCACTCACTCAAAATAAATCCCCAAATCAAAACCCAAAAGCTCTCATCTCTCTCTCCTCCATTGAATAAGCAAAGAAGCTTGAGGAAGAAGACAAAGTATCCAAGGTTTTCACCCGAATTTTGTGTATTAAGCTTCATTAAGGTATGAGTTATTCACTCTTGGGATTTCTTTCCCCAAGAGGTCCTTTCAAATTTGATTTCTAAATTATCCAATTCTTAGGGTTTTCTTCTAAACTTGATTTGGATGATTGATTAATTGTGATTTCCTATGACTAATTAAGTATAGATTGTTGAGTAATTGATTTTGATTAATGGTAATTTTGTTTGATTCATGTACTTTCCCAAATTCCCCCAAATCTTGGATCTTGCTTATAAATTGATGGGAATTGATGAATGTATTGGTTGCTAGACTTGTGTTATCTGTTCTAAATCGTTCATGGACTGCCTAGGGTAATGTATTGTTGGGATTGGATTTATTTTTTGAAGAATTCATGATGAACCCTTTCCCCCCAACCCTAGGTTATGAATTAAAGTTAATTGGTATAGTGATGATGCAATTGACCTAGTTAGTGTATTAATTACTATTGAATGATGTTACTACACCTATTATTTGATGAAATTGGTTGGTTGATGGTAAGACCATGATGATGGATTTTGAAGGATATTGGGTAAGTCTTTGTTATCCTAAGCCTTTACTTCAATTATGATGGCTTGTACTTGGTGACGAAGTTCAATTGAAGTATGTCTTGTAATTGGATGAAGTAGGTATGGTATGATGATGCAATTGAATTTTCTTGATAATGTGATTGTGATATTATGCTTAAGATGTAATGATATAAGATTGGTCATGAAGTACCTATGTGCCTTACTATGATATAATGATGTTAATGTTCTAATCTCACCTATGAGGGTTGTAATGAAAAGTGTTCTCCTGCAATTCCTATAGAGCTAATGACTATGACTATACAAGGATCTATTCTCCTATGACCTAAACTAAGTTATGATTATTAAAGAAAGACATTTCAAAAGGGACTCTAGCTTAGCACCTAGTGAATAGTAATGAGGAGTGTCCCTTCCCAAGTAGGGAAGGTAGGTTCACTATTGTACTCAAGTGATTGGAGATTATAATGCCAAAGGCATAAAGAGGGTCCCAAGTACATCTCCTAGTTTTTGAAATATGTTTTCCCCATAGGAATACTAGCTAGTGGATCCACCTAGATGCTACGTTCATGCTTTGGTACTACCTTGGCCAGTAGTCCACCTACTTTCAGTGTAGGGTTTCATGACATTGGATTCCACATTAGCTTATGTGGTCTATGTCAGTTAAGGCAAGTGTTCCCGAAAGTATAATGAAGTAATAAAGTGAACTCTAACTAAGATGACTTAAGGGGTTTGACTTAGTCTAGGTAGGGGTATGAGACTCTACCTATACATTGCACTAGTTAGACTTGAGGGAAGTTTAAGAAGGATTTTCTTGTGTTCTTATACTCTTATAAAGTGGATGATTTGCATATGTTGACTTTACATGTTGATGATACTATATGATATTGGTTTCATGTATGAACATGTTTTTGGTCTATATTGCTAGACATGATAGTGACTACTCTTGATGCTATGTTATGTGATGTGGGGCATTACTTATGATCCTTTATTTGGTTTAGTAAGGTTATGGGGCTTACTTGGTCATTGCACTTGTAAACTTCATAGTGGGTTATGAGTAATGGTGTTGTATATGTTGTAATGTTATGAACTCTAATACATGCTTTGTTGTTATAACATGATGTTGGAGTTGCTTTGGCTATGGTTCTAATATGCTATACACATGTTGACTTGACTTAACTTGATGATGTTGGTATTGTGTTGAATATGCTATTCTCTTAAAGAATATATGATTATTGTCTTATATGTGTTCTTGATTGTGCATAAGGATTTTCAAAGTAACTTGGCATGTTTTTGAAAAAATGTCCCTCTTTGCATGATTTCTAAGTTGTGTGCGCATATGTTTCCATACTTAGTACAAGTGATGTACTAACCTCTATTTCTCTCTTTTTCCCAAAAAATTTAGGTTCCGGTCGTTGAAGGGTTCGTGACCAATTTTCAAGGAAGGCTTGGATCATTTCTCCAAGTGTGGGTGTGTCCTCAAGATCCGAGGATGATGCCTTTTCTCATTCTACCTATGTGACTTGCTGTAGTCTAATGACATTCTTTTCACTCTTATTGTTCAAGACATTGTTGTAAGCCCTAAATGTCATTTATACATTTTTGTAAAGGATATGCCCTAATTATTCTATTCCGACTTAGATGGTTTTATAAGAGACATCTCTATTAGACTCTATCTTATATATTGTGTACGTGAAAAAAAGTAGAAGCCTATGTAAGCTTCCTATGTGAGGAGTCTATGTAAACTCCATATGTATTTACTATGTGTCAACGATAGGTCTATGTAAACCTCATAATGTAGATGTAGATGAAATTTTTTTATTTTCTGCACTTTTTAACCTATGAAATGTAATGACGAATGCGAAGAGGCTAGTCTTAGTCTTCTCCGAGGATCACGACGCCTGTTACGTCTATGGGGTGCTCCCCGGATGTGAAAAACTTGGTATTAGAGCATGAGGTTGAATATATTTAGGATCGATGTCTCATTGAACCACGTCTATGTAGATTCTTATTTATAATTGTGAAGCGCGCCACACTTATCAATGAGAGACTATGTGATGCTTAGGAAACTCTCATCTTCTTGGATTCCTATGTCATACCTCTAGAGTCTTATGATAGGTGTTTTCACCTAAATCTTTTATTGTGGTTATAGGTATGACTACTAGAAGAGCCGTTGCTAGAAGGGCCGAAGAAGGGATTGAAAATGCGGGAGCTGATGACAATCAAGCTCCTCCACAAGACAACTAAGTGACTCCAATTGAGTAAGTTTCTATGGGTGATCAAGTTCCGATTGTTCCTCCACCTATGATAGTTGGGGAAATAAGTTTGGCTTTTCTCAACTTGACCCGAGCCATGACCTCTCAAGCTATGCCGTCACTTCTCAAGTCCAAGCTATGACGGCTCAAGTTAATAGGGAGGTTGGACCCCGTATGCCTCCACATGCTATCACTATGGCATCTCTTTTTAGAGACTTTACTAAGATGAATCCACCTATGTTCTTCGGCTCAAAAGTTGATGAAGACCCTCAAGAATTCCTTTATGAGGTCTATAAGATCCTATTTGCTATGGGTGTGACTCCGTAAGAGAAGGCCGATTTGGTGGCCTATCAACTGAAAGATGTGGCCCAAGCTTGGTACACACATTGGAGGGATAATAGGGTGCTAAGAGATGGTTCGGTGACTTGGGAGATCTTCAAGAAGACTTTCCTTGATAGGTCCTTTCCTAGAGAGATGAGGGAAGCTAAGGTATAAGAAATCATCAACCTTCGTCAAGGAGGTATGAGCGTAGTTGAATACTCCTTGAAGTTTACTAAGTTATCCAAGTATGGTCCATCCTTGGTTTCTAATCCAAGGGATGAGATGAGTCGTTTTCGTATAGGGTGTATGATGACTTGGTGGAAGAATGTCATTCGGCTATGCTACATGATAATATGAACATCTGTCGTCTCATGGTTCGTGCTCAAAAAGTGGAAGAAAGTAGGCTAAGGAGGACAAATAGAGAGGCCAAGAGGGTCAAGTCTTATGATGGTGGTTTTTCAAAGGGGAGGTTGGAAATTCAAGACTAGCCTAGATTTAAGAAGAGGTTCTCCAATAAAGTTTCTTCCAAATTTCCCAAGGCTCGTGATGATAGGGTGTCTAACCCTAAGTCTAAAAACGGAAAAGGTACTAATTCACCAAGTAAGAAGCCAACTTGTGGAAAGTGTGGTAAGAAATATTATCGTGAGTGCCTTGTTGGGACGTTACAATTGCTTTGGATGTGGCAAATGTGGCCACAAGGTTAGAGATTGCCCTAATATAAAGGGGCAAGACAAGAGGAGTGGGCAAGCACAACAAGTGGTTCTAATGTTGATGCTCCAAGAAAGAATCACTTTTATTCTCTTCGCTGTAGGGGTTAACAAGAGAGTTTTCTGATGTGGTGACCGGTATGTTACAAGTCTTCTCAGTTGATATTTATGCTATACTTGATCCGGGTGCTACATTATCTTTTGTTACTCCCTTGGTAGCTAGGAATTTTGATATTTTTCTCGATGTTCTAAATGAACCTTTTATGGTAACTACCCCGGTAGGTGATTCAGTGGTTGCAAAGAGTGTATATAGAAATTGTCCTACAAAGTTGACCAATAAAGTTACTTATGTTGAATTAGTACAACTTGATATGATTGATTTTGATGTCATTTTCTGGGATGGATTGGTTGCATGATTGTTTTACTTCCATCGATTGTAAAACAAGAATTGTCAAGTTCAATTTTCCCAATTAACCCGTCTTAGAGTGGAAGGGAGGAAATTCTATTCCTAGAGGTTGTATTATTTCTTGTCTAAAGGCTTGTAAGATGATCTCTAAAGGGTTATTATACCACCTTGTAAGAGTCAAAGATTTAGACTTCGAAAAACCTCCCATTGAGTTATTCCCCGTAGTGAGGGAATTTCTGGAGGTCTTCCCTAATGATCTCCGGGAATTCCTCCCGAACGGGAAATTAATTTTGGTATTGACTTGCTACAGGATACCAACCCCATTTCAGTTCCTCCTTATCGTATGGCTCCAGCCGAATTGAAAGAGTTGAAGGCTCAAATCAAGGACTTACTAGACAAAGGCTTCATTAGACCTAGTATTTCTCCATGGGGTGCTCCGGTATTGTTTGTAAAGAAAAAGGATGGGTCCCTTCGAATGTGCATTGACTATCGCCAACTCAATAAAGTAACCATAAAGAACAAGTATCCTCTCCCTCATATTGACGACTTGTTTGATCAACTCCAAGGGGCAAGCTACGTTTCTAAGATTGATTTGAGAGTGGGGTATCACCAACTTGAGATTCGGGTATCACCAACTTAGGATATACCAAAAAATGACATTTCGAACTAGGTATGGCCACTATGAGTTCCTAGTAATGTCCTTTGGTCTCACTAATTCCCCGGCGATGTTTATGGACCTCATGTATAGGGTGTTTAGAATTTACCTAGATTCATTTGTCATTGTCTTCATTGACGACATCTTAGTATATTCGAAAAATGAGGGTGAACACATGGACAATTTGAGAGTGGTATTACAAGTCCTTAAGGAAAACCAACTATTTGCCAAGTACAAAAAATGTGAGTTTTGATTGAGGTCGGTGGTATTTCTTAGTCATATCATCTCTAGTGAGGGAGTTGAGGTTGATCCAAGGAAAATGGAGGCGGTTAAAATTTGGCCTAGACCATTGACTCTAACCAACATTAGGAGTTTCTTGGGTATAACGGGGTACTATAGGAGGTTTGTGGATGGTTTTAGGTCCATTACTTCTTCGTTGACTACCTTGACCCAAAAGAGTGTGAATTTGAGTGGTCGGAGGCATGTGAAAGAAGCTTCCAAATTATGAAAGATAGGCTTACCTCCGCTCTGGTATTGACTTTACCATAGGGAACCAAGGGCTTCGTTTTATATTTTGATGCATCCCGAGTGGCTAAGGGTGTGTCCTTACGCAACATGGGAAATTAGTAGCCTATGCCTCTAGAAAACTTAAGGTGCATGAGAAAAATTATCCAACTCATGATCTTGAGTTAGCGGCCGTGGTGTTTACCTTGAAAATAT
Organism: Solanum sitiens; assembly: GCA_016801875.1. NCBI lineage: Eukaryota > Viridiplantae > Streptophyta > Magnoliopsida > Solanales > Solanaceae > Solanum > Solanum sitiens. The sequence goes on along the minus strand of JABWTJ010000070.1, from coordinate 970,053 downwards.
CGAGGTATTATCTCTATGGTGTTCATGTTGATGTGTATACCGACCACAAGAGTCTTCAATATGTGTTTACTCAAAAAGAGTTAAATCTTCGACAAAGAAGGTGGTTGGAATTGTTGAAAGATTACGACATGAGTGTTCTCTACCACCCCGATAAAGCCACTATGGTTGCGGATGCTCTAAGTTGTATGACCATGGGTAGTGTGTCTCATGTGGAAGAAGCCAAGAAAAGCCTAGTGAAATATGTTCATAGGTTGGCTCGTTTGGGTGTTAGATTAGAAAATTGTCCAAATGGTGGTTTTATGGTTCATCATAACTTCGAATCGTCTTTAGTGGTTGAGGTAAAGTCTAAGCAACACCTTGATAAATGATTGATGGAGTTGAAAGAATCAGTTCTTTGTAAGCTTAATGAGTCATTATCCTTAGGGTGGAGGGTGTTTTGAGGTATCAAGAAAGGTTGTGTGTGCCAAATGTTGATGACTTGAGAAACCGGATTCTTGAGGAAGCTCATGGTTCTCGTTATTCTATTCATCCGGGATCTACCAAGATGTATCATGACCTTAGAGAAGTATTTTGGTGGGATGGCTTGAAAAGGGACATAGTGGAATTTGCTGCAAAATGTCCAAATGGCCAACAAGTGAAAGCCGAGCACCAAAAGCCGAGTGACTTACTTCAAGAAATACAAGTTCCCACTTGGAAGTGGGAAGACATTAATATGACTTCTTGGTAGGTTTTCTTCGGAAACAAAGGCAAAATGACTCTTAATATGGGTGGTTGTGGATAGGTTGACCAAATCTGCTAATTTTGTTTCCATCAAGTCCACTTACTCTGCAGAGGATTATGCAAGGATATTCATAGATGAGATTGTGTGTCATCATGGTATTCCGTTATCCATCATATCGGATAGGGGTGAACAATTCACATCTAGGTTTAGGAGGTCATTCCAAAAAGGGTTGGGAACAAAGGTGAATTTAAGCACCACTTTTAATCCCCAAACGGATGGTCAAGCGGAGCATACTATTCAAACCCTTGAGGATATGCTTAGAGATTGTGTCATCGATTTCAAAGGAAGTTGGCATAAGCACTTGCCTTTGGTAGAGTTTGCTTACAATAATAGTTTACATTCATCCATTTCCATGGCTCCCTATGAAGCCTTGTATGGTAGATGGTGTAGGTCTCCTATTGGGTGGTTTGAAGTCGGTGAGTCTTTGATTCTTGGTCCCAATTTGATTATAAAACTTTGGAAAAAGTCCATATGATAAGGAACCGATTGAAAAGAGCCTATAGCCGGCAAAAGTCTTATGCCGACCATAGGAGAATCGACGTAGAATTTGAAGAGGGTCATAAAATGTATCTAAAAATTTTCACCAATGAAAGGGGTGATGAGATTTGGCAAGAAAGGGAAGTTGAGTCCTCGTTATGTGGGTCCCTACGGAATTTAGCAAAGGGTTGGAAAGGTTGCATATGAGTTGAGATTACCTAGTGAACTAGCTTCGGTTCATCCGGTGTTCCATGTCTCTGTTACGACCCAAAGTACCCCCTACACGTAACTGGCATCATCTTCCTCTAAGAGGACTAAGACAACATCTTAGCATACATCCTAGCATATCATAGGTCAAAATACGGGGAAATTTAAATTTTTTCATTGTGAAGCTTACTTAGGATTCTCGCATATATATAAAGTTTACATAGACTCCTCACGTACGAAGTGTACATAGACTTCTCTTTTAGCATAACAAATCATATAGGAGTCTAAAGTTTCATCTCACATACAAACCATCTACAAGAGTATGAATCACAATAGTTTGGGCATAACCCTTAGTCTATTACACCATATAGGAAACAATGAAGTGTCAACATGTGAATGGAATATTTGTCTCAAAACATAGACGAAACTAATAAGGCTTGATGAGCGGCTCTATCCTCGAAACTCACGAGGACTCACCAATTGACTTAGGAAAGATTCAAGTCTTCATCTTCAACAGCCACGAATCTCCTCAATGGTCCAAACCTAAAATGTTTGGGAAAAGGGAGAAATATGGGTTAGTACAAACCACATGTACTAAGTATGACTCCTATGCACAAAATCATCAATGCATGAGAAAAGGACAATTTAGTCAAAATCATGTTTTCTATCAATTTAAATCAACATGCATATATAAGAAGCATAATAAGTCAATTAAACATAATAGCAACCGAACATGTAGACCACCCAAGCAATACTTGGGCAATGCCAAAGATATCCAAGGCTAAGTATCACATTAAGCAACCCACTTCGTACTTATAACATATTCTGATAATTCATCATGACATACTTAATACTTGAAAACTACTCATAGCTTATCAACATAATCATAATCATAATTACAATCATAAAAGAACACTACTATTACCATCCCTTAGGATCCCACATGTGCAATGAGTAAGAGAAGTCCCATACCCTCCCTCACCCTATGTAGTATCCTTCAAGACAACCCTAATAAAGTTAACATACTTAACTTGTCCATTTACTTTTACATTAGGGAAAGAAGTGCAATAACCGATATGAGACCATGTGAGCTACATGGAATCCGGTGTTCTACTCCCACACTGAAAAGAAAGGGCTAACACTTGCCTAAGGTGTAACCATTCGTACGTAGCTACCTAGATGGATCCACTAATCTAGAGTCCTATGTGGGCATATAGTTAAGGGTCAAGGAGATTGTTTCTAGAAACCTTGACTTATTAACGTGGAGGTTTCCATCTTATGAGATAACACATAATTAGGGAATCCACTCTTACTAACATGAGGAAACCCATGTGGGAGGCCGGACTTACTAACGTGAGACCTCCATCTCATTTACATGCCCTTTAGGTGCTAAGAAATTATTCCCTTTAGTAATCATATTATTTCATCATACAAGTTCACATTAGTCTCTTCTAGACCCCTATGTAAACATCTTATCATATATAGCTCATAGGTCATCACAAGTGAGAACAATCCTTTCACTTTAGACACCACCTCATAAGTGAGTAAACCATTCACTTACCACTTTATTATAATCATGAGAAACTACTTTCAATCATATAATACTCATACCATAACATACTTGCATAATTCATAACCAATTCAATAATCTAGGATTAAGGATGAGGAATATTTAACATCAACATCACAACCACACACTAGACTTAGAAGCATTACTATATAAGTAACTCATAATTCATAATTTAATCCAAGAAGAACCAATCAACATACCTCTTTCCCCTTCCAAGAACCTTCATACTTCCATTACCAAGAATACATAACCAGTTACATAAACAAGGTAAATTCTAGAAGCAACATAATTAACAACAATGTAGTCAATCTACATGTTCATGATCTTCACAATTCACCATATCAATTCAAGGTTTTCATAAAATTGGGGGAAGGACATGGTTCTAGGAAATCTCAAAGGAAATCATCAATTAACCATCAATATATACTTAAACAACATTCATTCATCATAATTAACCACAATTGGTTCATAATTTTGTTTTTCAAAGAAGACTCATGTGTAGAAGAAAAACCTAGATTTGGGGGATTTAGAAATAATCTTTTAGAGGGAACACTTGGGGAAAAGAATCCCAAGAGTGAAAGAAACCATACCTTAAACACGAATCACCAAGAAATTGAGTAGAAACTTGAGGGATTTGGTCTTCTTATCCAAGCTTCAAAGCTTCTTCAATGGGGGATGAGTAGAGAGAGAATGAAGAGAGAAGGGAGAGCTTTTGGGATTTGTTTTGGGGTTTTGATTTGTGTCACACCCGGAGAGCATACCCTGGATGAGACCGGCATCGTCGTCCTCTCAGAGGACTCAGACAAGCCCTTGGCATTCGTCATAATATGTGATCAATAAAATTTAGCGGAAAAATTAAAACTTTTAACACACTAATGAAGTATACTTAGACTTCATACTAAGATTCATAAAGACATACGATATTCTAAAATTGTCTCACATATATAGAAACCATCTAAGAGTGCAAATCTAGACTTAGCCAATCATAGTCAATATGCCATATAGGCCTTAATACAAAAGAATCCAAAGAACATAATTGGAAATCTAATACTCTTAAGATTCTACTAATGCCTTCGTAAAGCTGGAAATGAAAGATAGAATCCCCGAACATGAGGACCTACCAAGACTTAGAGAAAGAGTTCCAAGCTTCTTCAAATCGACCTCCTTAACTTCAATGGCCGGAACCTACAGTTGTAGTAATATAAAGTAATGGGGTTAGTACGCCACATGTACTAAGTATGGGTATATGCACATAAAACTTAAAGACATGCATGAAAAATGATCATTTATCATCTCTTTAGAAAACATGCTAAGTCATTTAAAAGTCTTCAATGCACATACCATGTAACATATACAAGTTAAAGCATGGTCATAATCAAAGACATATTCTCATAGAGTCATGTTAACATTTCATATTCAATAGATCATATAAACATAACATATAAAACACTCACCAATGATCCCATCCCCAACCTACAAGTGCAATGGTAATGTGAAGCCCCATAACCCCACATAACCATGTAGATAAGATAGGAGACCATAAGTAAAGCCTTGCTTCATGTAACTTGTAACATAAGTAGTCATAACTTCATGTAGCAATATAACCAAATAACATATTCATCATAGTGACCAACATTCATATAAGAGTAACATCATATATCATAAGCATCATACCTTTCATGCTAATATATTAGATAAGAACAATCTCCTAGGACTTCCCTTAGAGTCCACTTGTGCAATGTCTAGGTAGAGTCCCATACCCCTACCTATAGTAAGCAAACTCCTCAAGTCACCCTATTCAACGTTCATTTACTTGCCTTTCATTTTACATGAGGGAACATTCACATTAACCGACATAGACCATGTGAGCTAAACATGGAATACAGTATCATTAAACCCCACACCGAAAGAAGGTGGTCTACCGGTCAAAGTAGAACTTAACATGACATAGCTTTCTAGGTGGATCCACTAGTTAGTATCCTATGGTTGAAAAATAGTTCAAGAACTAGGAGAAGTATTAGAGACACATAATTCCACATTACATGGCAGCCTCAATCTCATAAGAATCATTGTGAACCTACCTTCCAACTAGGGAAGGGACACTTCTCATATCTAGTTCATCGGTGCTTAGCTTAAGTCCATTTCTTGAATAACCTTTAAGTTGTCTTTTATCATAAACTTATCATAGGTCATAGGATATTAACTCCTTGTATAACATTATCATAAGATCTTTTAGATTAGATGAGAATTTCCTTTCATTGTAACCTTTTGTTTGTGAGATTTACATAACATTATCAACTTACGTAAAGCATACAAGGGATATCATAATTTGCCTTTTCGTATTCTTATCATGATCTCACAATTTACATGTTCATAGACCAGCATATTCACATAGCAACATCATACATTCCTTTCGTAATCATAGCATCATAATTATAGGCTAACATAAACATTGAGAGTAATCACACTTAGAAGACTTACCTCTTGCTTCCAAAAATCTTATTCATCATGCAATATTCATAATCATACATAGTGAAATACTCAATGGCATAATCAAGAACAACTCATCAAATCATGTACAAGATCAATGCATAGCGTAAGAGAAGGTAAACGGGAGTTAAAGGGTTCATTCAATTCTTAATTCTAATCCTAACGTTTACACATTATAAAATACCATAAACAACCCACTCGAAACCATAACTTAGCATAAGATCATGTATCACATGACATTCAAACATTATCAATCAATTACTCAACAATTCGTGCAAAATTGAATATACAAAACATTTACTTTTCATTGAAAATCATAAATCTAGGGTTAGGAAGAAAATCTGTTTTATAGAGTAAAAACCCTAGTATTTAAAGTTCTTGAAAACTTATATTGAAAGGACCTCTTGGGGAAAGGAATCCAAAGAGTGAAAAACCCATACCTTATAGAAGAAGAATCCACAAAATCTGATTGGAAACTTCGAAACCTTCGTCTTCTCCCTTAAGCTTTTCTTGTTCTTCAATGGAGTTTGGAAAAGAGAGTGTTCTTGCGAGATTGGGAGAAATTTCATTTGATCTGATTTGGGACGTGTAAAAGTGGTCTAAAACTGACCTAATATCAATATATAGTCGTTCCATGAATTACCCAAAAGACCCTCCACTTAAATTACCAAAATGCACCTCCTAAATTGAGTAAAAATAGGAGAACATTTGACTTAGAAAAATTCTGAAAATTTGCTAAAGGGTCTCGGGTTTGACCATTTAAATTAATTAATTAAGTTTCTAATTTAATTAATTAAGTGACCTAGGGTAATTACTAAAGTACCCCTAAGTCGTTAGGACTATAAACAACCCCTTTGGACCATCCTAGGTTAGGTACTAGGATGTTTCTTTAGTTAGATACTCGGCTAGTGTCACCCGGTTAGGTCTTAGGATTTCGGGCACACTAGTTGGTTCATTTTAGTTAGTCCTAGGTTAGTTAGATAGTTAGGTAAGTTAGTTAGAGCCTAGGATTGGTTAGGAAGCTCATCCCCACGTGGCTGGACCCGACGCGTGCCTGTCCCCTAACCGCCCTAACCGAATCGGTTGGGCTTTGTCGCTTGTCTCTTGGCCGGTAGCACATGTGCTTACACATATGATTGCACATGTGTTGCCGTGCACTTTCCTAACCGTGCACTATAGAAAGTTCACTTCTTGTTCGAAGGATCCTCTCTATATCCTTGGGCACTGCTTAATCTACATGATCATTTTATATGATCATATGCTATGGTACTTAGGCTTGACACTTGGATGCGTCGTACCTAATGTGTGTAATCGATGAAAATAAATTTTTAGCTTAGGGTCTTCATTGGTGGTACAATTCCTAAACAAGCTTGGATTGGAGCATTTGAACATCAAAGTGTATTTTAAGTTACTTGTGTATACATAGGAATTGGCTAACACCCTTAAGCCAATATTTTCTAACATGCCCAATATTACTCAATATTGGGCATTGGAATGCCTTTGTACCTCAATACATATTCTTAAAACCTAATAGACTCTTCACTAGACAAGTACATTTCCTGGAAACATCATTTTAAGCATTATTAAATGATTAAGCTCTAGTCTAAGTCATTGCATTTACGGAGAGTTACATTATCCCCCCCTTAGGAACATTTGTCCCCGAATGACACTAAAATCTTTTGGAGGGTAGGAAAAGACTCAATATTAGCAGCTCAACCAACACATAACATATCATTACACTTAGCACTCAATTCATGATGCACAACATATATGAGATACATATTCATAACACATAGTGAGGAATTTCCTTCTCAACCTTATCATAAGCTCAAAATGGATCAAAGAGTTACCATGCTATCAATCATCTCAAGATATCAACAAAACAACAAAATCTCAAGAAAACATATGCATACAAGTTTCACATAGGTGCAAGAATAGAGTATGAAAACATCTTCTTAAAACTCTAGTTGGTACTATCTTTTACCAAAACATGCACCTATTTAGTAAACAAGTTAATTTCATGATTATGCAGTACTTTCTCTATTAAGATGAATGTCTAACCTTAAGGAGTAAATGATGAGGGTAGCTGGATTTCATGTCGGCTTTAGCCTCCCATGGTGCACCCTCAACAAGATGGTTCCTCCATAGAACTTTTATAGAGGCAACCTCTTTGTTTCTCAACTTCTTGACTTGGCGATCTAGGATCTCAACCGGAACCTCTTCATAGGAGAAGTTCTCATCCACTCCTAAACCTTCAATAGGAAGAATGGACACCGGGTCGCATATGCATTTCTTGAGCATGGAAACATGAAACACCGGATGAACCAAAGGTAGTTCACTAGGTAGTTTCAACTCATAGGCAACCTTTCCAATTCGTTGTAAGACCTCATAAGGACCAACGTACTGGGGACTTAGCTTCTCCTTTCTATCGAATCTCATCACCCCTTTCATTGGTGAGATCTTCAAGTAGACATGACCACCTATTTCAAACTCAAGATCTCTTCTTCTATTGTCGGCATAAGACTTTTGCCGACTATAGGCTGTCTTCAATCTATATCTTATGATTCGAACCTTCTCTATAGCCTCATAGATAATCTCTGGACCAAGGAGTGAGGGCTCACCAACCTCAAACCATCCAACCGGAGATCTACACCTTCTACCATAAAGAGCTTCAAAAGGTGCCAAGGAGATGCATGAATTATAGCTATTGTTGTAGGAGAACTGAATCACAGGTAAGTGATCATCCCAACAATAGACCTCTCTAAGGTCGTGATACATCTTGGTGGCACCCGGATGTATAGAATAGTGAGAACCGTGGGCTTCTTCTAGAATCTTATTTCTCAAATCCTCAAAATCGGGTACACATAATCTTCCTTGGTACCTAAGAACACCATCCCCACCTTGGGAGAATGACTCATTGATCTTACTAAGTACCGATTCCTTAAACTCCATCAATAGAGGATCAAGATGTTGCTTAAACTTACCTCAACCACTAATGATAATTCGGAGTTATTATGGAACATAAAACCACCAATTAGAGAATCTTCTAATCGCACACCTAAGCGAGCCAACCTATGAACATCTTTCACAAGTTCTTTCTTCTCTTCTTCCACATGAGACACACTACCCATAGTCATACGACTCAAAGCATCCGCAACCACGTTGGATTTGCCGGGGTGGTTAAGGACACTCATGTCGTAATCCTTCAACAATTCTGACCATCTTCTCTGTCGGAGGTTCAACTCCTTTTGTGTAAACACATATTGAAGACTCTTATGGTCAGTAAACACATCACCACATGGTATAAACAACCCTTGGCTATCATCTTACAAGCCTTTAAACACGAAATAATTCGACCCTTTGGCATAGAATTTCCCCCTTCCACTCAAGAATAGGTTCATTAGGGAATTGAAACTTCACTACCCTTGTTCTACAATCTACAGACGCAAAACAATCATGAAGACAATCCATACCCAAGATGATATCAAAATCAAACATGTCAAGTTCTACCAAATCAACGAGAGTAACTCTATTGGCAGCATGACAGGGCATTTTCTATAGACTCTTTTTGCAACTACAGAGTCACCCATTGGGGTACAAACGGAAAAGGGCTCAATAAAAACATTAGGAAGTACATCAAACTTCCTGGATACCAAAGGTGTAACAAAAGAAAAGGTAGCACCTGGGTCAAGAAAAGCATAAATATTAACAGAGAAAACTTGTAACATAACCGTCACAACGTCGGGAGAGCTTTCTTGTTCACCCCTAGCCTTAAGTGCATAGAAATAGTTTCTTTTTGGATCTTCAGAATTAGGACCACTTGGTTGAGATTGACTATTACCCTTACCTTGACTTCTCACATTAGGACAATCTTTCACCATATGGCCACCTTTGCCACAACCATAGCAACTATTAGTTCCAACAACACATTCGCCCCCATGCTTCTTACCACACTTATCACAAGTTGGTCTTTCTCTTGTTAGATCAACATTTCTCCACTGTTGAGGTTCAGGATAAGAAACTTTATCATTGCGATTTTTGGAGAAGTTTGAAGGAACTTGGTTTGAAAACCTCTTCTTAAACTTAGGCTTGTCTTGAACATCAAACCTACTTTTAGGAGAACCACTCTCAAAAGACTTTGCCTTCTTAGCTTCCCTATTTCTATTTCTTAGGCGACTTTCCTCAACCTGTTGAAAATGAACCATCAACCTAGAAAGATCCATATTGTCATGAAGCATGGCTGCACGACATTCTTCTTCAAGCTCTTCGGACACGCCCGTTACATAACGGCTCATTTCGTCCCTAGCATTAGAAACCAAAGAAGAAGCATATCTGGACGACTTAATAACTTCAAGGATTATTCCTTAATACTCATACCTCCTTGACGAAGGTTGATGAACTATTCTACCTTAGATTCTCTTTGCTACCTTGGGAAGAATCTGTCAAGAAAGACCTTTTTGAAGATCTCCCAAGTCACGGGACCATATCCTAAAGCCCTACTATCCTTCCATAGATTGTACCATGTATGAGCCACATCCTTGAGTTGATAAGCAGCAAGTTCAGCCTTCTCAGTAGTACTCACCCCCATAGCAAACAAAATCTTGTAGACCTCATCAAGGAAATTTTGGAGGTCTTTATCAACTTTTGATCCAAAGTACATGGGAGGATTCATCCTCGTAAAGTCTCTCAAACGGCTAGCCATAATACTAGCATGCTGGTTTTCTCGAGGTGCAACCTCTTTGCTAGCTTGAGCCATGATGGCTTGGGTAATTTGGAATAGGGCTGCCCTCACCTCACAATCCGTCATAGCGTGAGGATTTACTAGAACTTGATCATTTCCAGCAGCTTTCACTTCAGGAGCATTTCGTTTACCTTGGGAAGTAGCTCCCGCATTCGCAATCTCCCCTCCTACCCTTTTAGTGGCTGTCCTTCTTGTGTTCATTGCCTATATACAAAAGAAAGGTATTAGATGCTAATAGACACATAGTGTCAAAACTCTAAAGGCACAACATAGGAGTATCAAGAAAAGAGAAGTTTCCTAATCATCACATAGCCCCTCGCCCACAATTGTGGCGCGCTTCACAAATTTGAACAAGATACTAGGTAATGTGGTTTAGTGTGACATTGATCCTAAGTATATTAAACCTCACGCTCTGATACCAAGTTTGTCACACCCGGAGAGCATACCCCGATGAAACCGGCGTCGTCGTCCTCTCAAACGACTCAGACAAGCCCTTAGCATTCGTCATAACATGTGATCAATAAAATTTGGCGGAAAAATTAAAACTTTTAACATACTAATGAAGTATACTTAGACTTCATACTTAAGATTCATAAAGACATACGATATTCTAAAACTGTCTTACATATATAGAAACCATCTAAGAGTGCAAATCTGGACTTAGCCAATAATAGTCAATATGCCATATAGGCCTTAATACAAAAGAATCCAAAGAACATAATTGGAAATCTAATACTCTTAAAATTCTACTAATGTCTTCATAAATCTGGAAAATGAAAGATAGAATCCCCGAACATGAGAACCTACCAAGACTTGGAGAAAGAGTTCCAAGCTTCTTCAAATCGACCTCCTTAACTTCAATGGCCGGAACCTACAGTTGTAGTAATATAAAGTAATGGGGTTAGTACGCCACATGTACTAAGTATGGGTATATGCACATAAAACTTAAAGACATGCATGAAAAATGATCATTTATCATCTCTTTAGAAAACATGCTAAGTCATTTAAAAGTCTTCAATGCACATACCATATAACATATACAAGTTAAAGCATGGTCATAATCAAAGACATATTCTCATAGAGTCATATTAACATTTCATATTCAATAGATCATATAAACATAACATATAAAACACTCACCAATGATCCCATCCCCAACCTACAAGTGCAATGGTAATGTGAAGCCCCATAACCCCACATAACCATGTAGATAAGATAGGAGACCATAAGTAAAGCCTTGCTTCATGTAACTTGTAACATAAGTAGTCATAACTTCATGTAGCAATATAACCAAATAACATATTCATCATAGTGACCAACATTCATATAAGAGTAACATCATATATCATAAGCATCATACCTTTCATGCTAATATATTAGATAAGAACAATCTCCTAGGACTTCCCTTAGAGTCCACTTGTGCAATGTCTAGGTAGAGTCCCATACCCCTACCTATAGTAAGCAAACTCCTCAAGTCACCCTATTCAACGTTCATTTACTTGCCTTTCATTTTACATGAGGGAACATTCGCATTAACCGACATAGACCATGTGAGCTAAACATGGAATACGGTATCATGAAACCCCACACCGAAAGAAGGTGGTCTACCGGTCAAAGTAGAACTTAACATGACATAGCTTTCTAGGTGGATCCACTAGTTAGTATCCTATGGTGGAAACATAGTTCAAGAACTAGGAGATGTATTAGAGACACATAGTTCCACATTACATGGCAGCCTCAATCTCATAAGAATCATTGTGAACCTACCTTCCAACTAGGGAAGGGACACTTCTCATATCTAGTTCATCGGTGCTTAGCTTAAGTCCATTTCTTGAATAACCTTTAAGTTGTCTTTTATCATAAACTTATCATAGGTCATAGGATATTAACTCCTTGTATAACATTATCATAAGATCTTTTAGATTAGATGAGAATTTCCTTTCATTGTAAGCTTTTGTTTGTGAGATTTACATAACATTATCAACTTACGTAAAGCATACAAGGGATATCATAATTTGCCTTTTCGTATTCTTATCATGATCTCACAATTTACATGTTCATAGACCAGCATATTCACATAGCAACATCATACATTCCTTTCGTAATCATAGCA